>VDFB02086081.1:176339613-176359706 GCA_007258455.2 Sequoia sempervirens | reverse complement strand
ACATAGGGGCATATCTTGATCTTTTTATTGTTGTTGTTTGTTGGATTCCCCACGTTGTATCCACCAAGGTCTTTGTGATCTTGTGTTATGTTGGGATGTCCTGTGTGCTTGTGGTTATCCCAATACCTGACCCGACCAAGGTCCTCTAGACTTTGGGGGTGTGGGGATAACCTCTGTGTTTATTATGTTTTATGCATTAGACAGTAATCTACCTCGGTCCTCCATACCTTGGTGTATCGTTTTTTATGCTATAGCAAAAACCAGTGCTCCAAAGATCGCAAATTGTGTTAGGATTGCATTTCATAATCATGACCATTGCATTACATTCATCCTATGATTTTGGTTGTGCAAATATTTTTCCTCCATCCCCTATTCTTCTCAAGATACTAAAAGGTTTTTGACAGGTGCACACTCACACCATGTTCGCATTCATTTTCCACTATCACTTAGGACCCTATTGACACTTATCATGAAATAATTAGTCCAAATTGTACCATAACCCTAACTTTGAACTACAGTTGAACTATAATCCTAACCCTAACACTAATTCTTATCCTAATTGAACCTTAACCTTGACCCTATTCGAACTCTTATCGAATTCATAACCTTAATTAAACCCCAACCTCATCCTCAATCCTAACACAAATTGAACATTAATTGAACCCTAAACCTAAAACCCAAAGTGAACACTAATTCTAATTGAACTCTAACTTTTTAGTTGAAAATATTGAAGTGCCTTAGATTTTTCCATTCATCGTCATTTATCATTCAATTCCTAATAGAACTCCAAAAAATTATACTTTTATAATGTTTTAATACACACCTAATATTAAGGGTTAAGGGTTTAGGGTTAAGGGGAGTGAGTGAGTGACCCATTTACATATTATTCTTGTATTCTTTGTCAGTTAAATATTTAGTTACGCATTTACTGTTAGCAAAAATGACCCAAGAATTTAATAAAATGGACTACTCATATAATACCTTGCATTATGGAGCTCAATTCTCTGATATATTACTACTTATAAAATCCTTTGTAAATAGTTGTAAACTTGCGACTCTATTTAAGCATTTAATTGATTTTTTTGAATCAAAGCAAAAACATACACACAATTGAACAAATTCTCAAAAGAAGAATGACATCATTAACATTTCATTCAAAATTCACTCAAATCCACATAAGGAGAGAAAATATATTAGAATTATACGTTTATTCATGCTTATAAGTCATCTCTGCATCCAATTTAAGATATTTTGCATATATTCATCCAAAACTCAAAACAGGCTATCTATTCTATTCCTATCTTTCTACCCATATATTCAACTCAAAACCTAGCTAGAGCTTTCATCAATTCTCTCCCTACAAATGAGCCTTGAATTCCCTTTTATATGACAAGGGAGCAACAAGCTTCAAGCTCAAATGTAATTTCACCACAAATTTTCATTTGAACAAAATCTCCATTGCATTTGGCTTTCATTTCAAAACTTCCCACACGTTGAATTTGCAAAACACAATGCATGAACTGGGGAAAGCAAAAGTTGTAACTACCATCAGAAAAAAGAACACAAATTGTCATCAAAATCCCCTTTGTCGTTATCCACGCAAAAAACCAGGCAAACAAATTCCCACGAAGGCACACAATCGACATTAAAATGTGCCACACGTAGAACCAACACCACCAACATCAACACAAAATTTTACATCCCACACAACTTCTTATTTACCCGCCACCCTGCCCTTACCAACACTCAAACGTCGGTATACACACCCACTTCTAGTTGTTGCTAGAGGAGGAGAGGAAACCTCAGCCTCCTCTTCTTTTTTGTCCTTACCCAATACGGTTCTAGTCTGTCCGCTTGGGGTTTTAACAGCCAATGGCACCACATATATCACTTCCTCATCAGAGAACAGATATCTTTCTACCCATATATTCAACTCAAAACCTAGCTAGGGCTTTCATCAGTTCTCTCCCTACAAATGAGCCTTGAATTCCCTTTTATATGACAAGGGAGCAACAAGTTTCGGGCTCAAATATAATTTCACAACAAATTTTCATTTGAACAAAATCTCCATTGCATTTGACTTTCATTTCAAAACTTCCCACACGTTGAATCTGCAAAACATAGTGTATGAACTGGGGAAAGCTAAAGTTGTAACTACCATCAAAAAAGAGAATACAACTTGTCATCAAAATCCCCTTTGTCGCTATCCAAGCGCAAAAAAACCAGGCAACCAAATTGCCACGAAGGCACCACAACTTCTTATTTACCCGCCACCTTTTGATTGAAGAGTACAACAAGATGCAACGGAAAAATGTTGAGTTGCAAACTGAGGTGGAGAGGTTTAGGTATAAACAGATTGGGGAGACATCAAGTGCTTCAAAAAACCAATACATTACCTTCCACAGCAAAGTCAGTGCCTCTTGCTTCTCCAATTGTTTCCACACTAGGATCTCCCAATCAGAATCTTGTCCTAACCCTTTCTTTAGAGGAAATTAAATAAGAAAATAAGTGCTCTGTCGATCCTACAAATAAGCAGCTCTTGCAAAAAATTGATGAATTGCAGGGATCATTAAAGAAAAGTGAGGAGGGATCTTTCTTAAAGCAAAATGAAATTGTTACTACTGTTTTGAGACATTTAAATGAAATGGTTGATAGCAAATTGCTATTTATACATTCTTTATATTCAACTTGCAAATTGTTAGTAAAATCATTGCAATGTTTTCAGACCTTACCAATTGACTTGAGTAGAAAGATTATGGAGGTGCTGAAGAATTTCAATGATTGGGATAACACATTGTTACCTGATATAATTGATGAGCAGGGAAAAATCAAGTCATTTCAACAATGGCAGGCTCAAGCAAGTGAGACCATCAATGATCAAATCACTTCAATTTGTGATGAGTCAGACCATGATTTGTTGGTGAGCTGTATGGACAAAATCATTAGTACCATCTCATTTTTGGAATCTTTTGAAAGGGATGAGAATTAGGTAGGGATAAAATACACACCTTATAATACTAAGGCGGATGAGGTAATTAATTTTGACTGGACGAATGATGATGAGTACCAGAATTGGGTAACTAAATATTTGACTAAGGAGTAAAAGGAGCGAACTACTAACAGGTGGCAGATCAGATGTTGCGGTTGCAACGGTTCCAGTTTTTTGTTGACGGTTTTATCTCGGTGTAGTTTTCTTGTGGTTTTTTGCATCAACGTTCGTCAACTGATATGATGGACACGAATATTTTTCAAATTGGTGGCTGTTGTAACAAATTTTGGAATATCACCATGTGCTCCAACTGACTAGTGACAGGTGCACTTTCAGGCCCGGTGCTTGTTTGCTCCTTCATTTTCTATAACAAGTATTTCAAAGCCAAAAGTACGGGTTAGCAAATTAGATAATTTGTCAAGTCTATGTGAAGTTGCAGAGCGAATTTTAAAGTCTGATGGTTTTAGAGAAATGCAATTTAGGTTTTGAGTCATTCTGTAACAGGTTTTGAGTTCATAGAGATTTAATGTTGTATAACAGTACTAGCATTTGACTTGAAATGAAAATTCGAGCTCATGTCCTCTCCATTGTACATGCATATCTGAACTTTGAATGAAACAACTAAGGGTTGTTTCATCCATCTCACTGTTGTGGTGTGTATGATTCTATTTTAGCTTTAATTCAAAAAATTATTCAAAATGTTTGAATGGGATTATAAGCGGATATGCGATGTATAAGGATTTGATAAGTAATCATGGGTTAAAATGCTCGAATTTTCATTTCAACTCAAATGCTAGTACTGTTATACAACATTAAATCTCTATGAACTCAATACCTGTTACAGAATGACTCAAAACCTAAATTGCATTTCTTCAAAACCATCAGACTTTAAAATTCACTCTGCAACTTCACCTAGACTCGACAAAAATTATCTAATTTGCTAACACGTACTTCTGGCCTTGAAATACTTCTTATAGAAAATGAAGGACCAAACAAACACCGGGCCTAAAAGTACACCTGTCACCAATCAATTGGAGCACCTGGTGATATTCTAAAATTTGTTACAACAGCAACCACCTTGAAAAATATTTGTGTCCATCATATCAGCTGACGAATGTTGATGCAAAAAACCACAAGAAAACCACACCGAGATAAAACCGTCAACACAAAACTGGAACCGTTGCAACCGCAGCATCTGATCTGCCACCTGTTAGTAGTTCACTCATTTTACTCCTCCTCAGTCCAATATTTAGTTACCCAATTCTAGTACTCATCATCAGTCCGCCAGTCAAAATTAATTACCTCATCCGCCTTGGTATTATAAGGTGTGTATTTTACCCCTACCTGATTCCCATCCCTTTCAAAAGATTCCAAAAATGCGCCGGTACTAATGATTTTGTCCATACAGCTCACCAACAAATCATAGTCTGAATTGTCACAAATTGAATTGATTTGATCATTGATGGTCTCACTTGCTTGAGCCTGCCATTGTTGAAATGACTTGATTTTCCCCTGCTCATCAATTATATAAAGTAACAATGTGTTACCCCAATCATTGAAATTCTTCACCCACTCCCTTATCTTCCTACTCAAGTCATCTGGTAAGCTCTGCAAACCTTGCAATGATTTTACTAACACATGAATAGGCTTTAATGAATTGGGCCTATTATTTATATCAAACCTTGGGGCCTATTATTTATATATACATGATATCCAGATCACTGGCCCTAGGGATCCAATTGTCAATTATTGGTATCGCTACTTCCTGATCCCTATCAATATTCTTTATTGTTGCTAACAGCAAAGAATCTAAAGAATGTATAGATAGCAATTTGTTATCAACCATTTCATTTAAATGCCTCAAAACAGTAGTAACAATTTCATTTTGCTTTAAGAAATATCCCTCCTCACTTTTCTTTAATGATGCCTACAATTCATCAATTTTTTGCAAGAGCTGCTTCTTTCTAGGATCGACAGAGCACTTTGTTTCTTTTTCAACTTCCTCTAAAGAAAGGGTGAGGACAAAATTCTGATTGGGAGATCCTGGTGTGGAAACAATTAGAGAAGCAAGAGGCATTGACCCTACTGTGGAAGGTAATGTACTGGTTCTTGGAGCACTTGATGTCTCCCCAATCTGCTTATACCTAAACCTCTCCACTTCAGCTTGCAACTCAACATTTTTCTACTGCATCTTGTTGTACTCCTCAATCAAAAGGTTATATTTTTCCATTAAGCTCTTCCTTTCAGCTTCCTCCCTTTCAGTAGTCTTTTGGGCTAATTTGGCCACATTCAAAATCAAATTAGTGGTCTCAGTGGTTGAGGTCTCTGAAGCTCTTTCTATTATCAATCCTCCCTTGAAATTTGGATTAATATAAGAAACATCTAGTTTTCTCCCTTGTGTGGCCAATGCCCAAATTCTCAGAGTTTCATATTCCTAACTGAAATCAGAGTTTTGCAATGCTGCTTTGACCTCTTCTTCAGAGTCTTGAAAGGGATTCTTAGACGTCATAATAGCATTAAAGGCTACTGCATCTGCAATGTCTCATTTAGGCACAATTAATACATTAGCCTGACTCACCAGTTTTTTTCCTTTTTCAGGAGTGATGTTTTTGAATTCTTCAATTATCAACTTTTACCTACTCATCATTTTCCTGGTCTAACCTGTCAGGCCTTAGTTCTCTTATCTGCCTACATTTATTTTGATAGTCTTCAAACTTCATCCTCGATACCAATTGCAAGAATACATGAGTTTTTACAAATGTATTATCATCTAGTAACTCATTGCAAGCCTCCATTCTTGCATCTTGTACACTTTTACCTTTCATATTTAAATCAGATAAAACTAATTCAGCTGGCCTAGGAGGGGAAGCCATACCAACTTCCATGTCTTGATCAGTAACAATAATCTCATCCATCAGATCCTCCTGTGGTTGATCAATTCTTTGCCTCTTAGGGTTTGGCTCGGATGGTGGTAATGAGGGATTTTGTCTTCCAGTGATGATTCTAAATTAATAATTTTGATTGCCCCAAACACTTTGAATTTTGGACTTGGTTGTGGAGGCACTTTCATAATCTGTTTTCCTTTTCTGTCAACTTTTCTTCATCACTGCTACTATCATTTTTCCTCCTATAAATGGGCCACCTTTCTGTAGACTAGTATGCTGGTCTTGTTTCAATTGCTCTGACACCTTGCTCTTGTACACCCAGACTCAATTCTAAATTTACATTTTTTGTCCTTGAAGTTTTCCATCAGAAAATCAATTTTCTTATGGTGGGGACTAAACTCCAATAGTGGATCATATTTCGGATCCATTTTGTGCACAACATCTAATAGCTTACCATAAGCTATCCATTTCTCCTTATTCAACTCCTGTCTATTCAAATCAAATTCATTTATAATCAAGTCTTTAGGTAAATTGAACTCATGCAAAAAAAAATCAGTTTTTATTCTTTGTCTGAAAAGAGCAAAGAAACCCTCAGAATCATGTTGCCGCTTTGGTCCACACCTCAAATAGTAATCATCAAAGAAATTATCAAAATACGTCCAGCCTCCCTTTGAAAATACAAAATCAGACACCACTATATAATCTGGGAAAAATGTTCTCATACCCCTTCCAATGAGGTTGTCCTCATGAATACAACCTATCTGCCACATAACTTCTGCAAATCCCACTCTTGGTGGCACATTGTATGGCAGTATATGAGGGGCTCCCTGAAAACAAATTTTTATTGAATTTTGTTCTCATTTCAAATCCACAGCTAGGCATATCACTAGTTCATTTACTTGCAAGATTTCCTAACAAATAGACCAGTGCTTCATCGATTGGGAAATAGTGCAAATTACAAAAAAACCAGTAATATATCAACCATTTAATTCAAACATTAGTGAGCTATTGTCATACTACTTTGTAGTATTTAATTCACTGCATCCAGAACACTACTTCTTACCAAATCTTGCAGTCTTCACTCACAGACATGTGAATTTATTTAAGCATTTAACCAAATCTTTGAAATGAAGCAAAAACAAAACTGCACATCTAATTTAAACAACTGGAGACGAACAAAAAGATCATTGATCATTTTCATTTATAATCTACAAGAGAATTGCATAGGAGAGTACATGCTCAAGAATAGAGATTTTTTGCTATATCTATAGCTTCCATAAAACTAATTTAAGATTATTACATACATGACCCATAACCAAGACAATTTACTATTCTATTCATTGACGCTTTCTACAATATGCTTCTGAACTTAGCTTCTATCTAGACTATTAGAAGACTTCAAAATCGAACCCCTTGCAATGAGCTTTGAAATCCCTTTTATAGATCAAGGGAACAACAAGCATCCGGCTCAATTGCAATTAAATTTCAAGTGAATTTCATTCCAAAACAAATTTCAATTGCATTTGATATTCCCCGAACGGTTGCTTGTAATCATTTACCAAGCAAGGGAAACAACATTTACACCATTTGCTTTAGGAAAATGATTTGATACCGCCAAAAACGTTGTTAGTTGTTAACGAGCCTTTACATTACACACCCATGTCAAGCCAAAAAATCTTTTATCTTGTCATCAAAAAACCACCCAAGTTAGTACAGCTGCCACAAGACTCCACCAAAGCACCATTACCATTAAACAACAAAAATAGGACCAGACACCAAATGCAAACACAATCAACCAGAACGAGAGCCAAAATACACACGCCCACTTCTTGTCCTCTCAGAGACTGGTGGAGCCACCATTTCTTCGTCATCAGTGTCCTTCCCAGCAACAGAATGAATATGCCCACTTGGTGTCTTCACTAAAATTGGGGCAACCGCTATCACCTTGTCATCCAAATTTGGCACCTCAGTCATACCCATAAGATACTAGCGATAACCAAAATTTGTATCAATTTTAGTGTCTGAGGGGCTATCTGAAATCTCAATAGGAGAATTATGTTGTCCAAGAGAACCTCGACCATACTTGATCTTCCTCCTCACTTCCCTTACGAACTTTTCAGGCTCCTTCTCCTTAACCTATGTTGTTTCTCCAGTCACAACTTGGTTCCTTAATTTGTAGTTGCTCCTCACAGCAACCTACATAGTGTTCTTGCCACAAGCCTCTTTCTTACCCTCTTGCCTAGGGGTTGAAGCGACTCTAGGCATGCTTTGTTCACCCCCTGGAACATTACAGTGTAATTCCTGCACGTTGAGCCTTGGAGACTTCCACATTGGGGCAACAAAAACCACCTCATTTTCACTAAGCACAAGACTTCACAAATGCAGAACACTCTTCTCACAGACTTTGAGGATTTCAACTCTTGATTGCAATGGTAAAAACAAATGCAATCAACCTCTCATTTATCGAGCAATTTGCTCAAGTTGATCATCAATGCTCAATGAAAGCCACACGAGTGAGTAGACGATCAACTATTGTTGTTCACATCATAGTTGTTAATTACCCAGGTAAGGTGCATGAAAATTTGTGTACCAACCTCAATGATTATAGGAGAGTAATCATTCACAGCATAAGGATCGAGTTTGATTAATCCTGCAAATGCCTCCTGCCATTAATGCCCATTTGCGCGAAGTAAAAACAACTATTGTGCTCATGTTTCTGGTTTTAAATGCAGGTCGTGGATCTCCTAATGAAGTGGTGTTTTGGACAACTCAAATTGAGTCAATTGGGTTTGAATTCCCGACACCATCGCTTGCCAATTCCTGGGAATTGATATTCATCCAGCTAGGCACCAACACACCCATTTGCGGGCTCCACTATTCCCTCATCCAAATGGCCAAGGAATCCACGTGTCACAAGCCCACTAACCCCACAACTTTAAATTATTTATTGTTGAAGTCCTACGGGGTTAGCAGGGAACGGCTGAGATTTAATCTCACTGTTGCATCTCATTCGTTAGATCAAAACCCTGAAGCATTGCGTTCACCATCGAAGTCCAAGCCCCATACCTAGGGAGGGACACGTGGAAAGCCCGTTGACCCCACAACTTTTGTTAAGCCATTATTTTAATCGTGCGGGGTTGGCTTGGAAAGACCAGGATTAGATCTCACGATCGGACGGTGGTCTATTCTACACATGCAAATAACATTATTCTTAAAAATGGGGCTATGACTAGGCCGACAAGACTCAACCCTCAAGATTAGGACTTTAGTCTTTTGACAAAATATTTTGGTCCGACTTAGGCAAAACTTAAGTAGACATAAAGCACGATGTGACCAGCGGACCTAGACAAAGGCGTTGGTAAAGACAATGTTTTGAATGGCCCAAGCCATGACTTAAATGACCGGCAACCAGGTGCATCAAGTCAACACAAAAATAGAATGCCAAAGGGTTTATAATGGAAAATTTGAAAAATGAGGGTTTCTAGGCCACAACCCTAATCCACCCTTGGACACAAAGGCTCACCATCAAGATCAAAAAATAGGATTTGCTCAATATTTTAGAAAAAAATTGGAAGCTCTATCACACACTTCTAGCAATAAACCACAGCATTCTCATAAAAGACTTGTTGGTTACAGGAACCAAACTTAGAGCATAGTTTCACAGAGGTAGGCAAAGACTATGCAGTTCAATATTAACACAAAAACAAGCAAAAACTAACCTAGATTTGGATTGGGTAATGGAGTCTGAAGTTATGAACTGGCCCAAGGAATCCCCAATGCACTTGAAAATGGATTCATCCCAATATTCCAGAGGCAAATCGGGCAAGTGGACCCAAATCGACGCCAATTTATTAATGATCTTACTGTCGACAATAAAAGGAAAATATCAATTCCAATAATGCAACTTGGATTAGATGTGATCATCTTAATGATATTAGCGGTAAGGTCGTATCATTTTAAGGATATGGTGTTGATTAAGTTTTAGTAACACTACTATTGTGTAGATGAAAGACCTTTGAGCACTCTCATTACCTAAAGAGATATTTGTTGATTCTTTTTTTATATATTATCGCAAGAATGAAGTGGTGGAACAAAAATAGTAATAATATTATTTCCTTCACCAAGGTTAGATTGTTGAATTTGGGTAATAGTAATGATATATTATTGTACAATTAAAACTTGTGCCTAAACATTTTGACTATTTTTATTTAGATCCTAAACATACAGGTGAAAGAAATTGAAAACGAATGGTTGATTATGATCATTGTTATCAACCCAGTGAAAATTCATTAATATGGCTATTCATAAGATTATATGTTGTTCTTGATAATGTGCATGTGCAAGAAAATGTAGTAAGAGCATAAGTATCATTATGTCCTAATTTCTATTAGCTATCAATCAAATTGTATTATAACGTTCAATGGGACATCGTTAAACAGTAGCATTGTATCGCAGTCAAGGTGTAATTTAATATTATGGATAGGAGTGAACTCCCAAAATTTTGTAACTCATATCGAGGTTGCAATTACACCTCAACCATTCAAAGAGTTAACTAGTTTAATTAAGGCATTAAAAAAAAAAAAAAAAAAATTTATTGCATTTTCCTAGTGAAAATTTTCAGCATGACAATATGTAACGCTTTCTTTTCATTTTTCGGATTGTTGCTTGAAGCAAGAATATAATGACTCTATTTCCTTCCATTGTAGCTTTGATGCATATATTTTCAAATGTCATGGATTGTTCCTGTCACGTTTGTCTAAGGATCAGTCACATTGTTCGTTCCATCTTCCTGTAATTGCATTTATTGATTGGTATATGTTGTAGATTGTTTCGCTTTAAGCTAAAGTTGCCATATTTTGTGATATCAGAGCAGATATGTGTAGGAGTGTTGTCATCAGTTGATGTGTACGCTTATTTTGAATATAAATAAGTGTTCTAAAAATTAACTGATATATATGTAATGAATGGTTCATCGTGCTTATATCGATTTGTTGAATGAACAAATGACATAGAATATAAACGAGCCTTTTATGAAATAAATGACAAATATAAACCCTGAGAAATAATCGAAAAATAGTAAAAGAACACACAATGTACTAAATTTGTAAATGGGGTTTGTAAGGAATAACTTGTGACCAAAAAAGACCTCATTTATTTATAACATATAAATTTACATTGCACAAATTTAACTGATAAATGCACACTTCATGAAAATAACTTTAAGTAGAATCTAGAATGCACAATTCATCAAAATATAAGTTGTGAAGTAAAGAATAAAGGATACAAAGTTCATCCTATTTATGTATGTGCAATGGTAAGTAGAAAATTACAATCACGTTTTATAGTAAATGAACGATACTGTGTTGTATTAGACAACCATAGAATAGAAATTTAAATGGAGGTAAAACAAATATAGACTTCTTTTCACATATATGCCCAAAAAAGTAAGCAAGGGTTTCATGATAATAATTCCTTAGTCACATGAAAATGGGTTTTTAGATATATGCCGAAAAAACCAAGCAAGGGTTTCATGAGATTAATTCCTTAATCACACATACGCCGAAAAAACCAAGCAAGGGTTTTTAAATATGGCAAAATACACATGGGTTTCCATACATATGTCGAAAATACACATGGGTTTAAAGATATATACCCAAATACACATGGGTTATTAAGAAAAAGGTCGAAGTAGACAAATACATTATTTTATGCAGACGTGGTCAAACTCATGAGATGCCTCTCATTTTATCAAACAAAATCATGAAACCATGGAGGGTTTACCAGACTGTGAGCACACATGGAGAGTAGGAAATAATCATTTTACCCCAAAAAAACCGTGGGAAATAATCCACCACTAGACCAGACAATGTGAAACAGCACATGGCGAAAAGGGCATGAAAAGGAATGATGAATCTGATAAAAACAAGTAGTGCTCATCATTCAATCAGCCAAGAAACCCTTCACAAGTCCACAAATATGATGAATAAAAAGATTCAAGAGTACCATTGTTGGCATTTTGAAAGGAGAATGATGTTCGCCATTAACTCACCCCGTGGAGAGCAGACACCATCGAATTCTAGAATCTTCTAGCCCTTGAGGGCACAGTGAAATGATGAAATTGTCATTTTACCCACAAAAACCGTGGGAAAAAATCCTTCATTGGACCTGACGTGCCTATTAATTGGAGTGAATGTGTAGTGGTGCCCAATCTTAGGGCTTGATGATTAATGTGTAGGTGTAGACTATTATGGCCGCTAACCTAAACCTCCAACGTTAACCCGTGAATTTAACCCATTCACTTTTGAGCATATATGAATGAGAAAATTGTTATAATTGCACCCTAATAGTGACACAATTAGGACTTTTTAAAAAAATTATTTGGTGGTTATAGCAGGCAACAATCGGGACGTGTGATGGCCATGATTGGGCAACACCTCTAAATGGAGACTTTTTGACCCTTGCGTGCAAATTGAACCCTCTCGCATTCGTTGAAATTGCTCACATGCCAAAATAATAGTTATAAGCTATTAACTCGCGTGTGAATAAGACCTAAAAAAATTAACTCGATCCAACATATGGTTTAGGAACAACGGTTGCACGAACATAGCTATGGCGGTAACAAAGACCTCTCCCCTATATAACTATTTTAGTGAAATTAAACTGTTTGCTTTTAACTTTTATTATTTTAAACAATATTTATTTAAATTATTGTAGATACATCATAAATATTTCGATAGATCTATCTAAAAAAATCAAGAAATATCAATCTTGAATTATTTTATTTGTTCAAAAATTATTTTAACATGCTCATGTCATTAGACTCCACCCTTTCAGTTTTTAACATAAAGGAGGTAAAAAAATTATTAAAGCAAGAAGTATAAAACAAGGTCCTTACACAGCCCTATCAAGCTCAACCAAGTGATCCAACTGTCGAGACAAATATGGGGGAAGATGACCTCAATCCTCAACATTCCAATCCTGAATATGTTCAGAAGCCCATTTAGCTAAACAATCAGCAACACCATTACACTCCCGAGGAATATGATTGAAAGAAACAGCCTCCATAGAAGAGCAAAGGTGGAGAATCTATTCAATAATCAAGGCCAAACGGCAATTAACATCCTCTAGATATTGCCTATTCAACAAGTTCACCACAACTTGGGAGTCTGACTCACATATGCTCCTCTGCCACCCCAACTAACAACTTCTCTCGACTACAACAAAAATTGCCTGAGCCTCCATTAAATTATCTGTATGAATTCCCTTATAAATAGAAAACAAAAATTGAACCTCACCAGAGCTATCATGGTCGACACCCCCAATACCAGCATGTCTTGGGTTACCTCTCGAAAAACCATCCGTGTTGATTTAAAGGACTCCTCGAGGTGGATGAGACCATCTCCCAGCCTTGCTCACCTTTGGGATAGGATGTCTACACTGATTGTGCATGAGCACTCGCAGCTAAGGTGGAAGATGAAGGCAAGACCAGCAACCAACATCAGCAGGATCCACTAACTCCAACATAGCACACTTGGCCACAATTGTTTCCCCCAAAGAGTGCAGAAATTTCCACCACTACCATGGGGCATCCAGCTGAACATCTTGAAAAAGTCGTCGATTCATTTCTAGCCAAAGGTTCCAGAGAATAAAGGTTGGTCCAAGAGCCCAAGCAACATGAAGAAAGGATGTAGAAACAAGAGCCTTGCCCCACCTATATAGAAACAACACCAATGAGGAAACATGCCAATAGGGAATATTCCACACTCCACCAAAAATGCCAAATGTCCTTAGCAAAAGAGCACCGAAAAAAGAGATGAGAAACATTCTCATCACCTTTGCGGCATAAAACACATATAGAAGGGCCTTGGAACCCACGCTTGCACACATTATCCTAGGTAAGACATTGATTTTGAAGCACTAGCCACATGAAGAAATTACATTTGGGCCGAGAGAACTTATGCCAAACTTGCTTCCACCACAGAACCTGAATATCCCCAAACAATTGCTTACCTAAATGAATATAACCTCCAAACACAGAATACCTCCCAAACAGATCATCCCCAGCGCAATCCAAGACATCAAGCCCCCGCAAATAGTTACAAGCACGAGAAGCCAAAAGCTTAACCAACTCACGTCAATCGCCCTCAGACCCTCCAGGCGGCCACTCAGAAGGATATTTCCAACGAAAAGTGACAGTCGATCTAGATTGTTGAGCAACCTTATAATACTCCATAGTGCTCCAGCCAGCCGCAGTGAAAATATCACAAAGGGACTGAAGGTGAGGAAAAGAAGAGAGAATAGGAGGGTAACCATCCCACGAATCAAGCCAAAAAAGAGCCTGTGATCCTGAAAGACAAATTCAAAAAAGGGCACGCTTAATCAACTGGGCTCCAACTTTCAAAGTATCCCCAATCATAGACCCACTCCCCTCAAGAGGATAGCATGGAAACTCATAAGCCACCACACCTCTCAAGTACTTATAGCTGAGAATACGAGCCCATAACTGATGTTGATTGGTACACCATCTCCAGTATAGCTTAGCAGCAAGAACTTGCCCATTCAGAATAACAGAGTGTAAACCAAGCCTACCCTCCTCCTTAGGTCTACACACACATTCTCACTTAACCAGGGCTCCATTTTGCAGACTGCAAATTACCACTCCAAAGAAATTGACGAGAGAGAGCATCAAACTCCCTAAGGAAATACATAGGCGTTGCCTGAACAAAACATCAATAGATGGGAAGCGCCTAGCTAACAGCTTTGAGAAGTGTTACTCTCACAGCAGTAGATAGCCATCGATGGGTCCAGTGAGTGACCTTCCACCTCAACTTATCAAGCAAAATCTACCAGGAAGACCTAGGTTGTCAACCAACAGCAAGAGGGATACCTGAATAAACAAAGGGGAGAGAGCCAATCTGAAAGCTCATAATGGCTCCAATCCACCGTTGAATTACCAGAGGAGTATTAAAGAAAAAAATAGAAGACTTCTGCTCATTAACCTTTTGGCCAGAAGCTGCAAGATAGATATCCAAAGTTTGGCGAAATGTATGAGCTTCTTGTATACCAACTATCCCCATAAAAGATGTGTCATCCACAAACTGGAGGTGAGAAAGCATTGGCAAGCCCAAACCCCCTTGCCAACCATGAATCAAACCTTGAGAAACTCGAAACTTAAGAAACCAACCAAGCCCCTCAACCATTAAGATAAAAAGATAAGGAGAAATTGAATCACCCTATTAGACTCCACCCTTTCATTTTGACTATTTTACTTCTTTTACTTAGAGATCTTTTTAAAATTAAGTCCTCAAGGTATAATTAATTATTTTACTTCTTTTATCTAGAATTTTTTTACAATTATATTATTAAAGCACAACGAACCAAGAAAAATGACTTTCTATTTAATTTAAATTCAAATGTTGAATATTTTGAATAATTTTAATTAAATAAACACATTAATATGTGTACTTCAAATGCATTCTTAATTGTTGAGTAATGTTTCACACTCCAATAAGCAAATGAATTACATGTTATTTTGTTTGATATACATATTTAAATAAAATATATATTTTTTATTTTTGTAAACTTCAAAAAATATTATTTACTACATATTTACATATAGCTATTTTAAGAGTATTATCTTTTATTTTATTTAAGCATAATTATTTCATTAAAATCATTGTATTCACCGTAGTTAAATGAAAATAATTATGCACACACATAATATTACATTTTATTTGTTTTGTATTTTTATTATTTTTGGATATCTATTGTTTAATAATTTTTATTAAGCATCATTCCACTCCAACCATTGCTACCACTATAGTTACACCCTCTCTACCTAAAGACATAGATTAAGAGTTACTTTATTTTATTATGACATATCTTACATATATAAATTAACACATCATTTTTCGGTGACTTTAGGATCATATTTAGTATCCTAAAGGTTCTTTAAATTCTTCACCTCCTACGTAATCATTTTTCAAAGGGGACATCTATTTGCACCTTCATGTATGCATCTGCATATACGCACACTCACATTATCGGTATATTAGTGTCATATAATCTACCTACCAATAGACCTTGCTAGCATGTGTGCTTTATATGGCTTACTTTTCTGTAGCATTTGAGCCACCCAACAATTAAACTTTCTATCCTATGAATTTCATATGGCATATCTTTTTATAACTCCTTCGAGCCACCCTGCAACATAGTTTGCTAGTGCGTGTGATCCATAAAGGTATTGTATGGTTCCTATCTAAAAATCACTCTAGACCTTAAGTTGTACCTTAATTTTTCTAACAAGGCACATTGGGACTATGCCTCTCTTCATATCTCTCTCTTCTTGTGTATTTGTTTTATATGTTTGTTGGAATTTTTCCCCTTTTTTATGTTGTAATAACCCAAGCATGAGGGAATTTTTCAAAACATATAAATGAACATGTATATGCAAGATACATATTCAATCAATAGCATGATGATTAAGTTAAAACAATTATAATTCCATCTAATCAAATAATCAAAACAGGAAATGCCATAACTTCAAGTACCTAGAGGTGAATATGAACTTGGTTGGTCATGATTAGAATCCTAGCTACTCAAGTTTCTATTCATTGTTCGCATGGGTGCAACAAACTGAACCAAGAACACCCGACAAGCTATCTCAAGTACACTAGTCCCCTTAAAACATTATTAGAATAAATAAATACCAATTCTAATTGCTCTAGTCCCTTCAACAACATTTTTTACCTCTCAAAGCCAACCTTGTCAAGACATTAAAAAGTAACTTTGTTTTTTCTTAGAAAAAAAAAAATTAAACAAGTTAATAGCAATAAACTTGAATTATTATTTTAGCAACGAATTTTAAAGAGAAATAATATTTTTCATATCAACAAAACTACTATAGCATGACTATATCATTAAACTCCAATAAAAATGTGAAAATAAACCTTACACCTATAACCAATCCAAAGACAACCCACCAAGTCCTTGAAAGAGTGAAAAGATTTACCTCAACAAGTGCATCTGAAGAACCATGATCAACGGCAAATGAACAATTGAGATAGCTCCACATCACAAAGATTTTAACAATTGAGATAGCTCCACCTATTTCCACGAAAAAAAAGATTTTGTTATAACTTATTATTCTCAAGGATAATCTATTTGTAGCAATTATCCATATAGAATGCATTCTAATATTCTTCCCATGTAAATAATTGCCATACATATTTTTCATAAAATGAAATTTAGACAACTAAAAAATTCAGTTTTATATATAAAGCTAATTCACGAGTAATAGTAGTATGAGTTACCTTTAAGAAGAAATAAAATTGTGTGGCATGTAGCCATATTTGTAAAACTCGCCAATTGCAAAAACTCGACAAGCCCAAAAAATACGGTGCGAAAAAAACTAGGCAAAAACTCGAAAAAAAAATTGTGACTTAAAAAATTGCTTGAACTTCATTAAAAACGCTTTTTTTTTGCAAAATTCAATCATACGACGCATCCAATGAGTCAATAAAATGAGTACATAGAAGAAACAAGCTGAGTCTAGTTATATTTGATTGATTTGAAAGAAAATTTGATACAAAATTGCATCCTCATGTGGAATGCTCAATACGCTGATACTAATAGTCTGAAACAAAAAGAAAACAGCAAATTGTTTTTGTAAAACTGAAAGTAAATAGCGGAGAGTACCTAGAAAATCAAATGAATTCAATGGGAGTTTGAGGGCATTGCCCCCAATGGGATCGAGGTGTAGCACCCCTAGTGGGGTCAAGGGGCAACGCCCCTTGCGGGGGTCTGGGAGCAAAACCCCCATCGGGGTCAAGGGGCAGCACCCCTTGCGAAGGTCTGGGGACAACGCCCCTAGCGGTGTCAAAGGGGCAATGCCCCTTGCGGGGGGGCAGCACCCCTAGCCGGGTCAAGGGGCAATGCCCCTTGCAGGAGTATGGAGGCAGTGCCTCCAACGGGCTCGAGGGGCAACGCCCCTCGCGGGGTCCCGAGGCAGTGCCCTGGGCACGCTCCAAAACCACACAAACCTTCATGGTGTACATCATTTTGCATTAACAATAAAACCCAAATTAAGACCATCAAAGCCACACAAACCTTCATGGAACACATCATTTTAGTGTTTTTTTCCAAAGCAGAGCACACAAATGAATGAAAAAAATAACTCAAAATGCCCTATTAGCCGCCTGCCTAGGTGTTTTCCAAATTGCGAGGGTTTTACGCAAAAACTCCTCGTACTTTTTGCAAAAAAATCACCAAAAGTACAATTTTTGGCAAAAAAAACTACGAGTTTTTTTGCTGTATAAATGCACCAAAAACTCAACTTCAGTCGTCGAGTTTTTAGAGAGTGTTACAACTATGCATGTAGCTAAGCTATGAGATCCTAAACATATCGATGCAACATGCCCTCTCCAAACCTAAGGTGGTACAAGTTAAGATTTGAAGAAGACCTAATTTCACAAGAGCTAAAGATTATTAGTTAATGCTCCCATAAATAATTAAGCTTCTGAAAAAACTTGTTGAGAGCATAGAGCTACAATATCCCTTGTTCCATATATATAGGGACATACTTATTCCCAAAACGTATCTGCTCTAAGAATTATGCTGCTAAGCACAAATAAAGTATGTGGTTGAGCAATGATCGTCAGTATGTTGTTTTAAAGTAGTTAAGCACCTAGGAGTAGTGGCTAAAAGATAAAACTACTCACAAAATTTCCCAAGGTCCTTGAGATAGATAGCTCCATAGGTTAATGGGTCTAAGGTTAGACAAACATCCAAGTGAAAGAAGTTAAACATTTCCATCAAATTTTAGACATACATAAATTTTCTATGTACAAATTTAAGACATTTTCAGAATTAAACCTATTAATCTTCTTAATATGTTGACCTTGAGGTTTGAAACACACTAGGAACTCTCTATGAGATGGAACAAACTAATGAAACAAATGCAACATGTGCAACTTTATTGGGGAATTTGTTCTAGAATCTATAAGATGAAAGTCCAAAGCTAAACTCAATTCCGCATAAGTGTTAAATAAAGTCAGCTTGTGTTAAGTAATATAGATGTTTGGCACAATACTAGACACATTTAAGAGCATAAAAGGGAATTGGATGAGTATGAACAATTTTGAATCAGAGATTTTACAGCTACAGTTGTACCTAGTTAGTTGGTTACTTGGCCTAGTTGTAGCTCATTATGGGCTTGCCTTTCCAGTTAAATCCTTGCTTTTTCCACCATTGTAATTTTCAGATTGTCTTTTTGGATACTATGTCAAGGAACTAGATCCTACCTGTTTGGTTTTCTATGCTAGTCTTCTGGGTCATTACAACATATTCTCACGACTAGAGCAATGATCGTCAGTATGTTGTTTTAAAGTAGTTAAGCACCTAGGAGTAGTGGCTAAAAGATAAAACTACTCACAAAATTTCCCAAGGTCCTTGAGATAGATAGCTCCATAGGTTAATGGGTCTAAGGTTAGAAAACATCCAAGTGAAAGAAGTTAAACATTTCCATCAAATTTTAGACATACATAAATTTTCTATGTACAAATTTAAGACATTTTCAGAATTAAACCTATTAATCTTCTTAATATGTTGACCTTGAGGTTTGAAACACACTAGGAACTCTCTATGAGATGGAACAAACTAATGAAACAAATGCAACATGTGCAACTTTATTGGGGAATTTGTTCTAGAATCTATAAGATGAAAGTCCAAAGCTAAACTCAATTCCGCATAAGTGTTAAATAAAGTCAGCTTGTGTTAAGTAATATAGATGTTTGGCACAATACTAGACACATTTAAGAGCATAAAAGGGAATTGGATGAGTATGAACAATTTTGAATCAGAGATTTTACAGCTACAGTTGTACCTAGTTAGTTGGTTACTTGGCCTAGTTGTAGCTCATTATGGGCTTGCCTTTCCAGTTAAATCCTTGCTTTTTCCACCATTGTAATTTTCAGATTGTCTTTTTGGATACTATGTCAAGGAACTAGATCCTACCTGTTTGGTTTTCTATGCTAGTCTTCTGGGTCATTACAACATATTCTGACGACTACCCACTCCTAGAAAGATGTTGCGATAAAACCCCTCACTAAACCTAAATTCCTCTACTGTTGTTGTTTAGCTGAATAACCACTAGAAGGATGTTCCTTTTGTAGATATTCCCCTTGTGGAGTAAACTAATTTGATTCAAACTTCATGAGCAA
>VDFB02086081.1:176247174-176339513 GCA_007258455.2 Sequoia sempervirens | reverse complement strand
GGAGCAGGAGATGAGTCATTACTAGGGATCGAGACAGGTATCGTCAGGAGCGAAATTTCGCTCGGGTCTAGGTTGGAGAGCGACGATAAGAGGTGATGGCAGCGACGATAGCAGCGATGAACGGGGAGGATCAAACAGCCTTGGATCATACGGGTTTAGCACATTTTATTCATTTGCCAGTAGTCAAAGCGCATCAGGCGATGCGCATTGATAAAGAGATGGAGGTCAGAGACATCTATTTTTCATCTCCCTATGGGAGAGATTACTGTGACTTTGGAGGATGTGGCGCATTTTGAGGCTGCCAATAGCCGGACAGTTAGTGAGCGAGGTGGTGTCTAAAGTGGCAGAATTACAGGAGACCATTAGAGTATTGTTTGGGCGCGAGGCGCTGCCCTAGTCAAAAAGACAGTTGGATTTGGCCCGATGTTTGTCAGTGTGGGTGACAACCTTACCGTTGTTCCTATGGGGTCTGATAAGAGATATTGTTGCAAGATTGGAGCAGACGTACATGTAGCTTTCGATATATAGAGGTGATTCGACACATTGTCGAGTGGTGAGGGGGGCCGTTTTCATAGGGGTCATGCGTAATGACTCATGTATACGTGAAAATTACATGTACGTCCGTTCCTATCTGGCAACAATATCTCACTAATCAGACCGCATAGAAACAACGGTAAGGCTGGCACCTCCACTGACGAACATCGGTTCAAATCCAATCGTCCCTTCAACAGAGCAGCTCCTCGCGTCCAAACAATACTCTAATGGTCTCCTGTAACTCCGCCCCTGTAGACACCACCTCGCTCACTAACCGTCTGGCGATCGGCAGCCTCAAGATGCGCCACACATCCTCCAAAGTCACGGCTATCTCTCCCGTAGGTAGATGAAATGTAGATGTCTCTGAGTTCCATCTCTCTATCAACGCTATCAGCATCGCGTGATGCGCTGATTACTGGCAACTGAATAAAGTGTCATAAACCCACATGATCAAAGGTTGTCTGATCCTCCCCATTCATCATTGCTATCGTCGCTACCATCACACCTATAGCTAAAAATCTTCATGCGTCCATAGTCTCTTAGTGCCTCTTGCTGTAATTTGGCTAGCTCAACATGAAGAGACCTCACTCTCTGCTCCGCAATCTGTAATTTCAACTCTGATTCTCTTGCCTGTACAGTGGGATCCTCCGGTACCACATAAGGAACCAATGCTAATGACTGCCTCCATAACATCCCGTTCTGCCACATCCCTCTCTACGTCCATAGCATCATCCTCCCCTTTCCTCCATCCGCCACCTCCTCCTGTCCGTCCTTGTTGTCCATTCCCGACCCTCCACTTTTTCCATCCATTCCATGTCCATTCACTCCTTCCATTCCATTGACCTCTATTCCTTCCCTCCACCTTCCACTCCCATCTCCTCCCTCCTCCTCATCCTTCATTCCATCCCTCACCTCCACCCCGCCCCCCACTCTCTGTGGCTCTCCCCTCCCTTGCGCTCTCCTCCGCTGCTGACCATTTCTCGGACCTCGCCTCTAATGTCTCCTCTTCCTCCTCCCTGCTTTGCCTGCCTGCTCTGACTCATCGGGCTCCTGTCCCACTGAGCTACCACTGCCACAGCCTCTCGTCGCTGTAGCACCGCCCCTCTCCTCTCTCTGTAATCTCTGCTCATCCTCTGGTCCGAAACCCATTGCCCTAAAAATAGGCTAAACATGAGTAATCCTATCCCATAACCTATTCTGGAACCATCTCCGGTATCGCTCGGTCACAACCGGCACCTGCTCTCTTCCAACTCTCCTGGGATAAGGCACATGTCTTGCTGCCCTCCATGACGCCCTGGCTGTACCTTGTGCCACAAGGCCTGCCCATGGTATCTTTCTATTGTACCGCCAGAACATGATAGGCGCTGTCGGAATATCCTGTATCACTACCAACTTTTTCAACACTCTGTCTGGTCGATGCGACTATTATACGCTGTAAATTCTCAATAATAAAACACCTGCACAGAAAGTAACCCTCGTGTCTCTTCGTATCAATCCATCCCCTGAACTGGCGCAACCTATATGGCTGCCACTTTATACCCCTCAGATGTAGATTATAAAAAGCTCTCCTCCACCCCTCCATATCTCCCTACATCTCATAGCGCAGAACCCAACCTCTCGCCTCTGCATCCGCATACCCACACGCCACGTGCTCGCGTTCATCTATTGTCCCCCCCTCACCATTATCCGCCTCGTCACTGCAATATGCTCCCAAGCCCAAATTTGCAACGACGTCATGTGTCAAACTCGACATCCTCTGGTAGCAGATCCAATGCATATCTTTGTATAGATGAGTCAATACGCACGACTCCCATGAAAACAACCCTCACCACTCGACAATGTGTCGAATCACCTTCATATACCGTAAGTTTCATGTACGTTTGCTCCGATCTGGCAACAATATCACACTAATCAGATCGCATAGGAACAACGGTAAGGCTGAAACCCCCACTAACAAGTATCGGTCCAAATCCAGTTGTCCCTTTGACAGGGGCAGCTCCTCGCGTCCAAACAATACTCTAATGATCTCCTGTAACTCTGCTCATGTAGACACCACCTCGTTCACTAACCGTCCGGCTATTGGCAGCCTTAAGATGCGCCACACATCCTCTAAAGTCACGGTCATCTCTCCCGTAGGGAGATGAAAGGTAGATGTCTCTGAGCTCCATCTCTCTATCAACGTTGTTAGCATCGCCTTATGCGCTTTGACTACTAGCAAATGAATAAAGTGTCATAAACCCACATGATCCAAGGCTATTTGATCCTCCCTGTTCATCGCTGCTATTGTCACTGCTATCTTCTAATTATTTCATTGTGTCCGCCTACTCTGTCTCATTGGTCTCTTCCTGTCCCCCTGATCTACCACTGCCACAACCTCTTGTCACTGCTACACCCCCCTCTCCTCTCTCCGTAATCTCTTCTCATCCTCTGGTCCGAAACCCACTACCCTAAAAATAGGCTAAACAGTAGTAATCCTATCCTATAACCTATTCTGGAACCACCTCTGGTATCGCTCGGTCACAACCGGCACCTGCTCTCCTCCAACTCTCCCGTGATAAAGCACATGTTTTTCTGCCCTCCATGATGCTCTGGCTGTACTTCGTGCCACGATGCCTCCCCATGGTATCTCTCTACTATACCGCCGTAACATTGTAGTCGCTGTCGGAATATTCTGTATCACTCCCAACTGCCTCAACACTCTGTCTGGTCGATGTGATTTTACTATGCGCGAGAAATTCCTAATAATAAAACACCTGCTCAGAAAGTAACCCTCCTGTCTCCTCGTATCAGTTCATCCCCTGTACTGGCGCAATTTATATGGCCGCCACTCTATATCCCTTGGATGTAGATCATCAAAAGCTCTCCTCCACCCCTCGATATCTCCCTGCATTTCATAGCACAGAATCCAACTTTTCGCCTCCCCATAGCTTCGCGCCACGGACTTGCGATCATCCACTGTCCCCTCCCTCACCACTATCGGCCTCGTCACTGTAATATGCTCCCAAGCCCAAATCTGCAGCAGCGTCATGTGTCAAGCTCGACATCGTCCGTTAGCAGATCCCGTGCATATCTCGGTATAGATGAGTCAATACGCATGACCCCCATGAATACATATCTCTATATAGATGAGTCAATACACATTGTTGAGTGGCGAGGGAGGTCGTTTTCATCGGGGTCATGCGTATTGACTCATTTATACAAAGATATTCTAAAAGCTACATGTACTTCTGCTTCGATCTGGCAATAATATCCCACTAATAAGACCGCATAGGAACATCGGTAAGGCTCGCACCCCCACTGACGAGCATCAGTCCAAATCCAACTTTCCCTTCGACAGGGGTAGCTCTTCGCGTCCAAACAATACTCTAATGGTCTCCTGTAACTCCGCCCCTGTAGACACCACCTCGCTCACTAATCGTCCGGCCATCGACAGCCTAAAGATGCGCCACACATCCCCCAAAGTCACGGTTATCTCTCCCGTAGGGAGATGAAACGTAGATGTCTCTGAACTCCATCTCTCTATCAACGCTGTCAGCATCGCCTGATGTGATCCGACTACTGACAACTGAATAGTGTCCTAAACCCGCATGATCCATGGCTGTTTGATCCTCCCCGTTCATCACTGCCATCACACCTCTCGCTAAAAATCTTCATGTGTCCATAATCTCTTAGTGCCTCGCGTTGTATTTTGGCTAGCTCGGCCTCAAGAGACCTCACTTTCTGCTCTGCAATCTGTAATCTCATCTCTGCTCCTCTCGCCTGTACAGTGGGATCCTCCGGTACTACATAAGGAACCAATGCTAATGACTTTGCCTCCATAACATTCCCCTTTGCCACATCCCTGTCTACGTCCATAGCATCATCCTCCCCACCCGCCTGCTCCGTTTCATCCTCCTCGGCCCCTACTCCCGTCGCCCGTCACAGTCTTCCACAATACGGCGAACCCGGAATCGTTTCGCCTGTCCTTGTCTCTTCACCACGAGCCAATGTCGTGTCGACCTCCTCTCCTCTGTGCTGCTGTAACATCCTCATCCTCTTTGTCCTGCTCATGTCGATTCTCGTGACTTTCCACAATAGGTCGAACCCACAATCGCCCCTGTAGACACCACCTCGCTCACCACTATTGGCCTTGTCACTGCAATATGTTCCCAAGCCTAAATCTGCAGCAACGTCATATGTGTGAAGCTCAACATCCTCCGGTAGCAGATCCTTTGCATATCTCTGTATAGATGAGTCAATACGCATGACCCCCATGAAAACGACCCGCTTCGCCACTCGACACCCCCATGAAAACGGCCCCCCTCGCCACTCGACACATCTATACAGAGATAATCCGAAAGGTACATGTATGTCTGCTTTGATTTGACAACAATATCCCACTAATCAGACCGCATAGGAACAACGGTAAGGCTGACACTCCCACTGACAAGCATCGGTCCAAATCCAACTGTCCCTTCAACAGCGGTAGCTCATCGCGTCCATACAATACTGTAATGGTCTCCTGTAACTCCGCCTTTGTAGACACCACCTTGCTCACTAATCGTCCGACTATCGGCAACATCAAGATGTGTCACACATCCTCCAAAGTCACGGTCATTTCTCCCGTAGGGAGATGAAACGTAGATGTCTCTATGCTCCATCTCTCTATCAACTCTGTCAGCATCGCCTGATGCGTTCATCGCTACTATCGTCTCTGCCATCACCTCTGATCGTCGCTCTGCAAACTTGGACCCAAGCGGAATTCCGCTCCTGACGATACCTGTCTTGGTCCTTGGTAATGGCTCTCCTCTCTTGTTCCCATGCCTCTTGAGCCAACTGGCTCTGTGCCAGTTCTGCCTGTAATCGATCGCTCATCTCCTTTGCAGTCGCTACCTGTGCTACCGCTGTATCTCTCTCTCTCCACAACCTGTATATCTGCTCCTGGCATCCCACCCTCACCCTGACCTACCAGTACATGAGCCATCGCGACATCCGTATCTCTGTTGCATCTCTCTCCCTCTGAGCCGCTTGTGCCCGAGTCACTGTTGCATCCCTATCCCTCTGAAAAGCTTGTGCTCTAAGCTCTGTTGAATCCCATTCTCTCTGGAGAGTCGATACCTCTGCTACTTCCTCTTCTCTCCTATGCAGTGGCTGTATCTTCGCCTCTACCAATGCTCACTTTGAATCCGCGCTTGCGTCACATCCCTCTCCGCCTCCATCGCCTCCGCTTGCGTCTATGCTACATCCCTCTCAGCCTGCATAATCTGTGCCTTCTCCCTGGCCTCATCCTCCCTTTTCTGCATCAGCCCCATCTCTCCAACTATTTGCTCAAGGCACTGTACTCTTTCCTGACGCTCATCCCAATCTCGCTGGAGATCTCCCGACTGCTCAAGGCACTGTACTCTTTCCTGACGCTCATCCCAATCTCGCTGGAGATCTCCCGACTGCTGACCAGTACATCCTGTCCCCTGATCTGCCCCCTGCTCTTTCCCCCCCTTTGGCTCCCCCTAGGTTTGTAGGTTATGTTGTTTCTCCGCCTTGTGTCTTGCCTCCTTTGTGTCGTGCCATCAAGCCATGCCCTTACCTAGCTAAAACTTAGCAAACAAACTCCACTTGTATCATGAGAGTTAATTAATTCTGAAACATCTCGTGTCATAACGGTCGTGTAGTTTAGTTTATCCATCATTTGTGGTCTTAACATGATGCATCCTTCCTAATCGACCCCATCAATCCCATCCATCCTATTGATCCTATGGCAAATGACGTTTTAAAATTAATCTTTCTTGATGCTTTTGGAGTTTTGAAACCCCTTATCATCACCTTTTAAGGCCACCATGATCCATGATATTATGGTGTGTTTTGACTGGTTAACATAGGGGCATATCTATATCTTTTTATTGTTGCTGTCTGTTGGATTCCCCACATCGTATCCACCAAGGTCCTTGTGATCTTGTGTTACGTTGGGGTGCCCTGTGTGTTTGTGGTTATCCCAATATTTGGCCCAACCAAGGTCCTCTCGACTTTGGGGTGTGGGGATAACCTTTGTGTTTATTATGTCTTATGCATTAGACACTAATCTACCTCGGTCCTCCATACCTTGGTGTATCGTGTCTTATGCTATAGCAAAAACCAATGCTCCAAAGATGGAAAATTGTGTTAGGATTGCATCTCGTAATCATGACCATTGCATTACATTCATCCTATGATTTTGGTTGTGCAAATATTTTTCCTCCATTCCCTATTCTTCTCAGGATACTAAAAGGTTTTTGACAGGTGCACACTCACACCATGTCCACATTCATCTTCCACTATCACCTAGGATCTTATCGACACTTATCATGAAATAATTACATTTTAGATCCATACATTTACACACTATCTTAGGTTCATCCATACTATCGCCACCTGCAATATCAAGTGTTAGGTCCACCATCAATATCATCATAATACATCCATTATTTCTTGCATCACACATATTAGTCAAACATGTACATAACCATCATAAGCATATAAAACATAAGCATTTGTCGCATCATCATAAGCATATCCACATCTATCTTAAACATATACATCATACAACATAGGCATTCATCATACATGAAAACAAAAATCACCATACATTACATCCTGCATCACACACATTAGTTGGCATGCATAAAACCCCTCAAAAACCATCATACATAAAAAAATATATATAAAAACATCCATACATGTAACATCCACAAAGTCATCATAGATAACTGCCATCATATGACCATCCACATATGCATCACACACATAAAACATGAGGTCAATAAGAGCTATTGTATATATATATATACCACAAGTCCACAGTACATCTCATAGTCAAGACTAACATATAATAATGACGTCGATGTCATCATAATCTGTGACCATCGTATACAAAAATCATCCAATCAAAACACCAATACAAGGTCCTGCAAATATCCACTGCACCTCTGCACTATCCATCTACCCTGCACCTGTCAAAAACATGGTATCCTGTCATCTACTAAATGAACTCCCCACATCTGATTTCTGTGGAGAGTCAGGTATTGCTACCCTGCCTGGTGAATCACTGTAAGCTTAGGTCCGTGTCCCCAATGACTGAGACGGCGCTGGCATCTGAGGTGTCTACCAGGTGTAACGGAATGTCCGTTGTGTTCGTATCTACAGAGCTGACAGCATAGACTCTTCAGAGGGATAAGGATGCACCAGTGACTCGGGCACAGGCGGCTCAGAGGGAGAGAGAGATGCAGCAGAGATACAGATGCATACTCTACAGGCGGACTGGGATGCCGCGATGGCTCATGCACCGGCAGATCAGAGGTAATGGCAGCGACGATAGCAACGATGAACGGAGAGGATCAAATAGCCTTGGATCGTGCGGGTTTAGGACACTTTATTCAGTTGCCAATAGTTAGAGCGCATCAGACGATGCTGACAGTGTTGATAGAGAGATGGAGCTCAGAGACATCTACGTTTCATCTTCCTATGGGAGAGATGACCGTGACTTTGGAGGATGTGTGGCGCATCTTGAGGCTGCCGATAGCCGGAGGGTTAGTGAGCGAGGTGGTGTCTATAGGGGTGGAGTTACAGGAGATCATTAGAGTATTGTTTGGACACGAGGAGCTGCCCCTATCAAAGGGATAGTTGGATTTGGACCGATGCTTGTCAGTGGGGGTGCCAGCCTTAGCCTTGTTCCTATGCGATCTGATTAGTGGAATATTGTTGCCAGATCGGAGCAGACGTACATGTAGATTTTGATATATGGAGGTGATTCGACACATTTTCGAGTGGCGAGGGGGGCCGTTTTCATGGGGGTCATGCGTATTGACTCATCTATACAGAGATATGCACGAGATTTCCTACCGGAGGATGTCGAGCTTGACACATATGATGCTGCTGCAGATTTGGGCTTGGGAGCATATTGCAGTGACGAGGCCAATAGTGGTGAGGAGGGGGGAGGGACAGTGGATGATCGCGAGCCCATGCCGTGGGGGTATGTGGAGGCGAGAGGTTGAGTTCTGCGCTATGAGATGCAGGGAGATATGGAGGGGTGGATGAAAGCTTTTGATGATGTACATTCGAGGGATATAGAGTGGCGGCCATATAGGTAGCGCCAGTTTAGGGGATGGACTGATACGAGGAGACATGAGGGTTACTTTCTGAGCAAGTGTTTTATTATTGAGAATTTGCTGTGCATAGTAGAGTCGCATCGACCAGACAGAGTGTTGAGGCAGTTGGGAGTGATACAAGATAGGCAGTTGAGAGTGATACAAGATATTCCGACAACGCCTATCATGTTCCGACAGTAGAAGGACTATTGTTGAATAAATGTTCAATTAGGGTTAATACTTATTTAAGGTTAGTTTTAAAGTTCAATTAGGGTTTGAGTTAGGGTTGGGATTATGAATCAAGTAGGTTTGGGTTAGGGTTTGATTAGAGTTAGGTTTAGGGTTTAGTTAGAGTTAGGGTTAGGGTTAGGGGTAGAATTCAATTATGCTTAGTGGTCAATTACAATTAGATTTAGTGTTCAATTAGGGTTAGGATTAGAATATAATAAATCTGTGTAATTATGATATTTAGAATTTAGTATAATTTTAGAAAATGAAATGATTTGGACACAGAAAAAAATAGAAAAATTGATTTTATATAGAACTAATTTTTTAATTTATTCTAAAATTCTAATTAATTATTGTTTAATTAATATAAAATGAATATTTAATTTAATTTAATTTAATTGTATTACATAATTAGTAAAACAAAATAGATAATAAATATTTTATGGATTTTAAAAATTAGAATTTAGTTTAATTTTATTTCTAATGTCAAATATTAAAATTTTAGATTGAAATACTTAATTGATTTTAAAATATTTATAATTAATGTTCAATTTATAAAATAATATTAAGACATTAATAAATATAACCCGCAGCATAATGTATTAAAGACACATCAAAGTATTTATGATTCCTTAGACTTCACCGAATGAGACACGTGGTGCCCACCTGTGATATCGCAATAAATAAAGAACTCGCAACTTTTGATCACGCGATGGCGGGCAACCGTGGATCTCAATCATCGACAATCCTGTTCGTTCAACCCATTCGCCAACCTTGTTATTAACCATCGAGCACCTTTCTACCGGGATTATAACATCTCCGTTGATTTAAAACACGTGCATCTTATAACTGCTTTAATAACCTGCAACATAATGTATTAAAGACCCATCAAAGTATTTATCATTCCTTTGGCTTTACCGGATGAGAAACGTGGTGCTTGCCTGTGATATTGCGATCAACTGGTGGGGTCATTGCAGGATGGCGCGAAACGACTGAGATCACACGAAAATTGATGTACGACCATGCGAACTTGTCCCTCTGCAAAATAAAAAAACATTTATTAGGGGAGGGCGTGAGACACGTGGCGCTCGCCCCTGATATCGCGATCAACTGGTGGGGTCATCGCAGGATGGTGGGGAACAGCTGAGATCACACGATGATTGATCTACGACCATGCGAACTTGTCCCTCTGCAAAATAAAAACATTTATTAGGGAAGAGATTCCCGTAGTCGTGCGGGGTGCAAAATTAAAACATTTATTAGGGGAGAGGGTGCACTCAATCGTGATGATAATACCCAGTCTTACCAAATATTTATACATATATTGTAAATAAACAGTCCAAATGTAAATAAAGAAAGATATTTATACAATCCAAGAAAATAAGTTAAAATGTATTTAATAAAAAATTATATATCAATTTGTTTTTCTTTTTTAGATGAATTAAGAGTATGATTTAAAATATTTTAATTCAAATAACATAAATGATAAATTGAAGTGGGAAAACTTGAATATTATTTTAAAATTTTGAGGTTTCATATTTATATGTGTGAGATTGATCTAATATTCCAGAAAATGAATGTTAAAATATCATGAAAAAATAGGCATAGAATGAATGTAGAAGTAAAATTATATTTGCATATATTCATAAAATAAGATCTAATAAACAAAAAATATATGCAATTAAAAATAAAGGAAAAATAATTCAACCCAAATTTAGATAAGAGAGATAATTAGATTATATGATAACTTTAAGGCTAGGTTTAGGGTTTGATTAGGATTAGTGTTTGCTTAGGGTTATGATTAGAGTTATGAATCTACAATTAGGGTTCAATTAGGGTTATGATTAGAGTTATGAATCTACAATTAGGGTTCAATTAATGTTCACTTAGGGTTTCTTTCTTGGGAGAAGTTTATTGAATGGTAAGTGTATTTTATAAAATTAATATGTCAAGAATTAATTTTAGATAATACATGTGATTTTTCATATGGTATTAAATTTTAGATTAAAATTGATAATAGATTTGCTTCCTTCTTTTGCATTTTAAGCTACCATAATATATGGCCTTAAAATCCTATTCATATTTTGAGCTTTTCTAAACTATAGAACACGACATCCAACAAAAAAATTTGTTATGCATTTTTTCCATGCACAAATCCTTAGAATTCTTAATGTGTTACTTAGGTTAATTCTTTATTGCAATAAATAAATACTGATAGAACGAGGGTTGGATTGAGATAATCACAATCTCGATGCTTTGGGTCTCTGTTGGACAATCCCTTGGTGTTTCACTCCACCACTCAACCTATAGGTCCTAAAAGTGAATAGGCACCCCTGGTTACTTGCCAACCTTGCTATCAATTCCAGTTTGCTGCTGCTAAACAATTCTTGGTGCTTATTTGCCAGTTTGCTGCCTCCAAAGAGTTCTTGATGCTCTTCCTCATACACTCAATCTAGCCCTTATTTCTGATAAAGACTAGTAAGCCTCTAACTTCTTCCCAATTTGCATGTAGGGGTGTACATGGATTTTGAAGGCTTTAGAACAGTCACGGAAAGGTTCTTGCACAAGCTCAAAACTCCTTCCTTCCATCTCTTCCTTCATACCCTAGCTTAGGGTTTGGAGTGGCTACAGGAATTAGGCCTCTTCACACAAAGGAAAACTCTCCCCACTTCCTCCTTTCACCTTATCAAGCCAAGTCTGCTTCTGACACTTTATTCCAATCTGTAGCACAAGAAATTTCCAGGTTCTTGGACTGTTTTTCTTTGTTCGTACTGATAATGTACCCTGTTCTTGCAAGAACTAGGGTTTTCCTTAACCTTTCCTTGGATTGTTTTTTTGTTTCTAGCCTCCAGATGGTAAACCAAAGGCTCTACACTCGTTCCAACCTTGGTGAAGGCTTCTACAAACACTACACACTCTGCTCTGTCAGAAATTTAACACCCCTGCTACGTATGGACAGTACAAAGAAAGTCTTTTCCCAACTGGGCACCTTTTGGTCTCGCCTAGGAAAAGATTTCAAGCATGCTCTGAAAACTCCAATTGCTTCCTACTATTAAAATATGTACAAAAGAGGAGCTTGGCCACATTTCTAACGAGTCCATGATTGCTGGGATAGGAAGAATGCGGCCTAAGTCTCCATTATTACCAGTTTCAAACAAAACAGCAATAAGAGAAAAAAACCAAAGAATTTACAAGAACAGAAATCAGCGATGGAATCACTACTTAAAGTGCCACAAAATAAATTCAAAAGGCTTCACTACATGCTTGGTAAGCCTGCAAATGTTTTATTCAATTCATATGACTGCTGTACCAACGCAAAAACAGAAAAATCAAATCTGCTCACAAAAAAAAACGTTGTTTCTTCTTTATTTTTCACAACTGCCATCATCAAAAGACCACTAATCTCCTCAAAATGTCGGGCTCCTTCTTCCCAAACCGAAAAAAAACAGTTAGGTTTAAAACTCGAGCTCAAAAGTGGCCAAAAATCACGCGTTTGAAAACACACTGTGTTTTCGAATTTCAGCCAAAACTTTAGGAAACGCCTACAAACTGATTCCTAATTTATTAAAAATTAAACCTAAGCTTCAAAAGGTCCCCTTACACCTTATAAATGGTGTTTTAGACCATACATGCCAAAACAAAAAGATAAAAAACATTACATTAAGATTTTCTTGTTTTTAAGGTAGGTGCTCCTGCACCAAATACACAATAATATATATATTATGGATTTGAGGGAAAATATTAAAATATTTATATATATAGAAAAATTTAAATGCAAGGGATTCAAGTACATACCTTTGCTTTTGTTAATGTTGATGAAGATACAAATCTTGATGAAGTGCCAAATTTGGTGACATGATATAAAAAACTAGAATATATTTGTTCTATGTGGCACTTGAAATTTTGTACAAAACTATAACTAACTCTACGTGAAATTTGTGACTTTGGTTGGAGCTATTTTGCATCAATAAATATGAGCTTTGACACATGCCTCCTAATCTAGCATACAATATATACTTGAATGCTCAAAATAGTTGGGAGTAGTGTTGAGATTGGTGGATCTTTGGGAAGGTCCAATGCTTCACCTTTGTATCTCTCCCTATAGATAGAGGTAGAGATGAATATAGAATGAGAGAGGAAAAGGGATAAAAATAGATAGAGATATAGAGAGAGATAGAGGGAGAAATAAATATATAGAGAGATAGGGAGATTGAGGGGGGATATATATATATATATAGAGAGAGAGAGAGAGAGAGAGAGAGAGAGAGAGAGAGAGAGAGAGAGAGCTGGGGAGAGATAGAGAGAGGGAGAGCGAGAGGGGGAGAGGCTAATATAGAGAGATAGATAGAGATAGGAAAAGAGATATGGAGATAGATGCATAGGGAGATATACATATAGAAGTATATGGATAGAAAGAGAGAGAGATGAGTGGGAGGGAGATCAAGCGAGAAATAAAGAAAAAGATAAAGTTATAGAGTAGAAGAGATGGAGTAAGATAGAGAGAGGGAGACATTTCTAGAGATAGGAAGTGAGATGGATGGGTAGAGAGAGGGAGACATTTCTACAGATGGAGGGGGAGGGAGGAATATAGAGGTAGAGATGAATATAGAGCGAGAGGAAGAGATGAATATAGAATGACAGAGGAAGAGGGAGAAAAATAGATAGAGATATAGAGAGAGAGAGAGATACGTAGAGAAAGACACATAGAAATGGAGAGAGATAGAAATAACGGGAGAGAGAGAGGGGGGAGAGATAAATGGGAAGAGAAAGACAGATATAGAGATATATGGGAAGAGAAAGGGACAAAGAGGTTGACATATGAAGATAGATGGGGTATAGGGAGAAAGCTCAAATGGGAAGAGATAGAGAGAGTGAGGGAGAAAGGGAGAGGGATAGGTAGAGGACGGAGAGAGAATATGGGGAAGAGAGACAAAGTTAAGATGTGTCAATATTTAAGAATCCAAGTGTTTATTCTGAAATTCTTGCAAACATTGTTAAATTTTCAGTTATGTTCAAGTATAATTGTTAGATCAAAAAATGACCTAAACCCTAAACCCTTAACCCTTAAATCCTCTACCCTCTACCCTTAACCCTCCCTTCCTTTATCTCTCTCTCTCTCTCTCTCGTCTCTACCTCCCCTTTCTTCCCCTCTTCCCCTCTCCCTTTCCCCTCCTAATTCTCTCTCTCTCTCTCTCTCTGCCCACCCTCCACCTTGTAATTACTCTTGGGTATATGTGTGCAAAAATCAGATAACTGATTTAGATTGGATATCCAATTTATAGCACCAAAATATTATATTTTAAAATGTTTTTCAAATTAGATATTAGACACGAATTGGATATCCGATTTGTAGTACTTTGGCTTGAGCATTGCTATGGAGCAACGTACTAACATCCAACCCAAAAAAAAAGTCAACTTAGGATTTTCGCGTTTTTTGGCGAGCTCAAAACGTTACTTTTTTCATGTTGCCACTTTTTGGCCCATCATGATCTTGCACATGCCCAGGTCTAAATCAGGTAGTTGTTATCGCAAACGTGGATCAATCCTTTCTTCGAAGGCCATACACTTATGATTGGGTCAAGTGTTGTTTTCTTTAAAAAATTCCTATTGCCTTTTTGATAGGTTATGAAGCACTTATTTCAAACAAATATCTTTATCAAAGAAGTATATTGGCATGAAATTAAATATGATTTGTATTCCAATGTAAAAACTACAAAGAATGGAAACAATTTTTTCAACACAAAAACTATTATGTAGTAGTCAATTAAAATGAAAAAGCTTACTCTATATTAGTTAGGATACACAAGTAAGAAAATGATCTAAAGTTACTTATTTATCCTAGAGGAACTAAGTATATAGTATACAAAGAAAACCAACAAACCCACAACTACCCCTATTTTGAAGGAGTTTACTTTTCTTCCCTTCTTAATCTCGCTAATATTGTCTAATTATTTTAAAGAGATGAAGGGCCATAACACAACTTTATTCAACCCAGTAAATAGCTTGGTTAATGAAACTTGACAAAAGCAACAAAACAATTGCTACATTTGGCATTTCATGTTGAATGAAGAGTGGTGACAATAATCTACTTATAGTTTAATAAAACACTATTTTTATAAGAAGGCTTGACATTAGAAAGATAAGTGTTACTTATAGTTTAATAAAACACTATTATAGTTTTACCAACATATACTATTGTATGCTTTCATGGCTTCTTAGTTAATATATGGGGAGATAGAGATAGATGGGGAGAGAAAGAGAGAGAGAGATATATGGGAAGAGAAAGAGAGATGGAGATATATGGGAAGAGAAAGGGAGAGGTGGAGATAGAGAGTCGATGGATAGGGGGGATAGGGAGAGAGAGATGGTGAGAGATAGAGAGGGGGAGGGAGAGAAAGGGATATAGATAGAAAGAGATAGAGAGAAGAGTAAGAGATAAAAAAGAGAAATAGAGATAGAGATAGAGATAGAGTAGGAGAGATGGAGGGAGAGATGGAGTGAATGAGAGAGAAAGGGGGGAGAGGGAGAGATAACTCAATAGATAGAGGGGGGAAGAGGCCAGAGTGACATAGATAGTGGGAGATATAGAGATATAGAGAGCGACAGGGAGAGATATCAATCACCCTCCCTATATCTCTATTTATTCATCCTTATCTCTTTATCTCTCTACCCCTGTCTATCTTTGTCTCCCTTTCTATTTGTATGTTTGTCATTATCTCCCCCTCTCTCTATATTTTCTTCTCTATATTTATCTTTGTCTCCTTAAGTGTGCAATGGGTACATTGAAGAGGTCTTAAAGGAGAATTATCATATCTTTAATCAAATGGCATGCTACCTTGAGCATAACTCCCAAGGAAACATGCCATCCTTGGATTGTTGAGATGAAACAACCAATCAAAATTTAGTTTCTCTCTCTCATATTAATATATATTACTATTATATTAAATATATATTATATTAATTATATTTTGTATTATATAAAAATATAGTTATTATTAATTATTAATTATAATAATTTTATACGTACTTAATAATTTTGTTAAATAATATAATATATAATTATAATAAGTTGAATAATTATATTATTTATTATGTAAAATATAGCTAATATAAACTTAACTATATTGTAGAATATTAAAACTTAGCTATATGGCGCCAAAATTTTGAACTTAATTAACATATTGTAAAACCTAACGAAACCATGTTGTAGCTCATCAAATTGGAGAAGTAAAAGGTGAATGCCAGCGCCGATGAAGAGTTTGGAGTAGTGAAAATAAGGTCAATGCCAGCGCCGAGAAAGAGTTTGGAGTTAAAACAAGGTCAATACCAGTGCCGACAAAGAGTTTGGAGGAGTGAAAAGAAAGTCAATATCAACGTTGAGGAAGAGTTTGGAGTGAAAAGAAGGTCAATACCAGCGCCGATGAAGAGTTTGGAGTTAAAACAAGGTCAATACCATCGCCGACGAAGAGTTTGGGGGAGTGAAAACAAGGTCAATATCAGCGCTGAGGACGAGGTTGAGGGCACTCAGGGAAAATTGACGACCAAGGGGCAATGAGTACTGTAAGTTTGGCACCCCCATTCTCTTTAACCTTCAATTTTCATGCCTAATTTCCAAAGATCTTCTCGTACATTGGCACCCCCATTCTCGTAAAATGGTATAAGATAAGACAAAAAAAAAAAATAGCTTAGTCTTTCACATTTTTATCCACCAACCTCAGGTCTTGGCAAAACTCCCATAATCTACCCACATCTTGGTTGAGGTCTAAGATTTCATCACACATAGCCTTCATCGCATGAGTCTGAAAGAATTGTAGACTTAGCCCAAGTATATGCTAGGCTAAGGTAGATCTAATGAATGGAAATAGAGGCATACAATTCTTCTTTAATACTTCCACCGCAAACATATGCAAGGTGTTTGTTGTTTTTACGGTAATCAGGTTGATCTTCTAATCTACTTATGGAATTTCCAATTCAATAAAGGGCAACTCTTAGGACCTGGACCAACTGACGAGGATTTGAAATACGTCCTACACTTTGGGCTCTGCAAGACCCGGGAGGGTGATCTCTTAATGTGTTTACAACCTTTGCACCATCATCATAAACAACATTAACAACAACAAATAATCTCATTTAATAGCTCAACATAATAGGATAATACAAAATAAAATTGGTTGTTTATAAATAATATCAACTATTTGGCGCATGCGATAACTACAACAATATTTCACAGTATAAGATAGTCATTGATTTGCAATTTGTAGCAAACTCTAGGAAAATACAAACGAATACTGAACCATATGAATAAGTACAACTTAGATCAGTGCCATATATCCATTGGAGGAGTCAAATTTATAAGCATCTAAGGGTTTATGACAGATTTAACACATAACATATAAGATCGTTGATAACATTGATTTACAATTTCATCAATATGTATTCTAACCCAATACCACTTATCAAATCCTTATACAGAACATATCCACTTACAATCCCATTCAAACATTTTAATTAATTCTTTGAATTAAACCTAAAACAAGAATCATACACACCACAAAAATGAGATGAACGAAACAACCCTTGATCATTTTATTCAAAATTCAGATATGCTTGTACAATGGAGAGACATGAGTTTGAATTAATTATATCAATTCAAATGCCAGTACTGTCATAAAACATCAAATCCCTATGAATTCAAAACCTACTATAGAATGACTCAAAACCTAAATTGCATTTTCCCTAAAACCATCATATGTTACAATTTGCTCTGCAACTTCCTCTAGACTCGACCAAAAATATCTAACTTGCTAACTCATACTTCTGCCCTTGAAATCCTTATAGAAAAATGAGGAGAAAACAAGCATCGAGCCAGAAAGCACACGTGTCACCAGCCAATTGGATCGCCTTGTGATATTCCAAAAATTTGTTACAACAACAATCTCCTCAGAGAATCTTCTTGTTCATCGTGCCTGCTGAGAATGGTTGATGCAACAACAAAAAACTTCAAGAATTTCGCGCCTAGCCTGTCACCAAAAAACAAAACTGGAATCTGTTGTAACTGCAACAACCGATTTGTCAATAGTTAGTGGCCTACTCCTTTTCACTCTTCCTCAGTTAAATATACATTTACCCATTTCTGGTACTTTTCATCAGTTGACCAATCAAAATTGATCACCTCATTCACCTTGACACTATAAGGTTTGTACTGAATTGTCACTTGATTCGCTTCTTTTTCAAAAGACTCCAAGAATGAGCTGGTGCTAATGATTTTGTCCATATAGCTCACCAACAAATCATAATCTAAGTTACCCTGTTTTTAAGGGTTTTGTAGTCGAAACATGATATAAAGGGGTTCTTACACTTTTTGCGATTGTTGTAGCTTGTGTAAGAGGCTCCATGGATACTGTTGTAATTGTAGGATGCATGAATAAGGCGTAGGATGAGAAATAAAGAAGGTATAGCTACTGTCCTCAATAGTTTTGTGAAGAAAAACATGTGAAATGAGAGGTTCAAGCCTAGGTTTCAACAAAACATGTATGGGAGATATGATTTTATGAATTTTTATCCATGTGCAGACCTAATGGGTTGTTTCTTAACACTAAATATAAATGATGTGTGTGTGTGTATATGTATATGTATTTTTAAATGTAAATGCAATTAGTAGGTGCTCTCCTAGAACAATAAATGCAACATATTATTAAATAAATCTATATCTATGTATATAAATGTGTATTTCTAAATGCAAATGTAAATTTTGTCCATATAGTTCACCAACAAATCATAATATGAGTTACCTTGTTTTTGAGAGTTTTGTAGTCGAAACATGATATAAAGGGGCTCTTACACTTTTTGTGATTACTGTAGTTTGTGTAAAAGGCTCCATGGATACTGTTGTAATTGTAAGATGCATGAATAAGGTGTAGGATGAGAAATAAAGAAGGTATAGCTGCTGTCCTCAATAGTTTTGTGAAAAAAGAACATGTGAAATGAGAGGTTCAAGTCTAGGTTTCAACAAAACATGTATGGGAGATATAATTTTATGAATTTTTATCTATGTGCAGACCTAATTGGTTGTTTCTGAACACTGAATATAAATGATATACACACACACATATATGTATGTATGTATGTATATGTATATGTATTTTTAAATGTAAATGTAAATGCAATTACTGGATGCTCTCCTAGAACAATAAATGCAACATATCATTGAATAAATCTATATCTATGTATATAAATGTGTATTTCTAAATGCAAGTGTAAATGCAAATAGCATATGGTTTTGTAGTGTTATCGATACAACATATCCATAAATTAATGTAATTGAAATTCTAAAGTCTTCAACACATAATATGAAATCGATCAAACTACATGAGAAATAAATGAAAACAGTAAATGCATATGTATGTGTATATGTAAATGTAAGTGTAAAACAAATAAGAATAATGAAAATTATAAAAGAATACAAGGAAAGGTCTCCTCCCTTCTTAGTAGTGATAACCTCGTCCACACACAACTCTTAAAAATTATGAATAGATGAATATAATCTTTGAAGAACTCAAAGTTGATTATCTCTTACCTGATGCAATTAGTCATTTTATCATTACAAACATTTATAGTGATTACTAGAGGCACATAGACCAATTCTTCATAATAGAAGAATTTGATCATACTTTTCCAATGATGGCATTATGAGAAAACCTTAGGTTAAATGAATAATACCTAGCTAAGTTCTTTAAATCATGTCCAACCGTATAAGAGAAGACCGCTACTATGTGTACTTGGATACCATGGAGAAAGGCTAGTCTTTGGGCTTTTTCATCAATCATCTTACCTTAAAACATACCAAAAGTCTCCTAGCAATTAGACATAGGAAGATTTAATGACTTAAAAAAAATTTATTGCCAAAGCATAAACTTATGATGACTTAACTAGGCCTAGTACACACTCCCACCCCGTTAACCACTTAGACATATGAAAATTAAATGTAAATTTGCTGCTATTTTTAGTCATGGAGGTGTCCAATAAACCACTTGGTGGTGTTTCCCTTCAAGTTTATTTACTTGAATGAAGAGCAAAAGTCCTTTGATTACAATTAGAGAATACATTTGAGGCTTTTGTTGTGTAACTGGTGGACTATAGTCACATTTAACACTTGTTATAAAGTTTGGGAGTTAAAATATTAAGTAGATTTGATTTGTGATGGACACATTTGGACGGTAGTAACAATGGCTTGCAATCTATCAAGACTTGATTACTTTATAACCTGTGAAATTCTAGCGATGAAATGATAGATTAATCATAATGTCACATTGGGATCACATCACCATGAAAGAACTTCATCCAACATCCTTATGAGTGCAGGTACCACCAAATAGGTATCTGTCAGATCTGTCTTCTTTGAGCGAGGGAAATTCAGGAAGAGAAAAGGAAAGCGAGACATGTAGTATGTCTAAAAGAGGGAGATCAACTAGAGGTCAAAAGATTAGAAGAAAATTTCGTAAACGCATGGAATTTTTTCTTGCTGAAGGGGGGCCATGTTATTATGATGATGAGAGCATAGGTGACGTCGAGGTGCCCTTGAGGTACAAACATTTACAAAAACAATGGGTAGCCAAGGAATTTCATCCAATAAACACTGATTTTTGTGTCAACGAGAGGATATATCGCATAACACCATTGTCATTACATGGTTTGGGCCTATTTTGCATGGACGACATAAAGGTCTGTTACAACAAAGTTACTGAATTGATGGAGTATGTTGGACCCTGTTACAGTTACAAAGATTGGATGCAACTGATTCGATATACACAAAGCATGCATAGGTATGCATTGTCAACAAATTATATACAATTAAAAGATAATGATCAAAATAAAGGAGTGGCTATGTACATTGACAGAAGGCCAAAAGCATTAGGGAATATTGCAGGGTTTATAAACAGTATACGACCTGGATTAACGAATAACCAACCCAATTGCATATTCAAGGCGCACGAGGGAAACTGTGTATTCATATGTACGATAAAATCAATAATTGCAGTGGAAGAGTTGCTAATCGATTACAATTTGAATCGCTTAGTTACAAACACAATTAGTATGAGGGTTGTACGTACTATGTACTATTTTACTTAACCTCCAATTAATGACTCCAATATACCATTTTATTATTATGTTTTTTTTCGTAAGTCTATTGGTTTCATTTCGGTAATGTGTTTTTATATTTAATTTTTGTCACAGGTGGACATTGATTGTACGGAGGTCTGGTCCAGAGCACAGATCGCAATGTATCTTCATACGCTTCTATCCGACAGGTTTACCTCATTGTAATTGTCCAAATTAGATACGAGCAAAATGTTTTATTATGTTTTTTTCATAAGTTTTTTGGGTTAATTTCGATAATGTTTTTAATATTCTTGTTGTAGTCGACTGATCGGGGAAAGGCACCAGCAGTAGAGGAGAGCATTCATAGTGAGGTGCAGCCAATAATTTGTGATGATGACATCACTTATTCAACAAACTTTCTCGATATGATTAAAAAGATCCAAAAAAAATGCAATGAAGAAATGATTAAGTTGATGTTCATAGTGCCTCAAACAGATGAGATAAGAGGGTTAAAATATTGATTGAGAGATTACAAAACTTGCAAGTAAGCTGTCATGAGGTTTTTAATTATAACATAAGTTCATTTATGGTTTTATATTTTGTACTCTTTTATGTCATGAACTAAAATGTGTTGTTTTTACAGGTTTATTTGTCTCCTCATGATGCTCTTGGCCATGATCAGGGTACTACAAGTGCTGCCCGAGGAGTAAGGGTTGGTACAAGTTTCCATCCTGATCTTCCTACGCATACATCACATCATCTGGCCCCATCATCCGTGCCTATATTGTTGTCTGAAATGTCGACAAGACATACCATGCAGGCATCAGTTAATACACCCTCTGGCAGCGAACACATACTAGAACATGCGTCAGGACATGTACTTGAGAATGTAGAGGCCACTAGTACTGGTGATGTTTTAGCATCATTTCCTAGATCTTCCCGTATTACTAGTACGAGAACATTTCCAGTCACACTTGTGGTGACCGAAGATTTCGTTCCCATAAAGATAGGGAAGGTCCTAGGTACTTTAAAATGTTTTAATTATTATTATATATAATCCAATTGAAATTTACTTATTGATTGCTCTTTTTAGACTATTGATCCCATGATCATTTTGTAGGAAATGATGTTTTTTATAAACATTTAAGTGATATTACATTGGAATTCTTCAGGCCCACCATACGTACACGATGGAATGCCCAAAATCAAGATCTAAAAGATGAGCTCATTAACTCTTTAGTTGTGTTGTTCGGTGATAAAACATTCAATCGAACCAAGGTCTTTAAAAAAACTGGTACCTATCTAATGTATTGAGGGACCTATAAAGGTCACATTTAGACAAGAACAAAAAGTATGAGCGTCCCCCCATGATTCTGGAGAGGGAGTGGAAGGACGTGGTGTCAGATGGAAAGGAGAAGGCTGAAAAGAAAAAAAAGGAAAGACACCATCAGGCCAAGGAAGGTATGTGATACTATCAACAATGTAATTATATACTGATTACTCTTTCTTTTTACATAATCTAACGTATTTCAAACTTTTCATAGGCTGCTCGACACGTCGAAGGCAACAAAAATAAGACTATAAAAACATGGGCAACACAAACTTGGCTCTGGTGGTTATATGAAATCAGCCGCACCAATTGGAAGAATCAATAAATGAAATATTGCATCCAAATTATAATAAATTGAAAATAATTTTGGTTTTATCACATCGTAGAAGAGGACCTGAAGATTACCTTCCAGCAAGGCTATGGAGCTATGGCTGAATGCCTAAGAGTCTTGACTGGGCAAACACAATCTTCCATTGCATCTGACACATAGGTAAATAAACTTGTGCAATCTATTCAATATTAATTTCCACCATAAAGTAATTACATGCCTATTTGTTTTAAACATACAAGCAATGATAATACTGCACATGACATTGGAATGCTTTTTGGTGAGGGTGGAACACAATGTGCAGATGAAGGTCATGGTGTGCATCCCGGTACTTTAAAACATGTAAAGCGTGATCAACATGTTGAGCATGATCAGACTAGAGAAGATCAGGCATATGATGTGGCCCCCATTAGGTAAAAATGACCACTCTAAAGTTCTTTTAAACATATTTAATTGCAATTTGTTGTATTAATTAATGTAACATTTCGTGTTTCAACTTTGGAGCATGTAGAGCATGATCAACGTGTTGAGCATGATCAGGCTAGAGAAGATCTGGAATATGATGTGGCCCTATCAGGTAAAGAGGACCACCCTTATGTTCCTTTAAACATATTTAATTTCAATTAGTGTATTAATTAATATAACCTTTTGTATTTCAACTGCAAATCATGATTTAAACGTTGTTCGGCATGTTGAAAATGAGTCTATATCAAAAGTTCAGGAACATGATGTGGACCCATCAAGTAAAGAGAACCACTATAATGTTTTCTTTTAATTAATGAAATACTTGTAACAATAATAATAAAACATATTAGTTTAACATTTCTTTCTTATTGCAGCAAAGCCCTTTGCAGTGACGTCCACGTCATGAGCAGATGGCAGAACAACTAAAAGGGGGACAAATATTGATTTAGAAAATGATACTCCTCTTCAGTTTTATGTAGCTTTAAAAAAGAAAAGAAAAGAAAAGAAAAGTGATTGTAATCATATCATGACAACCATATTTTTGATAATATGTAAAAATTGAAAGAATGAATATTATATGTTAATGAATGAATGCGAATATGTTAATATATGTTAATGAATGAATGTTATATGTTATTAATGGATGAATGAATGAATGTTATATGTTATTATTGAATGAATGAATGATTAATGTTATATGATTGGGTATGGGGAATTCAGAGTGATGTGAAAATGAATGAATGATTAATGTTATATGATTGGGTATGGGGAATTCAGAGTGATGTGAAAGGGGGGGAAAGGCCAAATGAGCTTCCACCGTCACGTGGTTGGCTCTGTTAAGTAGAGACTATTAAACTATTCTCAAAACAAAGAGAAGCTCAATAAGGTAATGCACTTTTCAATATAAGAAATGCATCGTTTGAAGCATCAAACCAATATGTAGTTTGTATGTATGATCAGTCGTCAATTTCCACGATGGTATATTTTAAAGAATTTTTTTTTATAAAAAAAAATGCATTGTTTCGTTGCAATTGCGACGAAACTCACTGATGAATCATCGAAAAGGTTCGGCGGAGTTGTTATAGCTGCGACGAAGGTTTCGTTGCAACTCCTTGCCCATTGCATCATAATTTTGACGAACTTTTGGTGTTGTTTCGATGCTACTTCTTGCCCATTTCAGCGAAATGGCTACGAACTTCTAGTGTTGTTTTGACGCTACTCCTTGCCAATTTCGTCGAAATAGCAACAAACTTCTTGTGTAATTCGTCGGTGGATACATGAAGTTTTTGCCAATATTTCGACGAAAGTCTTGAGTCATTTTATGATGCTGACGACCGGCGAATCTGCGCTGTTATTTCGATGTTTAATTCGTCATCAGCCTTTCAACGAAAAAACGACAAATATTTTCGTCATTTTGTCGCTTGTCCGACAAAGATTTGTCGAACGACCGACCAACGTCCGTCAGAAAATGGTGTCAAATTCAGTAGTGATTGGATGATGCTGCCTCTGGTAATCAAATACTAGAAATTGCAAAACCTTTAAAATATTTGGATGATGATAAGATAACCGCAGCCGATTATAAAACCATACATATTGACATGGGTCCCAAGACACTTGAGGGTGATGTATATCACACTAGTTATTTAGTCAATGCTTTAGACAAGTGGGTAAAAGAAGAAAGGAAGGAAAGGGTAAAATTGCAATCTCAAGTTTTGGATTCAAAAACTTTATCTCTTCAATTGTATCTCCCTTTCCGTCTGCTGAAACCTCTAGTTCCCAAGAGTTATTTATGAGTCTGCGATGCAGTTGATTAGAAAGAATCTAAATTACTCCAAGGCTGCCAGTAAGTGGATTGAAGAATTATCTCAGGAAACTGTATTTTTCATTAGTAAGTCTGTGATTTCCTACACTCATATTGTTGATAAAAGAAACAGATTAATAGCAAAACTGCACCAGATTAGGAAAGATCAGACCAAGTCTTTATGTGCTTTCAGAAGAAATGAAATAATTAGTTTCCATGGATCGATTGAAGTTGATAAATGAACAAATTGTTAGTGATCCAAAGGAATTAGATCCTTCATGGCCTGATTCACTTAAATGGAAATTAAGCATATATGATGACTTGGTTAAGGAAATCACTGAAGTACTGGAAAAGTATCCGGATATGTTAGGGGAACTCAAAGGAAATTGTCATGATCTGCAGGTGAGAATAACATATGAGTTTGATGAGAAAATTCTAGACACAAAGGAAATTTGCTCGAAATTGAAAGAGGTCTTCAACAGGGAAGTAGCAGATACTGCTACAATGACTAAAGAATCTTTCTCAAAGCTTGGGAGGCTGGAGCTCTATCTTAAAACTTTTAAAACTGAAGCAAAAAGAAGGTCTGACACACGAAATGAGTTTGAAGTTGCTCTAAAAAAATGGAGAATCGGGCTTTAAATGACACTAACACCAAGCAGTAGAGAGATTTTTGCAATCATTACTAGGTACAGGGAATACAAGGCCAAGATGAAGGCGCAAGAAAGGTTGTTGCGACAAGAAAGTGATGAGGAATCGAAAGCTGATGAAGTTGAAGCGGGTGGGACCGATGCATAGTTTATTTTTAGTATTTTCAAATACTTTCTTTAAAGTTGGCTCTTTTAAGTTATGAACTTCTTTTAATTTTCGGTACGGTTACTTTCAAAAAACCGTTACCAAAGACATTTGCTATGTTTAAATATGGATTCAACTGATGTGGTTAGGATCTTTTGGGAAAACTTTGTTTTTCTAATTAGAGCAAACTCTGTTATTTTGATATAGAAGACATTGGTGAAGTTTATTCATGCGTAATCTTTGAATTATGGTTTATAGATTTCTTTCGTTTATATTGAATATTTGGTAGTGTGATATCTATTATTGGGATGACATGGTATATTTTGTTATTAACAAGATGAATATGTAGTATAAGGCTAAGGCAGATCAAAAGAGGAGGTATAAGGAGTTTCAGATTGGCGATGAAGTAATGGTCCACTTGAGGAAAGAAAGGTTTCCCGTGGGAACCTATAATAAATTGAAGATGAAGAAATTCGGTCCCTGTAAAATTTTGAAGAAGCATGATTCAGGGAATGCATATGAGGTAGAGTTGTTTGATGGAATCAACATTTCCCCTGTGTTCAACATTTCAGATTTGACAAAGTATCATGAAGGTGGAACAGAGGAAGCACCAGCAGTAGGGCAGTATGACATTCCAGCACCTACTTCAGAAAGGGACAACTTTAGTGGTGATGGCAAAAGAATGAAAAGAGGAGAGGAGTCCACCTCCTTGAGAAGATAGTGAGCAAGATGGATTGGCTTGAAAAAAAAAAGGATGGAAGAGCTCAATACCTTAACCCAAAAGAAAAGAGATAAGTCCTTCCTATTCTCATTTATTCTTGTTATTAGTTGTAGGAAGGTAGGATAGTGTATGGATCATGGTTGAAAGTAGAAAGTAGGAAACCTAGATACATGAAAGTTGTGCTATGTTAGCTTTATCTCCTTGTAAAAATGAGAAAAAGACTCTATTTATCATCATGGAGTGAAAATAATTACTTGCTCGGGGGTATGGCTAGAGCCCACGAGGCTCCATGACGCCATTACAGTAGGGTGGAGAGCAAGCCCCAACCAGTTGTGTGTCCTTGTATTCGTAAAAAAATGGCTATAGAAAGCTAGTGTTTAATGTAGCATGGAAGAGAATGGAAAAAAAGGAAAGCTATTCTTGAGCATGTGAATTCTTAGATTTTCCAATATTACTATAGTAGAGAAAGTCTTGTGTGTTTTGCATGGTGTTCATTGTATTTCCAAACATTATTGTAATATTTGTAGTTTAGTGTTTGAAGAAATGGAGAAGAGTGAGATTTTGCAGATCAAGTTCTACTTACTGTGCATTGCTGATTTACCCCACTTAAACTATTCCTTGAAAGAAGATTGCAGTCACTGGTCATTCGAAGCTTTAAAGGGAAAAGTTCTCTTGTAGTCTTATAAGCAAATAAAAAGAAAAAGCATGATGTAACTTCTTATGTTAGGATGAGGAAAGAGATCTTTTTTTTAAGGAGGAACATGATATTTATATAGATGATATGCCCAAAGATATACTTCAGATTTTACATTTTCCTTCGTTGCAAAAGCAATGAAATAAAAGGCTGTAGTATTCAAAATTCAAATAAAGAAGGAAATATTTAGATTCTTATATTGTGTTGAGTCCTCAATAAGCATGGAGTTACAATGGAAATGAAAATAAAACAATTGCACATTCAGTAAATTTTAGAAGCTATGTGGCACTTTCTATTTACGTATTTACTTATTTAGATAAATCTGTAAACCGCGGTTGCTATTTACTTATATAGATTGATTTTTTTTTCTTCATTTGTTTCACGCTGAAAATTTCATATATTTCTTCTCTATGCAAATAGAGATATTTACAGTTTGGATGCTAAATACATGTTAATTCATTTGCCTAACTTCAGAAATAAAACTTGCTATGATTAAAACTTTAAAAAAGAAACAGAGAAAATTATTATCTTTTAAAATTTAAGAGACGGGGATAAGATATAATAAACCAAATTATTTATAAATATATAATAAAAGTTTCAATTAAACAATTAAATTGTTAATCTCCAAAAAACAAGATCATAATTATTAAAAGAAGTGCCCTATGTGAGAGCTGCTCCCTTCCTCCACACAGGATGTTGCCCTCTTAACAAGGGGTGCGGATGTGGATTCAGGCCACCAGCCTTCTTCCTCCTGTATGGCTGCTCAAAGGTTTATTCCTGCCAAAGAAAAACAAAAAAAGAAAAGAACACACAAAACCTACGATTGTTTCCAACTCACATTTCCGGCTTAAACAACAGTTAAAATAATACCAGAAATAGAATGAAATAGACAGTATTCAAATGCTTAGACCTCCTATACATTGGACTGCTTCTACAATAAATAAATAAATAAATAAAACAAATTCATGTGCTGGTATGCCCTTCCAAAGCCAATGACGACATTGCAAATGAGCCAACATGAATGCAAGATGGAGAGAAAAGATCTGTACACACTAAAGCCTGTATATAACCATTAATTAGAGGATTTCAATAGAAAACATAAACTAGGCGCTTAAGTCCAAGGTTACAATGAATAGATGAGTAGCCTGAAGCAACTGCTATCATTTTGTACATCAGCTCAAGCGATCGAACGAATTTAAGAGATGTTAAAACATGATAGGGTTATAGTTGTCCTTAGCATGCTATTTTAAATATAATGGTCAACATGCCTTCATTACAGTCTAAACTGCAATAGGGAGCCATGGGCGCATTCTTCCAAGTGGACATAGCTCGGGCATAGTCATTATGACAATGTCTACATCCTGAGATTTAAAATAATGCTGATGCACAGCCGGCATAGTCATTATGACAATGTCTACATCCTGAGATTTATATAATGTTGATGCACAACCTACCCAAAGTCTATGAATTAATTCAAGCTTTATCAGGGTAAACGACTTGCTTGCATATAATGTTGCTTCCGTATTAACCAAACCGAAGTTTGGTAGGTCGATAGTATTGGTATCGTTCAAAAAGAATAGGTATGTTGCCAATCAAGTTAATGCATTTAGCCAGTCACCTTGTCAGTGGATGGCGTGTATTTCTGTCGTCTATTAAATGTTTCACCAGCCATACCAACTTTAGTTCACCAATATCTATCTGAGTTTATTTATTAGACTATGTCAGAAGCTGCAGATTCATGGCGATCAAGGTCCCTTGTCAACATCAATTTTGCTTGGAGGGCATCTTGCAGGGTTGGAGTGATGGTGCTATATTGGCGTATTATTAGATATTAGATTAGTAAATTCTATTTAACTAGCATATATATATATTTAATAATATATATAAAATATGCCGAGAGATATCTTTCTCAAGTCTATTCAATTTTTATGTGAAAATTTGATTAAAAAATAGGCATGTATTTTATATATATTATTAAATATATATATGTAAGTTACTAATCTATCTAAATTAGTCAAGAGATATCTTTGTGGAGCATATTAACTGTTAGGAGAATTTATATTATTAATATGCAATATTATTTTATGTATGCATAAGTTTTTGTATTTTATTATTTAAATTATTTAATTACAAGTTGAAATAGTGAAATTTATATAAAATTTAATTTATGTCTTTTTTCTATGACATGAAAAATAAAATAATATTTTTTGCAATAAGAATAAAATTCATTATAATCGTTTATATAATGATTTACTTCAATTTATAATAATTGGATATATATCTAAATATATTGAGAAATTAATAAATTAAAAAAATATATATCTAAATTAGATACATCTATGAGAATTATTGTACAGAGAAGATATCTTTAAATATATTTGATGAAGAAATGCATTGTTATTTTTCAAAATAAAGATAGATTTAATTATTATTTCTAATTTAAAACTTTCTTATTTCAAAAAAAAAAAATAATATTAATACAAAATCAATTGTCAAATACTCATTTATAGAGTGTATAATAATAATTTCAAATAATATGCAAAATCAAAATAGAAGAGGTCTGTTACAACATTAAGTTCTTGCATTCTATTTATATCCTTTTATGTAAATCCTTTAATAGAAATAAGGTATAAAAATACAAATAACTATTTAATATTTGCACAAAAAAATATTTGCCTTATTTTTTGAAAGAAATGAGAAGGATCAAAGAGATAGAAATGCAAGCACAATGAACAATGCAAAAAATGTATTAGCTGACCCATCAAATGAAGAGCTCAAAAATCAATAAATAGCAAAGAGGCACGGACAAACATAAGCCTTAGGAATAGGAACTCATGGCAAGATAATAGGAGAGGACTCCTATCCAACAACTCATTGGGAAAGAGTTAAGAGACAACTCAACCACCAAATGAGGAGAGGACCCTTATCCACAACTCATTGGAATGAGTCACCTAACTATGATTGAGTTAGTATAAACTATAGGAGTTATACACCAACATTTTTCTTAGTCAGTAATTCTTATTGTTTATATATTATTATATGGATTGATGCAGTTTAGTAATAATCATTGGTCATTCTCATTGTTTATATATTATTATATAAATATTATATGGATTGATGCAGTTTAATAATAATCATTAGAATACCCTGTTACATGTAATTTACTAATAACTATTTAATATTTCTATGTTTGGCAGTGAGGATAACAATCTTAATTGCATACCTTCATGTTATAAATTGGTTTTTTGGGTAGAAAAATGTGAAAGCATAGAAAAGGAATATGGGGACACTACACAAGATGATGGCACTGCTCGGGACATTGCTGGGAGATGATGATGTGGCCTGTATGAGGGTCGTTCCCTCATTGCATGCTATTTTTTCTTTGTTTAACACCTTCTTTGTCTGCGTTCTGGGTATTCTTTGTTGTGTACGTGTTGGGGGGCTTTGGTGTATTTTAGTGCTTTGTTTTTTTTCCAGCGTGGAGGTGTTGCAAGGGTATGGATTGGGTTAGTGTCCAGAGGAGTTTCTGAGGTGTGGGTAGTGTGCAAGGGGTTGTGGAGGAATGGTAGAGGTTTCCAATATTTTGGTGGTCGCTGGGGCAATGCACTCTTCTAATTGGCCTCCAGGGGGGTCTGAAATGGATAGGTGTGAGCTGGCTCAGATTATGGCTTCTCATGAATGTACTTCCTTGGGGGGGCAGGATGTTCTGGCTTGGGCTAATAGTGATTTTTCTGGGAAGTACTCTATTTCTGCTGGATATGGGCAACTTGGTAGGCAGTTGTTTGGAGACATTGAGGTCCCTTGGTGGAAAAAAGTATGGCACTCATCTTCTTGGCCCAAGTGTAACTTCTTCATGTGGTTAGTGGTTCACAATAGGTGTCTTACTTGGGATAATTTGTGCAAGCATGGTTTTTAGGGCCCTTCAATGTGTGTGTTGTGTTGTAATTTTGAGGAGAGTGTTTCACATCTCTTCTAACACTGCTCCTTTGCTAAGGAGATTTGGAACTTGTGGTGGGATGTGTGGCACATGTCATGTTGGCATGTCTCATCTTTGGATGAGTTTTTTGACCGGTGGGGCAAGGTCCCTGCTTCTTCTTCTTTCCTTCGAGTTGCTTGGGATCTTGGCCCCTCCTTTATTATTTGGCACATATGGCTAGAAAGGAATCATAGGATTTTTCAGGATGTGATGATGGTGGCCCATTGTTTGTGGTGGAAAATTCTTCATTCTTTGGGAGAAACTGTTGCAAAAAAATGTAATTTGATGGAAGCTGTGGATCCTCAAGATGTTGTTTGGTGCAATCATCTTTATCTTCCTCCTTAGCAAGGACAATTCATAAGCAGTCGTGGTAGACATTCTCGTTAGAAGATAAATAGGGAGGGACACTTGTCTCCTCCTCCTCAAGGTATATTAAAAATAAACATAGATGGGTCTTCTCGGGGAAACCCTGGTCATGTAGGCGTTGGTGGAGTTGGTCGGGATAGTTCTGGGACTGTTCATTTTATCTTTTTTGTTTACAAGGGTCTTCATACCAATAACTTAATGGAAGCTCTTTCCATTTTATATGATGTGTCATGTGGTTGTCAGCTTGGGTGGAGAAGGATCATATGCGAGTTTGATTCCTAGGTGTTGGTGAATCTGTTGAATAGGCATGATTTAGAGGATGTTAGTTGGCATTTAGCTTCGATTGTTAAGTAGATTCTTCATATTTGTGCTTATTTGGAGTTAGTTACTTTCAATCATATTCCTGGAGAATGGAATGTTGTTGTGAATTGTTTGGCCAAGTGGGCCTTTGATCATATGCAAAATTGGAACATTGTGGATAGGGGTCAATTACCTCTGGATTTGTCTCATGAGCTGGACAACTTAGTTGAACTTGATATAGCCGTTTAAAGCTCTGCATTGTACTTCTTGTTTTAATAAAATTTTACCCCTCTTTTAGTACAAACAAATTATATTAGAAATAATAGAATTATAACTCACAACGAACTCATTAATTCTATATTGTATCTTTTTCTCATTTAAACAGATATTTCATATCATAAGATAATATTCAGTATTGAAAACATGTATCTCAAATTAGTTCCCTTAATATGAAGATTCATAATGGACTACCTTAATTATATGAATGTGGAGAGTGAAATACAAAGTCAAAATTGGATGTGGTCTTATTGATGTGAATGCCATAAGAAAAATAAATGTCATAAAAAATAATTGACTTGTTATAGAAAGAGAGTTGATATAAGATGCTTGTTAATCCAAAGTATGATACGATACCCATAAATCAAAGTATACTTTGAAAGTAATCAAAGGTGTATCAATCTGAAATGGTAATATACCTTTTAGGTTTATTACTTGCATCTTTACAATTTATACTCCATTTAGAGCATGAATCTTTAATTCCCTTCCTGGTCCTTGGTTAAGATTGGTACATTCTTATGTTGCTCGTGTAGTTATATAGAATTTAAAATGTGTAATTGACTTCCTTGAATTAAGAGCAACAAAGCTTAGTAGAGTAGATGAATATTCACATATAAAGAATGTCTTAAGGATGCTACATTGGTGATGCTTAGCTAAGCATGGTAATAATAGACTTATTTGCAGGAAAGTTTGAAATTCTTGATAAGCACATGGGTTGCTATGGAAAATGACATTTGAGAAATAAATGTGTTTTAATCAATTTTGGTGGGTTGGTTAAGATTCCTATTATAATTGCAATATGAAAACTTTGGAATCTAAGGCGTGTTGTCCGTATAATCTCAAAAATATCCAATTGTTAAATCTACAAAATAACAATTATTAAATTCTGATTTTTACGCATCTAAAACAATAGTGGTCCTAAATAGTGTGGTTTCAATCATAGGCAACTCTAGCTCACATTAATACTGTGAGCACAAACATCAGTTTACCTTTCCTTTCATGCAAAAAATGGAAAGAAGAACAAAAACAAAAATGAGATGACCATCGAAGAACATCAATATTATATGCAAACAACAAAGCTACTGACAACACAACTTTTATTTGCCTAGATATGAAGCCATTTTGGAAACAAATAAAAAGTTCAATAAAAAATCATAGGCATATGGAAAATGTTTCAAGAGTAATGCGACCACTTGGAATTATTTCTCTCTGTCCAAGCTAAGACTGGAAAACTGTGGCAGGTACCTAAACTAAGCTTGCATTACTGTAGAGTATATCTTGGCCTCCATGGAAAAGGGTAAATTTATTTCCCAAGATTATTTTAGTCACAAATGCTATATTTTCATCTCAGAACTGAAGATAAATAGCTTACAAAATTCAATCCCAGCTGTGATGTGTTTCAACTCTTCCTCTTGAATACTATATTGTATTAACAAACTGTAGATAGGATTCATCATTTTTCAGGCATAAGAGATATAAATATACCATTTATGCTTATTACATATTAAAAAGATGCATATCAGAGCAGAGAGAGATAGATGATTCAAGATACACAACAAAGCCATAGATTATAAATTCTACATGTCTCTTACATTAAAGTACATTATTAACCCTATACATTAATATGCAAAATGTAGCTACTAGATGCATGAGAAGATAATCTAAGAAGATGCAGTGTTGTCATCTTTGGTAGAGGCCAAAGTAAGTTCGGGTTGCACATTGAAATTGTCATCTGCAAATGAAATTCTACTTAATGATGTTCATGATCGAAGCAATATATAAAAGAAAGAAACACCTAGTAGATTTGTATTGAGAGAAAATGTCATACAAGTCTAATACATATCAACCTAAGTGACTTAGGCCATGACTTATAATAGCATAACGATTTCTGTCAATCTTGTAAATAAGAGACTTCAGACAGTTGTAATAGCAGAAATAGAAAATAGAAAACAGGGGAAACCATATGCAAAAATTGTTGAAGCTTTTACGAACACCAATAAAAATTAAAATTCTCTGAATACAAAGATATATCCCTAGATGGTTACCCTGAAGATGCCATAGCAGATAGAGAAGTAAGTTGTGTTTTCTCTCAACATCTTTGTGTAGCTATTGCAGTTCTATTTAGTCTCTTCCCTGGGGTTCCACAGAATTTGTACTATACATTTTACATTTTATGTTTAGTTTAATGAATGTGAATAATGTGAAACTAAAAATGTGTGTCAGTTAAGGAATTGTTGTGTGTGAACACTGTTTATAGCTTATCAACTCACAATGATGAATCTTAATAATGATATATCTTTGTATTAAGAGAACTTTAATTTTTATTGGTGTTAGTAAAAGCTTCAACAATTTATTTTTAACCCGCATCATTTTGGATGAGACCTGTAACCTCATCAAATTTGAACACAATTATTTTGTAATTGGGTGGCCAAAATATATCAAAATGAGGTTGGGTTAAGAACAAATATGTCAATAGGCACCTAAAATACATCAAATTTTGAACCAAAAAATAGACCTGCTCTTGATGCAAAATGTGGTCTGTATTGGCTTATAGTCAAACATGTGGAAGCTTAAATCTCTCCTCAAAATCCCTCTCAATCTGCTCTTAATGTAAACGCAAAAGCAAGGAGGCACCTCACCTAAGAGATTCCAATTCATATTAATGTAAACGAGGGGTCCATCTAAACATTACACCTTAAAGGCTGCTATCTCACTGGCAAAGTTAGATACCATTGCCTCATATAAACCCATCAACCCTTGCACCTTATCCAGTTGAGATAAAGCACCTTGCAGAAGATTGAATCAACTTCAAACACAGTGCCTTTCCTTGACAGGTTGCATTCCATAGAACTGATTTTGAAAGTTTTGGGGGAATGAACTCCAACTTCCAACTAATATTTTCCGTAAATGAAATTCTGCTTAATATATTCAGAAGTTATAGGGAAACCAATGCAATCTTTCAGATCACTGCCAAAACACATACTCCCTTGTTATTGAGGAAGCAGAGAATCAAAATACTACCATTGAATCATTGAACTTTCCCAACATTGGCCTCATGGTGTCTGGGTCAGCTATCACACTTTCCAGTTGCATTAAGCTTTTATGTATATTCATCTGCCATGTTTCTGTTGTGTATTGAATATCGCTTCCTCTGTTTTTGTCTATCTGTATGTACTTGTTACAAGGGAGCCAGGGAATCTCCATACATTTACAAGTTTAGTACGATTTCCTGAAACGAGCTAGAGAAGTCAAATATACTAATTTGTCACCAAAAAAATCTAATTAAAAGACCATACCAACAAATTCTTTTTCAATGCCCGCTCAAAGAAACAAACCAAAACTTGAATGTACCAGCTCAAAATTAATCAAATTCCCAATTGTATGCTACATAAGGTAGGACACAAGACTCTGTGCACATACCTACCTCGAGGAACCCACCAAAATGACCTAAAAATATAGACACTATCTCATAAATTCGAGGCACCCACCATTGCCCCTCGAAAAACAACACAATCCAAATCATCTTCACCCCGTTTATAGACCAAATCTGCAGCTGGGTACTTCTAAACATAAATTGGGTATTAGGGATCGGAGTAAGACAAAATCAATGAACATTGAAATCAAATTATGAGAGAGGAGAACTTGATTGGCTGTGGCAATTCAGGACTATTCATTTCATGGCTGTGGAATTTTTTCAAAAAATGGAAGGCAATGAGAATGACCTGGGAGAAAAGATGAATTTTTAAGCAACAGAGAATAGAACAGAAGAATTGTTTGAAAATGCAAACATAAAATAAATAACTGATGAGTGAATTTTCCTTGTCTCTACTGAAAGAGGGATAGCTGAACAGCTGAACAGTGGGAGAATGAAAAACTAAGCGGTACCAGATTTGGCAACACCAACGTAATGATTTGCATGCAATTGCCTTTCTCACCAACAGTTATTGTTGTGCACATTAATTATTCAATTTAACTACATTAATATAGAAGTTGGAGCGGTTATCAACGGTGAGACGTGATCATAACTCAAGGGTTTAATATTTATTGAAGCTCCATTATTCTTGTACCACTCACTCACGTCACAGAATCATTATAAAAACTTACCTAAAAAAAAAATCGACGGTGATAATTTTCATGTTGTCCGAGATTTAAGCGGGTGTTTTTATGTATACGGATGCCTGCCATTGTAGTGGAACGCCTCTCGGCATAAAGATAATAGCTGCGTTCTCTTAAAAGATATAAGGCCATACTGTAGCTTTGTAAATAAAAGATAGTTATCTTATTGTTATTGTATTTTAAATCTCTAATTTAATGTGATTAGGATATTTTAAACTAATACTATCATGTAATCAGTTACCGTCAGGATTGATTTTAATAATCGGGGGTGATAATGTTAGTTGCAGTGTAAATCTGAATAGGAAAGAGGTGGTAACAAAAATAATAATCGGCTTAGTAAATATTATAGTGTTTGATAATAAAAAATGAAATCGCAGTAGTAATATTATTTGAAGAATAAATATTATAGTATTAATAATAAGAATGAAATCGGAGGTAGTAATATTATTTGAAGAAATATTCTCCCTGTCATAAATAACTTTTTAATAAAACAAAAAAAAGGAAAGCTTGATAATATTCCCTATCTTTACTCTTTATTAAAAAAAGAAAAGAAAGAAAGATGATAATTTTTCCCTATCTTTACTCATACTCCCTAACCCTATGTTTTAGGAGACCCCACATATTCCTATGTTTAAGGATTCCTTAAATAAATGAATGAAGTATAAATTTCCACTAACTTTTAAAGAAACTAAAAGAACAAGAATCATCGTGGTAGTTTTAAGATAAGTAAATTTAAGTTTTAGGAGACCCCACATATTCCTATGTTTAAGGATTCCTTAAATAAATGAATGAAGTATAAATTTCCACTAACTTTTAAAGAAACTAAAAGAAAAAAATCATCGTGGTAGTTTTAAGATAAGTAAATTTAAGTAAAGGGAATGTATTCCCATATTATCAAGAAGGTTATTTTTAAAATAGATTTAGTATTAGCAAGATTTCTTTAGATTTTTATTTATTTATTTATTTATCTTTTTCTATTAGAGAAAAAGTAAATAATATGAATATAAATAAGAATGGGATAACCATTCATATATGATTCCCTCTATTCTTATAAACATCTTTAAATTATTTTTAGATTAAATCATATAAGAACAAGAAATCAACTAAACAAATAATAGTTAATTATAGATGAATTGGTATATATAATAATATATATTGGTAACATTAAATAATTTTATTTTATTTTTTTATATAATGCTAATACTTATCATTAGTATTATTATCAAATAATAATATTAATAACACCTTACTGTTTCAATTAGTATTGGCATCTCTTTAGATGAGTATCATAACACTAATATTAATGTGCATTTTAATATTAACGTTGCTTAAAATAATGTCATTTGTATTATCATTGTCTTGATTCATTAATATACCCACTAAGGATAAATTATAGTAATATTAATGTCAATTTCTATTGACATTATTATTTCTAAAGGTGAATAGTAATATTGTTGCCATAAACGGATAGTGCCAAATCAAAAATCGATAAAAAAATTAATAATAATGATGAATGTTACCAATGCGAATAATTGCTATACCAACCCTATCTAGGGGAACATGGAAACTAAAGCTAAGTAAACCTAGTATGTTATATCTTTAGCTAATTAGGCCATCTATAGAATCTTTGTTTAGCCTAGGTTCTAGAGCGTACCAATTGTGGGTTGAGGGTGTGCGCGACGGAGTCTACGCACCCGACAAGGCTTACTCCTCCACTCCTTGCTCTCAAGCGATGTGTTGACAGTGATGTTGTACGAGCAATGTTCCTCGATGCATGTAATATTCAACCATGTATGTACATGGTTTTCGTTTGTTAGTTTTTTTTAGCTTGCACTTTGTAGCTTTGTTCCAAAAAAAAAACACTTTGACAGTTGTGTTTTTGATCTTTGTGCAAATTTAGGGCATGGCAATAGGAGATGTCTTCCTTGTATCGTGTTAAACCCTCTTAGCACTTGGCTCTTGCCACCCCGTCATCTGCGCAATTGTCATTGCATACCAACATTCATTGTGTGTCTTGTACCACCTTATCAGACATAAGGACCATCCTAGATGTTGTCAAAAAAAAAAAAAAGGTTTTCTAGTGAAAACTATGGGCATGACAAGGGAGTTGCCGGTCCATCAAATCAGCAAGCACCACACATTTTATAGCGAGGTCAAGACACTAGTAAAGAGTAGCCTTTACATGCTTCATCTTCAAATCAAGTGCAACCTGATCATGTTGTTGTAAAAACACAACCAAAGGTAAATGTTTCTACACCTTTCAACATTGTTGAAAGCATGAAAAAAATGAATGTTTCCATTTCAATGTGGGATTCTTTAGCTATCCCTGGTCAAATAGATTTGTTACAGTCAGCCTTATCAAATCTAGTTGGTCTGAATGTTTCAAATGAAGCCTCTGTGAGCCAAGCAAGGTCAGTTTTAACCAATGCACCTCTGGATAGTACTTCACAACAAAGTAATGGTGTCAAGCCCCCTCCTTTTTATGTTTCTTTGATAGTGGGGAATAAATTGGTGCACAATTGCATGGTTGATAGTGGGGCTAACAGCTCTGTAATGCCAAAAAGGATTGCAAACTGGCTAGGACTGCAATACCAACCATTAGAAAAGGGAGTACTTCAATTAGATGGGACAGTGGTAAACACTATAGGTGTTATAAAAAATCTGAATCTTATGTTACATGCTTGTCCTAATTTCTCAATCCCTCAAGATGTGTTTGTGATAGACTTGCCTACATTTTTTGCATTATGCATGTCTAGAGACTTCACAGCTAAAATTGGAGGGTATTTATCTTCAGATTGGTCCCATATGCTTTTTAGGACCAAGTATGGTACTAAGGTAACTATAACTTCTAAGTTTTTTGCTAAAGATCACATTGAGCCTTATGTGCCATCTGTTGTTAATGTTAATTTTGTTGTTTTAGAGGATACTGAAATTGCTTCAGCAGAAGAGTTACGAGCCGAAAGTGTACCTAAGGTACTCCTGAATGAATGGGCAACTGAGAACGTGATTGATAATCCAAATGAGCTCATTTGATAATCCAAATGAGCTCATTCAGGATGTTGGTCTGGGCAATTATGTGTTGCATGACGTTGGGATAGAAATGCCAAATTTGAAAGGAGTGCAGAAAGTCAGATTGAGCAGCAGAATGAGCTGTGGGAGATGCATTTTGATGGTTCTAGAAGCAAAAATGGAGCTGGAGGGGGTGCAATGCTTGTATCCCCGCAAGGAGATAAGTATTATTCTGCATTTCATTTTGCTTTTATGTGCTTTAACAACACTACTGAGTATGAAGACCTTGTTCAAGGTCTTGAGTGGGCAAGGAAGAGAGGAGTAAGCTGTTTGAAAGTTTATGGGGACAACGAGCTAATTGTCAATCAAATAAGAGGCCTGAATGTTGCTAAAAATGATGCACTGAAGTCTTATAGAAACAAAGTGTGGAGTATGATTGAGGAATTTGATGCCTTTAATTTATTATCTATTCTGAGGAGCCAGAACAAACATGCTGATAGGCTTGCAGCCATTGGAGCACAGTTTGATATTCCGAGTGACATTAGAAAAATGAAAGTACAACAGTATGTGAAGGTTGTAGTCAGGCCATCAATTCCTGATAACAACATTCATTGGCAAGTTTTTGACAGTGATGAACAAATTCTTTCTTTTCTGCTTGAAGAAGATTAGTTCTCTATGGTGAAACAAGGAAAACTTAAGCAACAGTATGATGATCAAATCATATAGTTGAGGACAAATAAGTTACCCAAGGGTCTTGTTACCTTGGAATCAATTTTTAGCACTGATGATTAGCTTAAAAAGGTTAAAGCTGGTTTGCAGATCAAAGAACATTACGAAGAACTAGAGATTTTCAAAGGTAAACTCCTTAAGATAGACAAAATTTGTTCACCTGAAGATAAACAATCTTTTGTTGCTTTATGTCAAGAATTTCATGATGTGTTTGCTTGGGAATACTTAGATTTAAAAGGTTTTGATCCCCATATTGCCCAACACACAATTGAGTTAGAGCCTAATGCTAGGCCAGTAAGGCAGAGACAAAGGCCCTTGAACCCCAAGCTTGGGCCCTTAATGATTAAAGAGCTGACTAAACTAGTTGAGGGGGGTATCATCTTTCCTATTAAACATACTTCATGGGTTTCTAACCTTGTACCGGTTAGGAAGAAAAATGGTGAGATAAGACTCTGTGTAGACTTTAGAGATCTTAACCGAGCATCTTTGAAAGATCACTACCCATTGCCCTCCATGGACAGATCCTGCAAGTAGTTGCTAGTTCTAAAATACTTTCCTTATTAGATGGTTATTTGGGTTATAACCAAGTGCTGGTTAAAGAAGAGGATCAGTTTAAAACCGCTTTTACAACTAAGTGGGGCACCATGGCATACAAGAGGATGCCTTTTGGTTTGTCTAACGTTGGTGCCACTTTTTAGAGGGCCATGGATATGGCATTTCAAAGTTTGATTAATAAGATTGTGCTGATTTATTTAGATGATGTCACAGTGTATTCTAAGAATGTTGATGAACATTTGTCACACCTTAAAGACAAAATTTTCTTTGTTTATGATTATCTGGAGGAATAAATGGGTATATACAAAGAGAATGCTAGTTACAGTATGGATCTTGTTACACAAATTGTTGCATTTCATGTTAAATACAATTGAAAGATTAGGTTGAAGTATTAGGGTATAGGTTTGAGGGTATATGGTTGAAGGATTGTGTTGAGGTTCCAATGTATAGGGTAGAGGGTATAGGGGTTGAGGGTTGAGAATTGAGAATTGAGGGTTTAATGTATATGGTAGAGGGTAGAGGGTTTAAGTGTTGAGGGTAGAGGATTAAGGGTATAGGGTTGAGGGTCCAATGTATAGGGTTTGAGGGATTAGGGTTTGAGGGTTGAGGGATTAGGGTAGAGAGTTTACTTGGGTATAAGGGTTGAGGATTGAGGGTTGAGGGTAAAGGGTAGAGGTCGGTTTAAGGGTTTAGGGTTGAGTGTTTAAGGGTTTAAGGGTTGATGGTTTAGGGTAGAGAGGGAGGGATGAATGGAGTGGGAGATGGAGGGAGAAGTGAGATAGAGGGGAGAGAAGAGGAGGGAGGGACAAAGATATATGAAGGTTGACGATCCAATGTATAGGGTAGAGGGTTGATAATTGAGGGTATAGAGTTGAGGACCTATAGGGTTGATGGTTTATAGTATTGGGTTAAGGGATCTTTTGATGCAAGTGAAATTTAGGCAGGTAATTAAAGGCTGGTGAATATTTGGGAAGGATTTTTTGTTTTAACATGCCTAATCCCTTAACCGTTAATCTCTGTTAGATCAGAACAATTAGGCGTTCAATTAGGCGCTAAATTAGGAGTGAAAGGAGGCTCTAAAGTAGGTGATAAATTAGGCGCTAAAGTAGGTGCTAATCTAAGTGCTAATTTGGGCGCTAATCTGGGCACTAATTTGGGCGCTAATTTTGGCCTAATTTAGCGCCTACTTGTTCTAATTGGCACAAAAAATGCCAAAAATGGCACCATCCTGATAAATAGCGCCAAACTTTTCAAAAAATTGGAGAAGAATACGTTAAAACAGTGGGTGGAAACAAAAAAATGGAGCAAAAAAGGGAGCTAACCACAGGGATTTGTTGTCGCTCTCTCACAACCTCCAAAAAACCATCAGTCTTTGTTTTTACCGGCCACAACTCTCCATTGTTTCTTTCCCTTAGTTGCCAAAACAACTCGAGCTCCTCCAACTGTTTCACACTGTTTTTCTCCTTTCTTCTTCAACGTACATAATTGTCTAGAACTGATTTGGGGATGAGAAATTGATTGGTTAAGAAGAGATTCCCAAGCAACATGTCTGATAAGGAGGAACCAAAAACCAAGAATAAGGAAACCAAAAATTTCAAAAGGAATGGGGAATGATGGCCCTACATCAGACTCCCCAGGAGAGAGATTCCCAAGCAACATGTATGATAAGGAGGAACTATAAACCAAAAATAAGAAAACCAAAAAGTGTAAAAAGAATGGGGAACGATGCCCCTGCATCAGTCTCCCAATGAGACAAAAAGAAGCATGTGCTCCTGCACATGAGATCTCTAGCCATAAATCACCTTTGTAATTTTCTTTTGTGTCTTCCAAATCATTTTGGAACAATGGTCATGTGTTCAACTTGTTTTCGTTTGTTTTTCTTTTTCTATTTGTATCTTCTCCTTCTTATGTCTTTTTCATCGACAATCCTGCAAAACTCCATCTCCCGCTCATATATATCGTTGCCACTATTTGATTTCACATCCTTTTTGTCTTGTACTTTTAAACTCTTCCCTTCAACAATTACTTTTAAAGATTCAAAATCATTATTCCTAAAATCATCGGAAACAACTTGTTTAACGTTTACCTTGCATGGACGCTCCTCAAACTTCTTCCAAGCTACTCTTGAAGGAATGTTGATCTTCGTTTCCATTGATATTTCATTAGTCAATATTTGTGTTTCTTCATCTTCTTGTACATCATTTGTTTTTGCCTTCTCAAAGTTTCGTGCATCCTCCTGACCAACATTTTTCTTTCCATCTTCCATTTTCTTCTTTTCCTTTTGTTCAGGCTCTACTTCCATGTCAGCTTAATGATGCGGCAAGGCTTCTTCTTTCAAGGCAACCATCTTTTGCCCCCTTCTTTTCTTGACAATCGTCTGCACAGGCCACTTCAGCGTCTTTTTCAATGGCCAACCCCAGTCATATTCTTGACTTATTTCCTGAAGTCATTGCTTCAACAATAACTTGCATCTCTCCAAATCTCTTCTCAACTCAATCATTTCTCTTTCAAACTCTAAATCTTGTTTCTTCATATTGTCTTTCTTCATGATGCTTTCTTTCTTAGTATATTGTTGCATCTCCTAGCCTTTCCTCTTTTGTTTTCTTGATATCTCACCTAGGGCTTCCTTTTTCTTGTCCTCCAGATGCCTAGTCTTTTGGCACCCAGGTTCTCGTCATTAACCTGACGTTCTGCAACACATATCTGTCCAATAATCAATGGACATGAATAACTTCTTCATCACACCTTTTGACACTCAACTTATTCTCAAACCTTTCAGAGCTCTCCTAGATCTTTCTTGCTCTAATACCAAATTGATGGCAACACCCCTACACATATCTTCTCTGATACTGAAAATGATGGCAACTTTAGCTTAACGCCAAACAATCTACAATAGATACCAATCAACGAATGCAATTACAAGATGGATTGAACAATGTGATTGATCCTTAGACAAACGTTTCAAGACCAATCCATGAGGTTTGAGAAGACAAGCATTAGAGCTATAATGGAAGGAAACAGAGTCATTATATTCTTGCTCCAAGCAGCGATCCACAAAATGGAAAGACAGGGTTACATATAAAAAGAACACTGAAATGCTAACCTACACCCCGTCAAACAACTTAACAAAACTCATCCATTATTCAAGATGACAAGAATCCAAGCTTACAAAGTGTTAGTAAAAAGAAAGCGTCTTCAATACAATATTGAAAAACAGGGTTTTTCTATAAGTTGTGCATACACCACAATTTGGTTCATCGATTCCTAAAGAATCGGCCTCCCCTTACTCTCAGCCCAATTCCACCTCTTTGTTTGCATCGCTTCTGCAAATACCAGTAACTAGAGTCCACTTCTAGTCAAATGTTTCAAAACATAATGTCGCCCTCCACTCTTTCACCGTTCTCCCTCTTTTACACTCGTAGCATTCTTCCTTGGTTCTCAAGAACAAGTCACTCTCTCACAACCTCCAAAAAACCATCAGTCTCCTCTATTTTTACCATCCACAACTCTCCATCGTTTCTTTCCCTTAGTTTCCAAAACAACTCAGGCTCCTCCAACCATTTCACACCGTTTTTCTGCTTCTTCAACATACATAACTATCTAGAACTGATTTTGGGGGCGAGAAACTGATTGGTTAAGAAGAGAATCTCAAGCAACATGTGTGATAAGGAGGAAGAAAAAAACCAACAATAAGAAAACCAAAAAAATCAAAAAGAATGGGGAATGATGCCCTTGCATCATCAACTTGCATTTCCATTATATGTGTGTGTATCCTTTCACTGTCCAATACAACACAGTAGCATTCATTTACTGTAAAATGTGTTAGTAATTATTGTTAAATGTTTTTCTTATGTTGAAATCTCAATACTTTGTATCATATATTCTTTACTTAACAACTTACTTTTTCATTGTACTCTGAGATGTTCACACAAAGATATATATCTATGCATATATACATTTGTACATTTAAATACGTACATACATATATATATGTGTGTGTGTGTGTGTATTTATATGTATATATAATTACACACATATATACATATATGTATATATATCTATTTCTGTACATATATATGTAAACCCTCAATGGTTTGTTCCTGTCTACTCTCCATGGTGTGAGGTAACGAAAAACATCATTCTCCTTTCAAAATGCAAACAATGGTACTTCTAAATCTTATTATTCAACTTTTTTGTGGACCCTTGAAGGGTTTCATAGTTGTTAAATATTTGTATACATACAATAGAGCACCATACATATATCAACTTACATTTTCATTATAGTACTGTTTGAAATTTATATCCTACATTCTTTACTTAACAACTCACATTTTCATTGTACTTTTAGATATTTCTTTTAAATAATTGATTGAAGCCTCCATGTTATATATCTCTGTCAATTCATAAAAGTGTATACTTAAAAACACAATTTAATTATATATGTATGTATACACACATGTATATATATGTATGTATACACATGTATATATAGATACATGTGCCTAAATATATGTCTGTGTGCATATAACCAGGCTTAAGCTTTGAATAGTTCAATACCTTTGAAATGGTTAAGCTTTTGTCTTCATAAATATATATACAAACACACACACACATACGTATATGAATCTGCCCACTTTTGTGGTATATGAAAAATGGGGTTTAAATGCTATCATATGACTTAGGACATAGAGCACAACCACCTTCTACCTACTACATTAAAGGGTAACCCTATAGATCTCAATGCAAATGAGAAAGAGATCTTGCAATAGAGTTGTCCTAGGGGTTGATTGTAAACTAATGAGGGATTCACCACCGAGTAAGAACTTGGAAAGACAAATGCAATGCAAGTTGTAAAACTAAACCCTAATATGGTGCAATGAACTAGAGAAGTAAATGAAACAAGATAGAAAGCTACATGAAGGAATGTGTGCACCTGGAAATCTAGGGATGACTGATTGAAGCTCTGAAATGCTGGAAAATCCAACATTTTGACCTACAGAGACTCATTCGCCAATTTAGGTGAATCAGTCCCAGATCAGGGTTTATGCACAAGAATCAGGTTCAAGGAAAATGATGTCTGAATCTGCTAACAATTCTGAAAAACACTTGTAGTGGGACTCATTCGCCACTTCTAGCAAATCAGTCTCGTTCCGCTTTTTCCAGAATTTAAAGTTAAGATCTATGCTCCAATCTCTGTCCTTCCCTTCCAAACTGATTTCCGGATCCGAATATGAGAAAGTACCTGCAAAATAGAATAGGGACTTAATTTGCTGATGGGGGGTTTGCCTCAGTCAAACCCCTAGTTTGGTAATTAAACCTTTATAGAAACACTAAAATTTGAATGTAAATGTGAACATAAACCCTAGCCTTAAGTGTGTTTAAGACTAGGAAATCTGAAACATAATGCAATCCTATTCTAATATGTGAGAATATGATGCATGAATGGAGATATGAAGATGAATGACTCACTTTGAGAGACCTCTAATCACCCAAATGAGCCTTAATGATGCTTGTACCTTTCTTAGGCTAAATGTAGAGTGATAATGGAGGATGGAATCACGTAGGAAACAAGTCCTTAAGCTTGGCTTGATAGTTAGATGCATCTCCCCAAGCTAGAATCCATCATGATTCACCATAGATAACCATGATCGACCCTTGACAATGTTAGATCTTGAATGAAAGTGAGCTTGAAGACCTGCAAAAGCACTTTAATGCTGCTCCAAGACTTCAACTTTGCTTACTATTGAAACTTGAATGCTCTTGTGAAAAAATGCTTGAAGATTCTTGATGCTTGTCTCTTGAAATTGCTCTTGAAAGTGTTTGCTTAGATGAAAAAATGAGTTAGAAGGTTGCTTATATAGGAATTGACACCTAATTTACCGTTATCCAGATCTCAAAGGCCAACATCAACCAAAAATTTGAATTAGAAAGGTGATTTTCTTGCTCAAAACTTGAAAATACCCCAAATGGGACTCATTCGCCCAAGTACCACCCTAGATTTTTGATGTTTTGAATGATTTTGTTAGGTGTTTAGCTGAAATAAGCCTTCAGATTCGAAATAATGGGTCTTAGGGGCCTATTAATGATGATTTAAAGGGTAATTAATGTAAGGGTACCCAAAATAGGTCCAAATAAGGCAAGGAATTGCACTATCTCCAAGAAGGGAGTACAATTTTCGTTACCACTGTCTACGAAAATGTGAAGTTTAAATTGGCAACTGAACACAAAATAATTTTTTACATTTTGCCATTTCTTCCATACACTCCCAATGTCTTTAAATGCAAAGACTTGACATTCTGCCAATTCCTTGGTATCACCATAATAGGATGCTTCTTCTTCTTAAAAAGGTCTTCCCCATATCATGTAGGCAATAATGGAATCACAAATCAGTCATCTATCAATGTATCATAAGACCCACGAAGCTTCCTCTTGGCCTCAAATGGCATATAATCAGTCTTAAGCTTTGAACGCTTCAATACCTTTGAAATGGGTAAAAAAAATTTCTTCATATGTATGACCACATAAATATATTTGTATGTATATATAGACGCATATGAATTTGTACATGTATGTATCTATACATGCGTATATGAATTTGTCCATTGTCTATGATTATCTGAAGTTTAATTCTACCATTTCTTCCATACACTCCCAACATCTTCCAATGCAAAGGCTTGGCATTCTGCCAAATTCTTCGGTATCATCATAATAGGATGCTTCTTTTTCTTAAAAAAGGTCTTCACCAAATCATGTAGGCAATAATGGAATCACATATCGATCATCCATCAACATATCATAAGACCCACAAACCTTCCTCTTGGCCTCAAAGGGCATATAATCAATCTTAAGCTTTGAATACTTCAATATCTTTGAAATGGGTAAGCTGTTGTCTTCATATATGTGACCACATATAAAAATATATGTTTGTAATGTATGTATCTATATATATGTATATGAATCTGTCCACTATATATGATTATCTGAAGTTTAAATTGGGAACTGAACACAAAATAATGCTTTACATTCTGCCATTTCTTCCATACACTCCCAACATCTTCAAATGCAAAGACTTGACATTCTGCCAATTCTTTGGTGTCGCCATAATAGGATGCTTCTACTTCTTAAAAAAGTTCTTCCCCAAATCATGTAGGCAATAATGAAATCATAGATCGATCATCCATCAACGTATCATAAGATCCACAAAGCTTCATCTTAGCCTCAAAGGGCATATAATCAGTCTTAAGCTTTGAATACTTCAATACCATTACAATGGGTAAGCTTTTGTCTTCATATATATATATATACACACACACACACACACACACACATAGATGTATGTATGTCTGTATACATATGTATATGAATATGTCTAGATGTCTATGAATATGATGTAGGAGCATCACTCAAACATGTGTTTCTGATGCTTTGTTTTGATGATAAGTGTCATGTGACTTGGTTCAGGTTTGGGAGGTTCATTGGGATCATAAATCCAATGGGTTAGATAGGTTGAATAGGCTAGAAATTCAAATTGTGATTTTCTCGCCAAAAGTGCAATTTGAATTCTTGGTGATGTTTTGGCTTGCTACGAGGTTGGGAGTTTGTTCTCAACCCTTGGTTTTTATTTTGCTAAGTCTAATAAGGTCTGGAAGACTATGGTTGTCCTTGTAAAGTTCTCTTTTTTATGTTTGTTACAATGTCTAGGTTGAAAGTTGCAAAAAAGAGCAAAAATGTGAAGTTTAATGACATAGATATTAGGGCTATTGATGAAAAAAGACTTATACTCGACTTGTAACTGTTTTTGAGCTTGCTTTTATGCTGAATCAATGAAAAAACATGCTCTAAAAAGTTGAGGAGCAAGATTTCATGAGATATACCTTGTTGTGACAATTTTATGACAATTTTTTTCTGAAAAAAACAACAAAGAACAGATTGGTACGAACTTGTACGACATAGTTTCAAGTTTGTGATTGGGTGGAATGATAATGCCATGTCTTAAAGTTCAAACACAGGTGGTTTGAAGTGATTTCATCAAGTTTTTCTCAAGTTATGGCAAAAACAATGCTCGCTACCTTGTTCAGAAACCAGGGTTTTCAACAATAACGATTTACCCATAACTTTTGTTCTAATCATGAGAAAAATTTAAAAATTGGTAGAAACCTTCATTTAATTGCTGCCCAGGGGTCTACCAAAGGAGAGGTCTTGAAAGTGTTGCATGTGAAAGTTTTGCAGGTCTGAGTGCAAGACGAACTGGTAAACCATATAAACCCTTAAGGTTTTAGTGATTTTTTGTCTTTTTTGAGTTGTCACAGTGGAGCTAGGGTTTGATAAGACCCTATGGAGGTTGTTGAATGTTGGTGAAGCTTGAGGTGGAAAGGAAGAGTTGCATAATCCCAAATAGTAATAGGTTAGTGTGAGGGTTTGAGAATAGTTGAAACCTTCATTTCCCATTACTCTTGTTTGTCTACAAAGCACAAAATGTTGTCTTCCTCTGCATCATTATTGGTATCAGAGGTGGTGAAGCAAAGAAGTCAATATAAGAGTTAATCAAGAAAAAGGAAGATGCCTGCAAGAAATGCCCCGAAAGGGTTGCATAAAGGATAGCAACACAGTTGGGAGAAGCCCTTGTTAGAGAAATGAGGGAGATGAGAGTTGGTTTGAATGCAAGACTCAGTGTTGTTGAAGCTAACCAAAGAAGAGGAGTGGTTACAGGGGACATGAGTGATCAAGAAGAAGAAGTGGTAGATGAAGCACCTAAAGAAGAACCTCAAGAAGATAGGGATGGTGATGAATTGAGGATGAAAAGATTGTTGAAGGCAGTCAAGATAGAAGGAACCAAGGTGAAGGTGGAACTAGTGTATGCAAACAGTTTAAATGGTGAAGAACTCCTTGATTGGATAGGAGAGTTGGACAAGTACTTTGAATTGGAGGAGGTACTTGAAGAGCAACTAGTAAAGTTGGACAGGACCAAGCTAAAAGGCCATGCATCCCTATGGTGAGATTATGTTTAAGAAGATAGGAAAAAGAAAGGCAAATCCAAGATTACTTCTTGGGATAGGATGGTTGCCAAGTTGAAGGGAAAATTCCATCCAGGTGACTATATGACTCAATTGTATAAGAAGTTGCAGAACTTGAAACAAAAGGATATGGGAGTGAAAGAGTACACTGAAGAGTTTATAAGTTGAGTATCATATTAGAACATATGGAGGATGATGCTGATAAGGCTACAAGATACCTTAATGGGTTGAAGTATAGCTTGCAAGATGAGTTAAGCCTTACAAGTTGTAGGACACTTCGAGAGTGTTATCAACTAGCCTTAAAGGCTGAGGAGAAGTTGAATAGGAAGCAAGAAAAGAAAAATAGAGGCAAAGGAAGGACTTATAGAGGTAGAGGTCCATATGTTGATAGAAAACTGTCACAAAGAGATCAAGGTGAGTCAAGCATCTCACAAGAACAAGCACCAAGTTCAAGGGGGGATTTTAGAGGAAGAAGGCCTAACTTTAGGGGTAGATTTGGACAAAGAGGAGGATTCAATTGCTTCACAAAAATATGTTACAAGTGCAACAAGTTTGCAGTTCGTCAAACTTGGGAGTGTCTAGAAGAGCATAAAACTACCACATTTAGGAATGAAAGGAGAACACAAGTTGCTCAAGGAGGAGATGAAGAAAGTGTTAACTACTCACCACAACCAGAAGAACCAAAGATAGGAGAATCCTTGTTGATGAGGACATTGATCAAGGTTCCAATGGAGAAGGAGCAACCTCAAAGGAAGTCATTATTCCAAACGGTTTGCAAGTGCCAAGGTAAGTGTTGTCAATTTGTTATAGATTCAGGCAATACTGATAATCTAATTGTCGTTGAGATGGTAAAGAAATCGAATTTGAAAATATTACCTCATCCTACACCTTTTAAAGTTTTATGGTTGAATAAGGGGCAATAAGTACTAGTTAATGAACAATGTTGGGTAGAGTTTCAAATAGGAAGGCATAAAGACAAGGTGTTATGTGATATCATCTCTATGGATGTATGGCGTGTTATTTGGTAGGCCTTGGCAATATGATAGAAAAACAATGCATGACGGTAGGAAAAATGTCTATGTTTTGGAGAAGGATGGAGTTACCTACACCTTAGCTCCTTTGAAGGAGGAAGATAAAGACCAAAATGTTGGCTCAAGTGTGATGATAGTGGGTGAAAATGAGTTTCTAAAGCCAATGGAAAAGGAAAATATAGGTTTTTCAATGATGATCAGACCTAGGATTGTCATAATAGTAGCAAGAAATGATGAGTTGCCTCCAATGATAGATATTAGTGATCATATAGAGTTGCTAGAATGGAAAGCCAAAGATTTTAATTCAGTTGAAGATGCTGAGCATATGCAATTGGAACTTGATAACACAAACCAAGTTATCCTTGATTTGCAAAGGCAGCTTAGTGAATGCCAGTTAATTCAAGATGGCATTAGGGAGCTAAGTCCTAAGATAGAGGTCCATTTATTTGTTTTACAGTCTGATATTTACAAAGAATGGGAAGCTCGACATGCTTTGACTCTTTTAGAAGTGGAAAACAAAACTGGTCAAGAGTTTATGCTTGATGCCATAATGGCTAGAGACAGAAAGAGGAGAAAAAGTACTCTCATTGATTCCATCAGAGTGCAGAAAGAGAGGTATAAGGAACTTGTTGAGAAGAATGAGAAAATTCAGTTCTCATTGCAAGAGACATTCATTTCATTGGAAGATAAATATTCAACATTGATTGAACAAGGTAGTAATATAGGTGGATTGCAAAATCAGTTACAACATTGTGAAGTGCTTTGCCAAGAATTATCAGAAGCTGAAAATACAATCCAATGTTTGGAGGGTTTGTTTGAGGAAGCTAAGTCATGTCTTAAAGACAAGGAAAACATGAAATTTGAGTTTGAGACTTCAGTTGCACAATTTAGTGATAAAGCCTTAGTTGTTGAAGCCATATGGCCAGAGAACGTTGGAGATGCAAATAATGCAACAAGGTCAAAGGAGGATCAAATTTTAGAAATGAATTCTAAGTTTGGCAGGCAAGCTAAGATTGAAGATATTTACAAAGAATTCAAGAGACCTAAGGTAAAAATGAGATAGGCACTAGAATGTTTGAAAGATGTGCAAAGCAATTTAGAAGATGTGTAGCAGGATTCTACATATCAAATTAGCAAGTCGCAGGGGTGCAAGATGGAACACATCGACAAGGCCTTAAAGGGTGCAAACAAGGAGCTCACTTTATGCAATGGACAATGCACTTCTTTCGAGCAAATGTTGAGTATCAAGGATGAGACTTTGTGGGCAAAAGAAAGAGATATCTTCTTTACAAACAAACATTTCACCACAAGTTGAGGTAATTGGACAGTTGCAGATTCCTCTCAGATGGAATTGAGTTTCTTTTGTTTCCCTTGGGAGTATGTTGCAAGAGAATCACTCAAACAAGTTTTTTTGATATTTTGTTTTGATGATAAGTGTCATGTGAGTTGGTTCAGGTTTGGGAGGTCCATTGGGATCATAAAATGGGTTAGATAGTTTGAATAGGCTAGAAATTCAAATTGTGATATTCCCGCCAAAAGTGCAATTTGAATTCTAGGTGATGTTTTGGCTTGCTACAAGGTTGGGAGTTTGTTCTCAACTCTTGGTCTTGGTTTTGGTTTTGCTGAATCTAATAAGGTCTGAAAGACCACGATTGTCCTTGTAAAGTTCCTTTTTTTTATGTTTTGTTACAATGTCTAGGTTGAAAGATGTAAAAAGGGGCAAAAATGTCAAGTTTAATGACATGGATATTAGGGTTATTGATGAAAAAAGACTTATACTCGACTTGTAACTATTTTTGCAGTTTTTTTCATATTGAATCAATGAAAAACACGCTCCAAGAAGTTGAGGAGAAAGATTTCATGAGATGCACCTTGTTTTGATAATTTTATGACAGTATTTTTCTGAAAAAAAAACATCAAAGAATAGATTGGTCCAGACTTGTACGACATAGTTTCAGTTTTGTGATTGCGTGGAATGATAATGGCATGTCTTAAGGTTCAAATGCAGGTGGTTTGAAGTGATTTCATCGAGTTTTGCTCAAGTTATGGCAAAAACAATGATCGTTGCCTTGTTCAGAAACAAGGGTTTTCAACAATAAAGATTTGCTCATATCTTTTAATACAATTGGTGGAAAATTATGAAATCTGGTACATAATTTCTGCATGTCTTTTTGCACGTTTTCTTCAAAGGGCAGGTGGTAATTCATTATTTTGTGAGATTTATTGAAGACAATGTGTATTCTTGAGCAATGGGATTGTTTAAACCCTAGTCTTTGTAAGGGTTTTGTTCAAAATACATTGTTTCTAGTTAAACCCAATCAGGTAGAGTTGGAGGGAGGCCTGTAGAGTGTGAACAAGTGTTTAGGATCCAAGAAAATTTTAAAGCAAGTGAATGTTGATTCCTTTTGAGAGTGAGCTTAGGAAAATAGGTTTCAAGAGTAGTTTGCAAGGTGTTATTTGTTCTCACCATTGAAAGATTAGAGAATCTTCTGTTTTATGTTGTGAAACCCACATTTGCATTGTTCTTTATAGTTCATTGTGTGTGAAGAAAAACAACTTTACACACAATGAACTATAAAGAACAATGCAAATGTGGGTTTCACAATAGAAAACACAAGATTCTCTAATCTTTCAATGGTGACAACAAATAACACCTTGCAAACTGCTCTTCAAAGCTCATTCACTTAGACTCCAACCCTTAATAGGTATCAACACTCGTTTTTTATTTCTTAGGCTCTCAGATGCATTAATCACACTCTATAGGCTGCACTTAACCCTTACCTGATAGTGAATAACTCAAAAGAAAGCATTTTGCATAAAACTCTCAAAAGACTAGGGTTTAAGATAGTCTTAATGCAAGTAAACACACTATCTGCTATAACTCTCACAAACGAAGGAGTTATCACTTGCTCTTTTGTGGAAATGTGCACAAAGACCTGTAGAAATTATGTACCAAATTTTATAATTTTCCAACAGTTGAGTTAAAAGATATGAGCAAATCTTTATTGTTGAAAACCCTAGTTTTTGAATAGAGCAACGAGCACTGTTGTTGCCATAACTTGAACAAAACTCAATGAAATCATTTCAAACCTCTTGCATTTGAACTTTAAGACATGCCATTATGATTCCACACAATCACATACCTGAAACCATAGAAGCATAAATCGTGAAAAAATATGCAAAGTTCCTGATCTTTACCTAGAATAAATCGTGATTTTTTCAACGGTCAACGCCATGAAAAAATCGTCTAAAAATCAGGTTTTAAATTGCAAAAAATTGGCAAAAAAAATGGATAAAAATGGGCGGGAAAAAAACCCTAAAAAAGACACGTTTTTTTCTATAAAGACGGTGCATTTTGTCCTTCAACATCACGCGACTTTCCTCAGTTAAATGCAAATTTCTGAAAGGCGTCTATCATTAATCTCAGATTCTGAAGGCGTTTGTTGAATTTGTCAAGGTGTGTAAAGAAGTATTGAAGGCGTTTGTTGAATTTCTCAAGGCATGTAACGAAGTGTTGAAGGCGTTTATTGAAGTTCTGAAGGCAAAGTGTTGAAGGCATCTTTGGAACAACGTGAGCAACAACATAGTCTCAGATTCGTGAGTAGCCAAGTCGTGAGCGACAAAGAGAGGTTTTTTTTTTTCCTGATTCCTCATTTATCTTGTGAATATATATTGTGGATAATTTTATTTTTTTTATATTGTTATGAATATATTGTCATAAAATATATATGTATGTATAATTTATTTATTTTAAAATGTTGAATACCATTTTTTAAATTATAATGAGTTAAATTATAAATAATACCATTTTTATTTTAAAAATCAATTGTGTAATCATAAAAAATAATATCTCCATATATTGTTATGAATATATTGTTGATAATATATATATATGTATAATTTATTTTATTTAAAATGTTGAATACCATTTTTATGAGTAACTAAATTATTATGTGTTAAATTATAAATAATACCATTTTTTATTTTAAAAATCATTTGTGTAATCATAAAAATTAATTTCTCCTTATATTTTCAGTCAATCTATATTTTCAAAAATTTATCACATTAGAAGGAATCACTATATATCTATTTTAATTTTACACATGCTAAGAGTTAAAAAATGTTTGATCCTAATTTATCTTGTGTTCAATAGTTTAATTTTACACATGCTAAGGATCATTTTAATTTATCTTTTAATATTTCCCTTTGAATTTTATGTCCTAGACATGGCAGAAAGTCAAAAATCCAAGAAAGCTTAGTAAAAAACAAAATTAAACAGTCAAAGATAAAAAAAAAGTAAGGTGTAAGCATTTTTTTAAAATAAACAGTCAAAAATCCAAACTGTTTTTCTTGATGAACCAAGAAAACTTAGAAAAAACAAAAATAAACAGTAAAAAACAATTGATGCTTAGTAAAGTGTCATGCACCAAGAAAGCTCCACATGGCTGTAAATTTCTTGCACATTCATGACATTGTGAAGTGGATTGATGGAGAGCAATATTGCCTTTTGCTAACTGTCATTAAGTGCTTGGAAGTTTCTCATAAGCATGTTTAAAAACTGATGAATTTGGGTTTTTTGGGCCGATTGAATTTTGAAATTCAGTTGCCTTATCCAAGATTGACATGTTGCCTTCAAACTTTACCATTCATGCCTTCAAAGTTCAATCTTTCTTGTGGCCTTTGATGGCAAAGTAGATTGAATAAAAACGTTTATTGCAGATTTGATCATAATGCCACATCGAAAAGACTTTGCATGGACACATTGTACTTCAGTTTTAGGTACAATGAAGGTTAAATGCAACTGATGTAAGAATTATATCACTGGGGACATTTATCATTTCAAATGGCACTTGGCAAAGGAGCTAGGAAATAATAGCACTCTTGTATAGCATGCATGCTCTGCAGATGTCACACACCAAGCACTACAAGCTCTTCATGCGATTCCTGAGAACAAGGCAAAAAAGGAAAGAACCAGTGTTGAAATAGGTTCTAATTCTACAAATACTAGAGGGAATTAGGGTCAAGATGATGGTGCAAGTGAGTTTTTGAGGGAATCGGGGTCAACACTTTCTTCTACAGTGCGTGGCCCAAACACAGGTGGAGGAAACATTAATGCTTTATTTGGACTTCGTACTACACCAAGAGCACAAACCACTTTGGAGAGTACAAGATGGAGGAAGAATGTCCATGAACAAGCAAGGAAGGCGATTGGAAACTTTTGGTACTACTCTAGCTTGCCATTTCATGTTGCTAGATCACTATATTGGCAAGTTATGGTGGATGCTATTGCAGCTGCGGGTCCTGGGTTCAAAGCCCCATCTTACGAGAGATTGAGGGTTGGTATGCTCAATGATGCAGTACGAGATGTTACAGAGGTTGTTACAAAGCATAAAATAGAGTGGGCAAAGATTGGTTGCACCATAATGTCAGATGGATGGACAAATAGAAAGAATCGAAACCTCATCAACTTCCTTGTCTCTTGTGAGATTGGCACTATATATCTAAAATCCCTGGATGCATCAGATACTATCAAATTTGCAGCTGCATTGTTTGAGATGTTTGATCTTGTGGTAAAAGAAGTTGGGCCACAAAATGTGGTTCAATTTATTACAAACAATGTCGCGGCTTGTGTAGCCGCTGGTAGACTCTTGACAGACAAATACCCCTCTATGTTTTTTACCCCATGTGTAGCACATTGCCTTGATCTAACCCTTGAGGAAATTGGAAAACTTTAATGGGTTAAGGAGGTATTGCAAAAGGTCCACAAAGTTACAAAATTCATTTATAATCAGGCGAGGGTTTTGTGCATGATGTGTACTTTCACAAAGGGAAAGGAGCTAGTTCGATCAGGGGTGAAAAGATTTGCAACACATTTCCTTGCACTACAAACTCTATGCCAACAAAAAATGAATTTGAAACGAATGTTTGTTTCAAATGAGTGGGAGCAGTTTGGCTTCGCAAATCTAGCAGATGGCATAGCAGTGGCAGGCTATATGTACTCTTCTAGTTTTTGGGATGCAGCTGAACAAGTTGTAGAGTTTTTAGAGCCTCTAGTAAAAGTCTTAAGACTAGTGGATGGGGATAAATCCCCCATGGGTTATTTGTATGAGGCAATGGATAGGGCCAAGGAGGTGACGAGGGGTAGGATGCAAAATGACAAGGACATGTATATGCCATTATGGGACATAATTGATAGAAGATGGGATCAACAAATGCATTCTCCTCTCCATGCTGCAGGATACTATCTTAATCCAAGTTTGTTCTACGACTCTTCATTTAGACGTCATAATGGTGAGGTAGCAGAGGACTAGTTCATGTGCATGGAAAACATGTTTGCTACCAGAGAACAATTATAGGCGACTATGGGAGAGTTAGCAACGTACAAGCAAGCAATGGGTTTTCTCTCATCTATAGCCACCATTGAAGGCAGGAATACCTTGCTACTAGGTAGATTCTACAAACCTGTGGCAGTCTCTCTATTTTGTGGATATGATCATTAAGTGTTAAGATTATGTTAAGATATTCTTACATGATATCATCTCCATGTAATGTGTTTTTTCAGCACAATGGTGGGATTATTTTGGTCATGAAACCAAAAACCTTAGATGGATGGCGAGACACATTTTGAGCCAGCCATGCAGTTCGTCTGCTTGTAAGTGTACTTGGAGTGTTTTTGAACACATACAATCCAAGAAACACAACCGGCTAACACAACAACGAATGAACGACTTGGTGTTTGTTCACCACAACCTCCGCTTGAAGCTGAAGAAAGCTCAATGTTAGACTTTCAATATACTTGCAGTTAGTTGAAATTGTATTTATTATCTTTTTCACTTGTAAGGCCAAGACTAATTTCTACATGGGAAAAAACAAGTACTGTTGAGGATGATGAGCCAATTGACCTTGATGAGATTGATCCAGAGAATGAATGGATTGTTGTTGATGATTATCCTTATGAGACTAAGGATATCAATATACTATACGAGGCTGAAGTGCCTAGTCACATGTTTGAACATTTGATTAGAAGCACTGGAGGAGGAGCTTCATCATCAGGACTTGATGCCCTCTAGCGTAGTTGTCATTTGTTACATTTTATTTTTCCAACTTTGTACTTAGATTAGAGGTTGACTTTGTACAAAGTTACACACTATATTGTAATTGATATTTTGTCATATGTCAACATCTACTTTTATTTATGAAGTATATTTTGTGCAATGCATTGATGCAATGTAATCAGTAATATGAATATAAAGCGATATGAATATAAACGAAAAAGATATATTTTCTACAATTCACGTGTTAAAATCTCTATTTTATTTGCTCTTTATATCTCTATGCTATGGAAATGACCTTAAGTTTTTTAAAAAAGAAGGTTTTGTGTATTTTTCTACATTTTTTTACGTTTTTTTTCAAATCCGATTTTTTCCCGATTTTTCAAAAAATCTTGATTTTTTGGTTTGCCAATTTTTTCCCCAAACAATTTATGCTGCTTTTCCTAAAACTATGATGTACAAGTTTGTACCAATCTGTTCTCTGTTGTTTTTTTCAAAAAAAAAAAACTGTCATAAAATTCTCAAAATAGGGTATATCTCATGGAATATTGCTCAACTTCTTAGAGCATATATTTTCATTGATTTAGCATCAAAAGAACCTCAAAAATAGTTACAAGTCGAGTATAAGTATTTTTTCATCAATAGCCCTAATATCCATGTCATTAAACTTGACAATTTTCCCTTTTTGCAACTTTCAACCAAGACATTGTAACAAAACATAAAAAAAAAGAACTTTACAAGGACAACCATAGTCTTCCAGACCTTTTTAGACTCGGAAAAACCAAAAACAAGAGTTGAGAACAAACTCCCAACTCTGTAGCAAGCCAAAAACATCACCTAGAATTCAAATTGCACTTTTGGCAGGAAAATCATAAATTTGAATTTCTAAGTTTATTTGCACAATCTAAATCATTTGAAATGATCCTAATGGATCACCTAAGACCTACCCTAACACAAATAAGACTCCTGACATCAAAATCCAATCTTACATTTTCAAGTTGCTAGATGCTCTTGCATCATACTCCCTTGGAGGGAGAAATTTGAGTTCCATCATTTTGAGATGGTCTTTTTTTTTTTTTCTCTTCCAATTGTGTTGCATTCTTAGTTGTTCTCTGACCTCTTCTTGATCCTCTCTATGCTTGGCTTTAGCTACTCTATGATTCTTGGTTTTCACTCTTTTGTTTTGCTCTTTCTTCTTGTATCTTCTCTTGCTTATCTTCTTCTCAGCTACAAGTCTCCAAAATTCTATTTCTCTTTCATATGCTTCATTACTGCTATCCATTTCTTCATCCTCTTCATTCTCTTTTTGGTCTGCACCTATACAAACATTATCATCAACATGCATTAGAGAAAAACCATGAGGCCATTGTGCCTCTTCACTAGCTCCTTGTGCATGCTTTCTTGTTTCTCCCTTTATCTCAGCTATACCTATCTTCTTATCAACTTTCTTATCATCACTAACTTGTTAGTTCCTTTAATGCATCTCTTGCCAATGGACCTCTGTATATGTGTCTACTTGAGAAAATTGTTCTCTCATTACTTCTACACTTGTTTGAAGACACTCTTGAGCTTCCTTCATACCAAAGCCAATTAAATTGTCTTCTTTATTTGCTTCATCTTCTCTTTTCAAGGCAGCCACCCCTTGTCTTCTTTTCTTCACAATCATCTTCACATCCTTTCTCATTGGCCAACACCAAGCATTGTCTTAGCTTCCTTCTTCAAGTCACTGTTGTACTACAAGCTTAATATATCTTTTCAACTTTGTCATTCCTCTATCAAACGCTGCATCTTGTCTTATCTTATTGTCTTTCATCTTGTCCTTCGTTTTGAGGCCTTATTTCTTATCTTGCTGCTGCATCTCGCTCCTTTTTTATTATTAACCCTTGTACTGGTGTCAACTATAATATGCATACTTTCCCAAATATCTTTGAATATACTAACTTCCCTTGCCCAAATCTCTATGCTCTGATACTAAAAATGATGCAGAGAAAAAACAACTTCACACACAATGGACTATAAAGAACAATGCAAATGTGAGTTTCATAACATAAAACACAAGATTCTCTGATCTTTCAATGGTGACAACAAATAACACCCTGCAAACTGCTTTTCAAAGCTTATTCACTTAAACACCAACCCTCAAAAGTATCAGCACTTATTGTTTTTTCTTTCTTAGGCTCCCAAGTGCATTAATCGCACTCTATAGGTTGCACTTAACCCTTATTCAATAGTGAATAACTCATAACAAATCATTTTGCATAAAACCCTCAATGTTGATGCTTTTTGAGAGTGTGAGCTTAGGAAAATAGGTTTGAAGAGTAGTTTGCAGGGTATTATTTGCTATCACCATTGAAAGATTAGAGAATCTTGTGTTTTTTGTTGTGAAACCCATATTTTCATTGTTCTTTATAGTCCATTGTGTGTGATGTTGTTTTTCCTCTGCATCCGAATATATGAAGTTTCAATTGAAAACTAATCCACCATTGGACCCAATGTGCCTATTAATTGGAGTGAATGCATAGTGGTGTCCAGTGTTAAGGCTTGGCGATTAATGTGTAGGTGTGGACTATTATGACTGCTATCGTAAACCTCCAGTGTTAACCCGTGAATTTGACCCATTCACTTTTGAGCGTATATGAATAATAAAATTGTTATAATTGCACCCTAATATTGACACAATTAGGGTTTTTTTTCAAATATTAATCAATGGTTATAGTAAAAGGCTATTGGGTCTTTTATGTTTTGCAAAGTATATGTATGTATGTTTTTCTATGAATGTATGCATATATGCTTATGTTTCTATGAATTTATGCATGTACACAAACATGCAAAAAAAATTTATTTATATAAGACTCCCCTAATAAATAGCAAATCCAAATATAATGCAAAATTCAATCAATTCACTTTTAAAAAACCTACGTCAGCTACAAATTCAAATGATCGGATCATCCCCAAACAAATTCAAATTTGAAACACAATAACCCAATTCAATGCATTGAATTGTCTGATTGGAATTAATAATTAAGATGGAAAGTAGCCAGCGGTATTCACAATTATTCTCCTCTACTAATATCCTCTCCATACTACAGAGCATTGATTGGCATCCTTTGCACATTCCTCCTATATCCAAGTATGATGAGAATTGTTGAATATAACTTGAATATGTGTGTGTGTGTGTGTGTGTGTGTTTGTTTTCCATATGGAAATATTAAGATGTTTACTTGTTTAATTAAGTGCCATATGCATTATTGCAAACGTCCTATGATGTTTATTTGTTACTACCCTCGGTTGTAAAAAATTTCTTGTAGGCACAGGAGAAGGAGAGGTAGTGCAAAAATGTTCATGGTGGGCAATTCAGTCGATGTGTTTGTTAATACACCACATAATGAAGGATTTTTTTTCTCATATGGCTCTAACTTTCAATTTCATAATGCACTAGTTCCTTCAGTAAGTAATATGTTTTTTTAGTTATTTAATTAACTATTTTTATTTTTTTTGATACGCAAGGTAGTTTTTATATTGAATTTATAGAAATATACAAGCATCTGCTAAGCAGGGATAAAAGGTCCATCCTGGACTCAAAGCTGAACAAAAAACATTCCCAGCCGGGACAAAATTTCATCATTTCAACATTATAGTCCCATTGCAAGCATCAAAGAACAAGCCACTAAAAACATTGATGCAAAATATTTAGGTCGGAGGCCGAGCCTCATCCAGCTTATAACGAAATTTACATGCTACTAATGCTAAAGTCCACCAAAATTTGACAATCTAATAGCTATTAAAACTTGAAAAAACTTCAACCATAGAGGCCGAGCCTCACATGAAGCCGTTTATTTATGCAAACCTTATGAAACCTTCCAGCCACTCCAGCCCCTCCTCCGACACCAGCTTCAACTTTCTCTTCAAGAAATCCACAACCACATCTGCTAACTTTCTGTGCCTCGACAGTGCTGGCCCTTTAATGTCTAAGATGAAGGGGAAGACTTTAATAGCATCATCTATTTCCCCTAGGAGAGCCAAGTCTGCAGGGTGCGGAATACCTTTGCCTATGAAGGCCGCCTTTAATATCTTCTCAAGACCTCTGAGCAAGTCATCACGAAACAGACGCACCATCATCTCCTTAGCCTCCGCCTTCGGGGTATCCAGGTCCAAAAGCACTGCGAGAAACCGAGAGGAGATATGAGCGTTATCTTTGGAAAATTCTTTTCTTTCCAAATGTTCTTTGCCTAGGACCATTTTGATAGCAACTATTGACACTGGATCATCCTCGAGCAGAATTCGCTTTAACCTCTGGTCCGTAACTTCCCGAAAGGCTATTTGCCTCTCCGTGGCCACCAAAGAAATTGGTGTGTCGACACCAAAACTTTCCAAACCTTCCGCCGAAATATGGATGATGAATTTCGACTTCGTCGTCCTCACCATTTGCAAAGCTTTGACAGTCGTTCCCTGCACAGAAACAAAAGACAATACCAAATTTCAAAGACCATACTTTAAAAATGACTTCATCAGTTCATTTAATGCACCTGTGAGATGTTCAGTCGGGCCTTCGCACACAAATCTGAATAATGGCAAAGCGAGCATATCGTCCTTGCCATGAAGATATTCTACGGCCTCCGTCCTTCCGACTACATACCATTATCACTTCGTGTGAAGTGAGTTGCCACTCGACCCTTCATCTTTCGTTTCTATGATTGTCGTGCCCAATGTGTCACGCTAACGGCGCTTTGAATGTTGTGCCATACATTCCCCCTGTCATGCACCAAGGTTTCTGCTATTTTCAAGAGCGACAAACTTAACATAATCCCATCTCCTCCCTTCGGCTATTTGTACAAGACTGAAGTGACATGGCAATGCCACATCCACGAGCACCGTGTCCGACCCAACTGCCACCTCATGTCCACCCTGGGTTCCGAGTGACCAAGTGAGGGGCGAGGGGGAGCCCACCCTACCACCCACAATTTCATTAACTATTATTCATTTATGTTTGTTCTATTATATATTTTTGTTGTGGCAGGCATGCCAAATGGCTAGGAGGTTCATAGAGCATGTCAATTTGTAACTGACAATTCAGGTAAAGTCTTTCGAGACTTTACTTTGGCAATGACCCGGTAGACATTGTGTTCTTTTAATATGTTCATTATTCTTATTCACTTTACACTCACATTTAGAATTTGGAATTTTATTGATTTCATATTATGTGTCGAACAATTTACAATTTAAATAATATTAATTTATGGATATGCTGCATATACACACACACATTCATTTAATTTATGGATATGCTGCAATTATATGTGCTAAAGAATTTACAATTTCAATTACGTTAATCTATTAATTTTCATTCACATTTTCAAATACATACACACACACATATGTGTGTGTGTGTATGTATGTATATCATATTCAGCCCAAATGTATTCTTCTATGTCATTATTGTCAAGTGAAACTTCAGACATTCACACACTGAACATATTTATACATACATATATATCTACACGCATCGAGGAACATTGCTCATGCAACATTACCAACGACACGTCAACCGACGACGGGGTAAGAGAAGGGAACGACATCGAGTATGTAGAAACCATCACACACTCCCTTAAACCAAGGATGAGATGACTCAAAGACTTAGGTTAAGGTTATGCTAGGTTGCAAATGACTGCTTTGGTCTGTCATTGTCAAACCTCACCTTCACAAAATGATCCACAATAAAAGTAAATGTTATTAATCCATCAAAATATTAACTATAGTTTGAAGTTACTATTAATATAATCCTAAAGATATAAATGTCATTTTACTGAGGTATTAATGATGTAATAATTTAAATATCTATATTAACACTAATACAAACATGGTTCACATGCTATTAGTTTGTTTATTCCAAATAAATTTTATCCATGAAAAAAAATCATTTTTTTATCACACGTTATAAATTTCATTATTCCAATATATTCTTATATAAGAAAAATAAACAAGAGCTCAGAAGGAGCTAGAGTCCATGCCAAGGGGAAAAAGTTTGCTTTTTGATATTTGAAATAGAACGTGAAAAATAAAGTCATCAACTTTAAATCATGGTATAAAATTTATAATCTTTAGTGAAGTGCTATAATATATATATATATATATATATATATATATATATATATATATATATATATATATATATATATATATATATATATCTGTGTGTGTGTGTGTGTGTGTGTGTGATATTCGATAGATTACAATGAGTTATGAAATATATAATTTATACAATTTCAAACAGTTTTATAAAAGTTTGCTTTTTGATATTTGCAATAGAGTGTGAAAAAATAAAGTCATTAACTATAAATCATGGTATAAAATTTATAATCTTTAGTCAAGTGCTATAATATGTATATATTTGTATGTATGTATATATATATATATATGTGCAATGGCATACACATGTGTATAAATTTATATATATACATACATATATATACATACACACATACATGTTTACATATTATAAAGAAAATACATTGGTGGATTTCAAACAAATAGGTTACAATAGACAAATCGCATGAGTGATAGTTGGGCATATTAGTGGGAATACAAAATGTTGTCAACATTTGAATCAAAATTTGAATGCGAAAGCAAGGAGCGGGAAAAGACACAACCTAATGTACCATGGTGGTAGGAATAAGATGCTCATTATCAGATATAAGTTGTGTTGGTGTAGATCTAGGCTATGCATCTTTCGTCTTGTAGAGCTTGATTGATCCTTTTCAATTTGTCTTTGCAATGTGAATGTTAAGTGGGAGAATCTTAGGATTAGGTGTATGATTCATCTTGTAAGTTTTATGTCTTGATTACTCATATTTAAGCATGTAGATGAAAAACAATTTATGATCTTCAAACATCGTGAGATGTGGATATTATCTATTCTTTGAAATACTTGGAGTAGCTATAGAACATCCTTCTAATTAAATACTCCCATAGAGTGCATGAATTTGAGAAATTATTCATTTTGATCACTATGGAACAATCTATGATGTGAAGACGTGTAAGAGGAGTTACTTTCTAATCTAGGATGTTGATCATGATGAACTATATATATATAGTATGGATGTATAGATATATGTATATATAGTAATTTCGTACACACACACACACACACACACACACACACACACATATATATATATATTATCCATAATACACATGCATATAGGTGTATATATAGATATATACATAATTACAATTTTATTTTCATAATTCAAATTGTTTTTATTTTATTTTTAAAATTAATAATTTTAGTTGAGCATCCAAAGTTATGTGCTTGAAGACAAGATTTCGAACGTTAATATTCATCAAAATTTATTATCAAAGATGTTTGTCTAAATAGTAGTAGGAGTCAATTTAAAGCATATTGAAATGTATTATCAAAAACATTATCCAAACATTTGCATCAATGTTAGCTTGTGTTTCTTGAATCTTGTCACATCAATAAACAAAGCTTGATGATGATCAAGGGAATCAAGCACATTTCCTTTTGTTTGTATTAGGTGCCAAATGGTGTTTTCCGAAACTTTGGCTTTGATATATGTATTGTAAAGACAAGAAATGTAGATTAGTTATGTTCACTTTCCACCATGTCATTAATCTTTATCGTTTAATTACATGTTTAATTAAAGTGGTACATTAATGTTAGACAAAATGATAAGCATATTATATTGATGTAGTTTTTTACTTTGATTGATACAAGGTTGGGTGTTTTTTATGGTGTTTTTTGTTGTAAGGTTTTTTGCACATATACTTGTTCATATGTTGTGAATAATTTTTTATGGATTAATTACATGTTTGAATGGATTGAAAAACTTGATTGTTAATATTTTTTAGTGTCATTGACCATATATTCAATAAGCATGTAAGGTAGAGTGTGGAGATGGACAAGATATATGAATAGAGAAACAAAGATAGAAATATGATAATCAGGACATATATGAAAAGTGATTAAGCTAAGATATATGTTAAATGATAAATGGGTGTAAGATAATGCGGTGTTGTACTGCAATAAGATGAAGTCAAATATACATCGTATGAATAGCCATATTAAAAAATCTTCAAACATATATGTGATGAGATAAGTTTTATCTAATCCAGGATAAATATCCTTGATTGAGTTGTCAAAATAAAAAATGTGATATTTGATAGATTACAATGAGTTATGAAATGTGTAATTTATAGAATTTCAAATAGTTTTATGTACATTGAATTAGTCAATTTGATACATGTGGAAATGGTAATTTCATTTTGACCATAGCAACATGGATATCAATGAGCGCCAACTGAGTTGTCTTTTCAAACTTCATTGGTTTAGGTAACCGCATTGAGAAATTGAAAGTAGTAACTAGTTCATGCAAGAAATAGGTAAAAGCAAAAAGCATGAAAATATTAGAAAAATAAATTCTTTAATATGAAAGAGAGGCAAAATCCAAAAGATCTTACAAATGTCCTTTCAAGTGCTTTTGATAGGGCAACAAGGGTAGGAATTTGACACCAGAATCTATTGATGGCAACTGAAGTTCAGTCCATTGGCAATAAATTAAAATTCCATGAAATGTTTCCAACAACAACATGATGTAGGAGGATCCTTGGTTCTTGGCAATCTTGCATCAACCAAAAATATTTCATTTGAGTTTTTTCTTGTTTAGTTCAAGTTGGCGGATTCATCATATTCGCTCACCAGAACTTGTGGATCTATGTTTACATCGTGGACATGTTCATTTTCCTTATTCCAAGATTTGAGCGTGATTGGATCTTTTTCCAGAAAGTTATTGCTTCTAGATTAAGTGGCAGTTTCTTGAACCGGTATCAGAATAATTTTATAAACTAACGGCTAGTTTGATCGCTTGTGGATCTTGAAGGTGTGATTCGAATTGTCCCGTGGAGTGTCCCCGACCTTAATTATAGGTCCACACTTCATCCTATACATTCACTTCAAATTTGAGGCCGACCTATTCATGCACACGTTACATTTACTTTCATTGGAGATTGTGATGATCTTTGGCCGACGCGGAAGATTCTAGATCTGCGGATATGATATAAAGCTTGTAATAGATCATTAGGATAGTAGAAGATGATTAGATAGAATAATATAAATTTGATATGTAACATTTTTGCTCGCATTAAGGAGCATATAGAAAGATGGTATTTTGAACATGTTGTATCAGGCATGTGAGCTGAATCTATAAGCCTGGATGTTGCCAATTGTTTGTAATTGAAATTTTTGATAATATGATTGTTTGAATTTGCATTTGACTCCATATTTCGTGTTGCTTTTGTTGTTGGACTCATGTTGCATGGTCCGAACCGTTCTCTTTGAGGACCCTCCTTTCATGGTTGCACCAGATTGGTATCAGTCCGAACCGTTCTCTTTGAGGACCCTCCTTTCATGGTTGCACCAGATTGGTATCAGAGCGAGATTCAATCCGTGAGAGATCGCCAAAGTTCGTGGAGTCATGTTGAAGATTTGTTGTGGTGTGGTGGACTAAGGATCCGACCTACAACTGCAAAGGACTTGTGTAAAGATGGCAGTAAGAAGAAATGTTAGAGGAAATGGAGTGCGTGGAAATGTAGACCCAGCTTTAATGGAGACGTTGAGAGGAATTGCTGCTAGATTAGATGCAGTCGAAACGGCCTAGAGGAGAGGTCGACTAGTTGATGATGTGAGTGATGAAGAGGTAGAAGAGCAGGAAGAAAGGGGAATAAAAGATCAACCTGGACTTGATCAGGGAGAAGGTAGGTTCATAAGAGTCCTAACTAGAGCAAATACGAAGCTACATTTCAATCCACCAGATTATAGCGGTAAGTTGGATTCAGATGAATTGCTTGATTGGATAATAGAGATGGAGAAATATTTTGACTTTGAAGGCACCACTGAAGATAAGAAAGTAAAATTTGTTTGTACAAAGTTGAAAGGACATGCATCCCTTTGGTGGGAACATTTGCAAACAGATAGGCGAAGAAGAGGAAAAGAAAAGATAAGATCATGGGATTGGATGGTGAATAAGTTAAAGACAAAGTTTATGCCTGCAGATTATCAGATCAGTTTGTTCCAGAAGTTGCAAAATCTGAAGCAGGAGTTAAGTGTGATAGAGTATATTGAGGATTTCTACAAGTTGAATATCAGATTTGGACATTTAGAGGATGAGATCGAACAAGTAGCTAGATATGTGAATGTATTGAGACCGTCTATATAGGATGAGATCAATTTGATCAAGTTGCAAAGTGTGGAGGCATATCAATGTGCCCTCAAAGCAAAAGAGAAGTTGAACATAAGACATGAGCAAAGACAAAGAGGAAGAGGTGGAAGATTTCAGAGAGGAAGAACTTTTTCTTAAGGAGGAAGAGGACCTTCTGTAAATCAGGATAAAGATAAGGAAGGCAGTAAGAATGATAATTTGTACCGTATCTAGATGATGGAAACTCTTGCCGGAGAGGAGGATATAGTGGTTACCAGAATGAAGGTTATAGAAAAGATGATAAGAGGATAGGAGAAAAGAGTATTCAGAGGAACTTGTTTCAAGTGTGGTGGAGAAGGACATAGAGCATTTGAATGTAATCAAGGAGAGACAAGCAGAAAGATAGAGAATAGTAGAACAACCTTTGTTGAGGTAGATCATGCCGGATCATCTAACAAACCGGAAGAGGGAGAAGTGTTGGTGAACATGAGAGTATTGTGTCAAAGTGAGATGGAGTAGGAACCATTGCAGAGAAAGAATTTGTTTCGAACCAGATGCAAGGTAGCTGGTAAATGTTGCAGAGTGATTATTGATAGTGGAAGCTCAGAGAACCTGGTTTTTGAAGAAATGGTGACCAAATTGAAGTTGGAAAGATTGAAACACCTGAAGCCCTATCAGATAGCATGGATTCAAGATGAGCATAAGGTTTGTACATTTGAGTGTGCGGGAATGCATAATGGAAGGATACTTTACCCCAAAAAAGTCATGGGAAATAATCCACCACTGGACCCAACCACTTGAAACATCACATGGTGTAATACGAAGGGGGGGGGGGGGGGCTTTCCCGAACACTTGAAACATCACATGGTATAATACCGGGGGGGGGCTCGCTTGCGTGTGAGGAGACTTAAAACGGGGACCCGACCACTTGAAACACCACATGGTGTAGTACAAGGGGGGGTTGGGGGGGCATTGCTTGACCCCACATATGTTTCAAGTGGTGGGGGGGACCCGACCACTTGAAACATCACATGGTGTAATATGAGGGAGGGTGGGTGGGGGGCGGGTGAGGAGACTTAAAACGGTGTTTCATTTTTAATACATTTTGGAGTCCATATATATGTATGGATAAATATGAAGAGTAGCTCCAAAATGAAGATGTTTTATGCTGTATTAAATTGGCATATATAAACAAATTCATACACTATACCTTTTTACATGTATAGATGCATATATATATGTATATATGTGTGTGTGTATATATACAAGAGTAGCTCCAAAATTAAGATGTATTCTATTGTATTCAACTAGCAACACAATCTTGAGACATTCATACATAGGTTGTGGACAAACTTGACATGTAAAAGGTCCAAGCATACCATTATATGAATGTATACAAATTCACATGGGTTATTAAGAAAACCCGCATACAAGTTATTTCTACAGACATATAGTCAAACCCGCGAGATGCCTCATCATTTTTCACACAAAATCATCAAATCATGGAGGGTTTACTAGACTTTGAGTTTACAGTGAAATGGAGAGTAGGAAGTAATCACTTTACCCCAAAAAAGTTGTGGGAAATAATCCACCATTGGACCCGACCACTTGAAACATCGCATGGTGTAATGTCCCTTACCTTGTTTTCCCTAGAGTTTGCTTATTTATTAGGGTTAGGATTTTTCACCTTGTCAACTTTCAATGATATATTCCTGGCTGAAACCAACATTCACCATTTGAACAATATTTCCACATATACATATACACGTCTGTTAGCATTAATATTTAGCATTAATATCTAGATATCCAAATATAAACATAATCACAAAGCAATTATGAAGACATATGAGGGGTGGCATGGATGGATCTACCCGAAGCCATGATCCCTAGTACAAAGGTGGTAACCTACAACCCTCCCTTCTTAGCGACTTGTAATTGTATTATCTATCCATGTGGATAGATCCGCCCGAAGTCCTTGGCTAAGTTCAAGGGGTTGTAACCTACAACCTTCTACTCTAGGGGACTTGTAACTACATTCTCCACCCATGACATCTCCTCGGAAAACACATGACCTATTGGGGGAAGCCAACAAAGCTTATAAGTGGCCTAGGCCTACCACCCCTCCATGGCCGCAGCGGAATCTTAAGTGGGACCCCCACCCCTACATGGCCCAACCCTTGCCTTGGGACTAGCAGAACCTTAAGTGGACTTGCCACCCCTCCATGGCACATCCCTACCTTGGGTCCTAGGAGTGGAACCTTAGGTGGGGTTTTTAGGCACCACTTTTCTTAGGCCCTTCCTCCCTAGTAGGCTTACAAACACAGAGAAGACAATCTTTTAGCAATCAAATATATTTACATTTATTACTGATTCTTTAAGTCAATATCAACATCCTTATCATCATGATAATACTAAAGAAAGCATTACACCAATAATCAGATTAGCAATATCAGTTTCTTATATTCAAAATATGCTAAATATTATTGCTAAGTGAGTAAATCACCTGATCTGCTATCTTCCCATGACTCTTTATTCCTTAATCTCCTTCCTTCAATCTTACATTTGATTGATCATAGAATAAAAACATAAGTAAATATTATTCATTTTTATATTAAGATCATAATTACTTATAAGGCTCAATAATTGTTGCAAGCATCATTATTGCACAATCGTGAATAATAAATATATATAAAAGTATATTTTATATAGATCTATATACATATATACCATTATTTTTATTTTTTTTCGATTTATAATCATTACTTTGCATGAATATATATATATATAATTCTTATATTATTATATTTAAACTATATTAATCTTCGAGCTCAAATATATTCTTGACCATATATTTTATTTTTCTTTTCCCCTTCCTGCTTTCCCAGATTTATGACTAAATATTATATTGATTCCCACCCATGATCCCTTCATCAAACGTTCTCCCTCCTTATATATTTCTTATGGAGAGTGAGTGATCACATCATTGCATCCTTTACAAAGGGATGCATCCCTTCTTTAATTGCATCCTTATACAATAATAATCACTGCATTCTTTTATTCACTGCCTTAATAAATAAAGTGTTGTCTTTTGTAAAATGAACTGCTGCATTTACTTGCTTTGTTAGTTAGACATTTATTATCTTAACTTGATCGAATAATCCTATGTTTGTTTCTACCTTTGTCCATAAACATTATTCCCATAGATCTCTTCCTTATAACATATTTGCAGTTGTCTAACAAAATAATTAGGATCGCTGCAATTAATTAAATTGCTAGCTGGTCTTATAACTACATTCCGTTCTAATATGTTTATTATTTTATTTTTGCATACTTTTGTTTTAATATAGTATATATTTTTTTTATTGGTAAATAGCTGCTAGGGGCAGCACCCATTATATTGATACCAAAAAATATTTTTACAAATTTTGCCATCATGGCTTCCAGATTACCAAAGTTTGTATGCCCACCCATTACATTTTGTTCGATTCTATCTTGACTATTACTAGTTTCCCCTTTACAGACCAAAATGAGGGTTTCAAACTAACCAAAATAACCCTCTCTTCTATAGACTATACAGAATTATGCTAGACAACACCCGAATAAGCAGACTTACAGTAAACAAGTAACCACATAAAACACCAAAAACCCACAGTTGGGGCTTCTTGCACCTTCCCTAGTCTTCATTCGATGTTTCTGCACGCATCTTCTTGGCCGCTATTGCTCAGCTATCATTGGGCATTCCGGTCCACATGCATTGTGTGTTGGGTGACTAGATTTTTCTTCAATATTTCGGGGGTCTCACTCGCACCACAAATCACCTCCACCAAGCTCCCAATCCTCATTGTCTCTTGCCACCACCCTCCAGTCCAGTCCTTCCACTTGAATGTATGCTCCCACCCAGCCCTTTGTTGGGTTGTTGATAATGCTTTCCACACAGAGGAGGAAGGAGATTGATCTATCAATCTCACCCACTTTTTCTCCAGCTCTTGCGGTTGCAGAGTGCGAACCACCACAAATTTTGGAACCTCTAGTCTGTTAACAAAAGACATATAGTAATGTTGTGGATATGGAACAAGCAGGTTACCGTCCATGTTGTCCAATGCTTTGTCTATCTCCCCAAGCCAAGCATGTTCAAATACCATCTGGCAAAGCTTCTTGCTTCTTGGTTTCGAGGGCCCCATATACAGGAGCATTGCCAAGAACATGGCCGAAATATCCGAATTTTCTCTCCACCTTTGTCGAGACATGAGAAATTTGTTCCCCAATATCTTCTTTGTTGCCCAGAGGATTAGAGGGTGCGTGGAGTTTAGCAATCCTTTTAGTCTTTTGTTTGAAATTTCTCCATAGAAGGACTGTTGCTGCTTTGTCGTGTTGAGGAAAAGCAGAGTCTCCATTTCTGTTGAAGGACCTGCACACAGAAACAAATAATTGCATACTTTCCAAACCTTTTTGCACTTTGTCCACTTTGAAGATCCTTGAGTTCTTTATAGCCTTTTTTCCTCTACCTTCGTAATGATGGCCACTTTGAGATATGTACCATTCTGTCCCATCCGCAATATTTTCCATTCAATGCGGATGCATACACGACCGGTTACTTATACTCCCCATTATCGAAAGTACTTGCAATTTTCACGCAAATGTTTTTCCCAACACCGACCTCTATCCTACCGTACTCTTGAGCTTCAATTCCCACAAGTGATTTGGACCTCCAACTCATCTCCATTTACTACTCGTGGATCCTCCACCTCTGCCAATGATGTTTGTGTGCGACCCAAGCTCACTTCCCTTATTTTATTTTGATTGTACTTAGGATCTTGTATCTTTCGCCCGAGTTCTTAGTACCTTGCTATGCTACGAAAGTACAAGCCGCTAGCATCTTATAAGCATCCTTTCCTTGACATCATTCTCCTTTTCCTATCAAATATTCCTCCAAATTTGGGTATTCTCCAATCGTACAACTGACATCACAACTCCTCATGCCAATTTAATTTGGGAGCATCATCTTATTTACCAATTTCCCCTAGATTTTCTTCACTAGCTTTTTGATGGAACTCTTTGCCTTTGACTTCGAGTACCTGGCTTGACCCACCTTCTACACAAATTTTCCCTGAAGAAACCGGATGACTTGTCCACCCATTTTCCTGCTTTGTCACTCATTCTTTTCTGCTGCTTCCTTTGCCAAGTTGTCTTCCCTTTGATTTCCCTCCCTATACACATGGCTCACCTTGAACTCTTCAAATTTTCCCAAGAGCTATGTTATTGGTTGAAGCTAGTGGTTCAATTTCCAATTGGGGGTGTTATTTAGTCGAATTGCGTTGATAGTGATTAGCGAATCTCCTTCCAAATGAATTTTCCTCACTCCAATTGCTACTCCCAGTTGAAGACCCATCAATGTCACTCAAAACTTTGCTTCATTGTTGGTGCATACTCTAGTGGACTTGAACTTTCTATAATTACCTTTTTGAAATCCTCTCGTACCACACACCCAACTCCCCCGAGCCCTGGATTGCCTCAAGCCATGCCATCAAAATTAATTTTGATCCACCCTCTTTCCGGGGCTTCCCAAATTACTTCGTTCCTTTTTTTCCTGGCTAAATCACTATGCTTTTTTCCCCAAATTCGGGGAATGATTAGTCCACTTAATGTTTTTTTTCATTTTGTCATCCAATTAGTATAATTCATCTATTTTTTCACTTTGGACCGAACCGCCTCATTTACTGTTTCAGAGATCATGCTTTCTATTTTGGCGCAGAATCTTTCATGGGGCATTTCCTTGTCTTGGAATATCCTTCTGTTGCGCTCTTTCCAAATATCTCAAATTATGATTGAGGGGCTATTGGCCAAATGTTGTCAAATATTGCTTTCCTTCGCAGATGTGGCCACATATTAAACCATGTTAGCAAACAAGTCGGATGTGGGGATTGAAAATCCGGTTTGTTCATGAAAAATTTCCAACATTGTTCTAAGTAGGGGCAACTCAGTAGTAGGTGATTTGCATTTTCATTATTCTTTTTGCAAAGAACACATCGCCATGGCCCTTGGATTCCAAGGGTAGCCAGTCTATCTTTAGTGAGGATTCTTTTTTGGACTGCCAACCACACAAAAACACCCACCTTTGGGAGGCAATCTTTCCCCAACAGGAGTTTACTCAACCAATTATTTCTAGTTTCCAACCTTTCTTTGATTTTGTAGCCAAATTTAACTACTTATGACCTTGTTGTTGAACCACACCACCTAATAGTGTCTTCCTAATTGGAAAGCGAAAAAATTATTTCTTTAAGTATTGAAGTTAAGGCATCCTTTTGATCTTGAGGGGCATATCTAGATTTTGTAGAGAGTGCCATTCCCATTTTTGGATTCCATTATGCCATATTGACCTGCCATAGTTACATACTTTATCCCCCCAAGTCTGAGTCAACTTTGCTTTAATTTGCTCCATATTAGGATGAGTAGCCTGGGCTTTTTTGCCATTCCATGAGTCCATCCAAAAGGACGTTGATTGACCATTCCTTACTTCCCATGCTACATGCTTTGTGATTATGTCCTTGCATTTCAACAAGTAGTTCCAAATTGTTGAACCTCTTAGGGGCTCTATCGTTGTCAAGATTCGGGTTGGGGAATCCGAGTCTAAATATTTCCTTCTCAGAATTTTCGCCCATTTTTGCTCCTTTTGCATACATATCCCATACCAACTTTGCTCCCCTAGCCATGTACATCAACCTTAGTTGTTTTATGCCCGCTCCCCTTGAAATCTTGGGTTTGCATACCTTTTCCCATGCCACTAGTGGGAACTTCCATTGTTCTCTTGTTTCGCTCCAAAAAAAGTTTCTGAAAAATTTGATTGAGTTTCTCTTCAACTGTTGTTGGGATCTTCAAACAAGCCATTAAATACACCAAGACGGTTGATAATACTACTTTCACCATTAGTGGTCTTCCTACTGAGGACAACCATTTCCCTTTCCAAGTCCCCATTTTTTTCTTGTAGCTATTTACTAGCTTCTCCCAATAGCATTTTTTATTAATGTCAATGAAGAGCGGGGTTCCTAGAAACCTACCTAGAAAATTTGCCACTCTTAGACCTAGAATCCTCGCCAGCTCCCTCTACAAGCTCGGTTGAGTGTTGAGAAAAAACACCTCTGATTTGCGCCAATTGATGCTCTGACCTGAGGCTAGATGATATTCATCTAGGAAGGTTATGATAGTTCGTGCTTCCTTTTTGCTTGTTGTGCAGAATAGCATTGTGTCATCTACAAATTGTTGGTGGGTTGTTGATTCTAGTCCATTTGCTACTAGTACTCCCATTTTCTTTCCTGTCTCGATGCACTAATCCCCCTGCCCATTGCCTTCGCCATGATGATGGATAGAAAGGGGGATAGAGGGTTCCCTTGTCTGATTCCTCTAGTGGATGCAAAAAAGCCTTGAGATGTCTCATTAACTAATATAGAAAACTTGGCAGTTGAGATGTCCCATTAACTAATATAGAAAACTTGGAGTCTTTTATGAAATAAATGACAAATATAAACTTTGAGAAATAATTGAAAATAGTAAATGAACACAAAGTGTACTGAATTTGCAAATGGGGTTTGTAAGGAATAACCCGTGACCAAGAAAGACCCTCATTTACTTATAACATATAAATTTACACTACAGGAATATAATTGTTAAATGCACAGTTCATGAAAATAACTTTAAGTAGAATGTAAAATGCACAGTTCATGAAAACATAAGTTGTGAAGTAAAGAATAAAGAATACAAAGTTCATCCTATATATGTATGGTTCCCATATGTATGTGCGATGGTAAGTAGAAAATTACTAACACATTTTACACTAAATGAACAATACTATATTGCATTGGATAACCATAGGATAGAAATTTAAACAGAGGTAAAACAAATACAGACTTGGGTTTTCAAATATATGCCCAAAATGCAAGCAAGGGTTTCATGATAATAATTCCTTAGTCACACGAATACATAAATGGGTTTTCAAATATATGCCAAAAAAACCAAGCAAGGGTTTCATGAGATTAATTCCTTAATCACACATATGTCGAAAAAACCAAGCAAGGGATTTCAGATATATGGTAAAATACACACGGGTTTGCAGATATATGCCCAAATACACATGGGTTGTTAAGAAAAAGGTTGAAGCAGACAAATACATTATTTTATGCAGACAAGTGGTCAAACCCACGAGATGCCTCATCATTTTATCAGACAAAATCATGAAACCATGGAGGGTTTACTAGACCGTGAGCGCACAATAAAATGGAGAGTAGGAAATAATCATTTTACCCCAAAAAAACTATGGGAAATAATCCACCACCAGACCCGACAATGTCAAACAACACATGGCGAAAAGGAATGATGAATCCGGTAAAAACAAGTAGTAATCATTATTCTATTAGCCAAGAAACCCTTCACGGGTCCACAAAAATGCTGAATAAAAAGATTCAGGAGTACCATTGTTTGCATTTTGAAAGGAGAATGATGTTCGTCGTTACCTCACACCATGGAGAGCAAACACCATTGAATTCCAGAATCTTCCAGCCCATGAGTGCGCAATGAAATGATGAAATTGTCATTTTACCCCCAAAAACCGTGGAAAATAATCCTTCATCGAACCTGACGTGCCTATTAATTGGAGTGAATGCATAGTGGTGTCGGGTGTTAAGGTTTGGCGATTAATGTGTAGGTGTGGACTATTATGGTCGCTAACCTAAACCTCCAATGTTAACCCGTGAATTTGAATTATTCACTTTTGAGCGTATATGAATGATAAGATTGTTATAATTGCACCCTAATAGTGACACAATAAGGACTTTATTAAAATATTATTTGGTGGTTATAGTAGGAAGCAATCGAGACATGTGATGGCCATGAGCGGGCGACACCTCTAAATGGAGACTTTTTTATCCTTGCATGCATATCGAACCCTCTTGCATTCGTTGGAATCGCCCACATGCCAAAACAATATCTATAAGCTATTAACTCGTGTGAGAATAAAACCCAAAAAATTAACTCGATCTGACATATAGTTTAGGAACTACGGTTGCTCGAACATAGCTATGGCGGTAATTGGGACCTCTCCCCTACGTAGGTTTTTTAAAGGTGAATTGACTGGATTCTGCATTATATTTGGATTTTATGTTTATTTGGGGAGTCATACACTAGTATTTAATTGTACAGGTACCTATAGGGAATGGAGTTAATACATATAGCTGACAGAGAGAGTGTTGAAGAATGTGCATTTGACATCCCATATAGTTGATAGGAGTTTGTCATTATGTCATGTGAAACACTATTAAGTGTGTATATGTATTTATTAATATAATATGTATTGAGGGTGGTACCTTTTGCAAGTAGGGGTATTTGTAATTGTTAGTGTATTAAGTTTAATTTAGGGATAATTAGTTTTTCACCTATCTGTGTTTTTCACAGCTTTAAAAGCCTATACAATATGTAATTTACGTATCTCATTTTTATTCACTCTTATTTGGTGAAATGGCCTTGTGTTGCCTCTCTCATTTTCCGTAAAAGTTATTTTCTGCAAATGATGCTCCTGGGAGGTGGATGACACCAACATGGTATCAGAGCTATCTGCAACTCCTTGAGAGTTTTTATTGAGTGTTTGAGATAACTTATTTTTTCAGCATTTGAAATTTTTCAGTTGCCTTTTATTCTTCTATTTCCTGCTATTCGTGATTGTTGCTCACAAATTTGATTTTTGAAGGCCACCATTTGTGCCAGGCTCGATTTGGGGGGTGGAATTCATCTAGAGGCAGTCATTTCAACCAATGGAGGAGGCGTTCACAAATTGAAGCCCGATTTTCTTTGAGGACAACTATGAATTGAAGGGCATCGATTTTGTAAGTGGAGGCGTATGATTTTTTTTTTCCTCCAGAGACAGTTTTGAAAGTCATTTTTTCTCTCTCTGTTTGGGTGAGACGCCTCTTGTTTAGGGTCCAATCCTCATCAAAGAGGTTGTGGTTCTTTACTAGGGAGAGGTGTAATTCTTGGTGAGGAGCCTTTTTTTATTGAGGGCGATCTTGCTGGAAACCTACGATTGAGAGAAGACATTTGCATTTGCTTATGGTGGTGTGATTTTTTGTTGAAACCTTGGGCTCGGTTTTTGTGGACGTAAATTTGTAGTAGAGCTTAGCATCTTTTTTTTTCTTTGAGACGCATTTTTTTTGTGATCTTGGCGATACTAGAGGCAGCATTATTTTCCTTGTTGCTGCATTTTTTTTCCTGCTATGTTTCTGCTAAGGGAGGCTAACTCATTCCTGATCATTGGAGGCGTGATTTGCTGAAAGAGGCTGATAATTTGTATTTGACTCTGCAAAGAGAGATTGAATGTGTAGCGTTATAATTTGTAGTTGCAAATTCTTATCTCTATGGTGTTCGATATCTGGAGCAAGACAAAAATAATCCCGCAGAGGCATTGAGTTTTGGAGGCCATGATTTGGCAACTGCAGACCCGAGTCCATTGTTGAAAGGGCACAAATTTGCATCTTTGACAGAGGACATGATTATTGGCAGGCCGTGGGTTCATTGCCAGGCTACGATTCAATCTCTCCAGTGCTTTTTGTTTTATCAGTGAAACCTCTTTGAAACTTTATATTTTATAAAGTTCCCCTAAAATATTTCATATTAGGGTTTCCATTTTTCTTGTGACTATTCTTTGTTGGGCAGAATTCACTATTTTATTTACCATTGCTGGAACATTAATCCCACATTGGCATCGTGGGGAATATTTTTGCTCTTTAAATAGAGTTGCAGTGCATTTGCTTGTGTGAGAAAGACTCACAAAGGCTATTTTGCTTGTGTGCTTGGCGAGTGATTTGGTGTGGGACCCTAGTAAGGTGTTTAATGTTGTGCTCAAATTTTTCAGATTTTCAGCCCTTTTTTGTATTATTGCTTCCTCAAGTATTTTGGGAAGGCTTCATTTGTAGTATTTGGGAGTTTCTAATTGTTGATGAAGTTTTCATTTCATCCTACTGTGATTATGTTGAAAAAGGGAAATTATAAACAATGGAGAGATGGTATGATAAAACATCTTAGATGGCTTCATTTGTTGCCACATTTATATAATCTTGTTCCCCTTCCTGGTACTGATAGTAAGAAATTTGCATGGAATTGCAGAGGGATCATGTCCTAGGAGTTATTGCAATGCATATTGATGATGCCATTTTGAATGCTATTGATCATTTTGAGTGTCCTCATATGCTTTGGACTAAAATTTGGGAAATGCATAGAGATCCTAATACTCAGCTATTGCCAAATGATCATGTTTCAATTTGTCTTGTGCCTCTTCATTTTTCAGATAGGATACCCTATGATCGTGCTACTATGCAGAAGTTTGAGGTTTTGAAATACTTTAAATCTTAAAATGAGGATGACGAGGGTTCTTTAGATGCTCCTTCTCCATCAGGGAAAGTTGATGTACCTTCACTTTCAGTGATTCATTGTGCAGAGTCATTGATTGAGGCTCCTATCATTCTTGTTTAGCAGGACCATTCATCTTGTGTTGATGATTCATTGAGCATGTCCACTGATTCATCACAACCAATATCTTATTGTCTTCCTAATTAGGATTCTTATTTGTCAGACATTGGTTCATTTTTCGTAGAATCTCATATTTCAGACTTGGAAGACACATTTGAGGGTATATCCCTCCTACTTGATGATAGTTGTGGTACAACTGTTGTCACTCCATCTCAGTCTCTAAAGAATGTTCAAAATCAGTTTCCACTAACACCTTTTTGTCACCTCCTATTGTGATTGGGCATGTTCCTTATTGGTTTGTGGCATCATCTTCCAAGGTCTTGGCGACACATGAGCAGATTTCAGAGACATCATCATACATTTTCATGTTTCTTTCTTTCAAGTCCTATCTAGAGTGGGAAACATTCCTACATTTGTATTTGGTTTTGTTTCTTCCAAAAGGGAGACAAGTTGTTTGTCGACATTGGATTATATTTTGTCTTCAGGCACTTATCGTTTTTGCAGGTGATTACACATTATGGGGGGGCTATATAGTCTCTTTTTCCCTCTTATGGGGGGGCTATTGATTGTATATACATGATGTATGTAGTCCTTGGGGGGTGTGATTGAGTCCTCCATCCATGCATCATTTTTTTTTTCTCTCTTTTGGAGAGGGGTTTTTTCCCACAAGGCTTTTCTCCTTTTCTCCAATTGTGAGAGATTTTTTTTTTGCATTGTAAATGTGTACCTAACATGGTTGTGTAACCGTGACCCATATTGCATTTTTTGATTTTTTGCATCTTCATTTTCCCTAAGTTTGCACTTAAGGGGGGGTGTTAGTGTATTAAGTTTAATCTAGGTATCATTAGTTTTTCGCGTAGGGTAGTTTTTCACTCGTTTGTGTTTTACATGGCTTTAAAATCCTATACAATATGTAATTTACTTATCTCATTTTTATTCACTCTTATTTGGTGAAATGGCCTTGTGTTGTCTCTCTTGTTTTCCGTGAAGGTTATTTTTTGCAGATGGTGTTCCTGGGAGGTGGATAACACCAACAGTAACAATAAAAGCTTTTTATAAATTGCAAATGAGCTTCTGTAATGACCCCTTCTAGTGGAAACATTTACACCTGATTCTTTGCATTCAAAGTGTTCTTCAAAGAGACATTAGAAGTGCTAGAGATCCATAAATTTCATTGATAATATTCAATAAGATAAACGATGATATAAATGTTTCATTCTTCATTGGATGAGGCAATAGGGGCTACCGGAAATACGATCTTTTATTCAATATCCCCTTGTACTACAGATGTAATTCTATCATAATGCATGAATAGAGACATTCATATCACAAATCAGGATTACCTTGATATGGCATCCTTGTTTTTGTAATTGTTCATCATTGTGAGATCTTAGGCATGCATATATGAATTCAATCATGAATAGAGGAGATATCTCGTTATAAATTATAACATGATATGCTAATAATACAATCTGCATACTACATTAACCATTATCTAAGTATTTGAAGTGCATACTAGGCTAACACATACCTGATTGGCGGTGGGTCTATAGACCTGTATGAGTATTATATATACTCTTCTTAATTCTATATTACCTATCCTCCTTCTCGTTATGTTCTTATATATCAATGCTTTGAATCCAAGTGTCTTCCATTCAGTTATCTCCTTTGGATTGTTGATTATTCTTCATGTTAGATGCTATATTCAGAATTATGTATCTTTCTCCTTGAGTGATCTCGCAAATATATTCTCATGGCGGAAGGCTGATCAGTTTATTATTACTCAAGGTGAATGGGTCATCAGCTAACAATGGGAATTTAGCATTTGACATCAAGGAATTGCTCGTGGCATTCATTCACGTAAATGTCATAGACATCTGGCGCGTTTGTTGCCCTAGTCGGCTTTAAAGACCCCAATATCGATGTGAACATTATCTTCTATGTCATTACGAGCGTATTCGTTGCAGGAGGGAATGCTACTGGCAGCATTGTGTGGTATTCGGGCATTACATGTACTTATTCATTGCTAGACAAGTCCTGTATTGGCGTCGGGCTTGATACAACATCTTCCTGCTCCATCCGGATATATGTGGGTGTCGGGATAATAGTAGATGGCGCTGCATATGATTCTTAGATAAGATTCGATTGTTACTTGACTCCTATAAAGGAAGTCTTCATCGATAGACCAAAATATTCCAAACAAAATGCCCGTTCCTTCTAAATATTGACCGGCAATCTATGTGGTAATAATCTGAATCTCCTTCGCTGGCCTCTGTCCGGATCCTTTATTGGTGCTACTGATATATGGATGTGCCTCTTCATCCATTTGTTGCATCCTTTGCTGGGAACGGGTCATCCGCTTTCGACTAGTCTTAGCAATCTTTAGTTAATTTCCTTAAGTTAGGAATCATTGGTATTTTGTTTAATGTTATTTCATTTCTTTATCATATTTTATCATAATTTGTATTTACAATTGATTATCTAGATTTTCTTATGAATATTATATTATACATTATATTTATAATCGTAATTATAATATTATTTTATGATTATTTTTTATATTAATTTTATATACTTTAATATCTATTATATCATAATAATATTTACGACGTTATTCAAACTATTCATAATTATAATATTGTCTTGGACAATTATAATTATGTAATATCAAATGGTTAACTATATTAATATGCTTCTTTATTATCTAAATGTCACAATTACGGGACATGACTATTTTTTTATCTGCAACTAAACTTATATTGTAAATGCAAATGTATGTGTAGTTGACTACCTACACTGGTCAAGTACACATTGTGTTATGAACATGTATTGGTGCTTTTGTAACTTTCTATTTGATTAAATAAGTTTTTTAGTAGGTCAAAGTTCAATTTTTTTGGGGGGGTTAAGTGAGCATGGAGTGAGCGGTAATTGGATGGTGGACGGTCACTGGGACATCGCCCCTATTTTAGATATATAATAAGTAAAAAATAATAATTTCATATCTTTGATAGATTATTGATTTAGAATTAAAAAATTGTTAATAATAATGATGTGATAAATATAAATATTTAAAATTTATCTATTTAACAAATGCATGCAGGTAATCTTCCTACAAAAAATGCATGTCAGAGGCATGATGGCATAGAAAAAAAACATAAAAACATACATAGAAACATACATAACATGATGGAACAACATAGTAAGGGCTCGCCAAGGCGAGGGATAAAAGTGACGAATTTGGAAAACGGGAGGAAACATTATGACGATGGAAATGTGGAGATAGCGACACTGCCAGCTAGTGTTTACCGCATGTAGACTTCAACAATGCATTTTTTTCTTTTTTGCATCTTCATTCTCCCTAAGTTTGCACTTAAGGGAGGGTTTTAGTGCATTACGTTTAATTTAGGGATAATTAGTTTTTCCCGTAGGGTAGTTTTTCACCTGTCTATGTTTTTTATGGCTCTAAAATCCTGTGCAATATGTAATTTACGTATCTCATTTTTATTCACTCTTATTTGGTGAAATGGCCTTATGTTGCCTCTCTCATTTTCCGCGAAGGTTATTTTCTGCAGATGCCATCTATGGTGCTCCTAAGAGCTGGATGACACCAATAGGAACAATGAAAGCCTTTTATAAATAGCAAATGAGTTTTTTTGTGTTCAACTAAACTTGTATTGTAAATGCAAATGTATGTGTAGTTGACTACCTACACTGGTCAAGTACACATTGTGTTATGAACATGTATTTGTGCTTTTGTAACTTTCTATTTGATTAAATAAAGTTTTTTAGTGGGTCAAAGTTAATTTTTTTTGGGGGGGTTAAGTGAGCATGGAGTGAGCAGTAATTGGATGGCAGGCAGTCACTAGGACGTCGCCCCTATTTTAGATATATAATAAGTAAAATAAAATAATTTTATGTCTTTGATGGATTATTGATTTAGAGTTTAAAAAATTGTTAATAATAATGATGTGATAAATATAAATATTTAAAATATATCTATCTAACAAATGCATGCAACTAATCTTCCTACAAAAATGCATGTCTAAGGCATGATGGCATAGAAAAACACATTAAAACATACATAGAAACATACATAACATGATGGAACAACATAGTAAGGGCTCGCCAAGGTGAGGGATAAAAGTGACGAATTTGGCAAACAGGATGAAACTTTATGACGATGAAAATGTGGAGATAGCGACACTGCCAACTAGTGTTTCCCGCCTCTAGTCAATATCGTGGATGGGAGTATAACCATAAAGTTCATCGACATGGTGGCTTCCAAGAGAAGATATCGCTTTCTCTGGGTTATATGCACCTGTGGGCATTGGAGGTTGACGCGGGTAAATTTGCAATCTAAATTGTAATAAGTATTGTTTTTTGAGAATATGTGTTTAAATATGATAATGCACAAAAGAATTCCAGGTTGGAAAATACTTTGTGTTGTGAGTTTTTCATTTTGCACGTTCAAAGCTAAAGGTTGGAGAGCATGGGGCGGAGTTGCAAGCGGGGGATACATAAAACAAACCAAATTGAGGTGAGGGGTGACTTGAAAGGGTTTTAAAATAGTATGTGAGTGAGCATGAATGTACTAAAAACCTTTTGATATTTAGAAAATATGAATGTAATGAAAGGAACCTTTAAAAATTTCAACAACTTAGAGTAAAAATTGGATTTGGATTTCAATTTTTTCATATGATTGAAAAAAATCCACAAAATAATTGTAGATTGGAAAATACAATGGGGATTGTTAGTTATTTCATTTTGCAGATTCAAATCTAAAGGGCGGAGAGCACAAGGAAGAGTTGCAAGTGGAGAATACATAAAACTAACTAAATTGACCTAAGGGGTGACTAACCAATTGGGTTGTTGCATGTTTAGGGTTTTAAAATAGTATGTTGGTTGCAAATTTTATAACACCTAGTGTTTTCCAACATGCAATTTTACAAAGCAATATGAATGTAAAGAAAACCTTGTTTTCTGTAGACAACAAAATTGTAATGAAGTTTGCCTTTAAAATTTATGTTCAACTCTTAGATTAAAAATTGCATTTCAATTTCTTCATATAATTGAAAAACAAATGCAAAATATAATTGCGAGTTCAAAAACACAATGTGGGTTGTTAGGTATTTCATTTTAAATGTTCAAAGCTAAAGGGTTGAGACCACAAGGAAGAGTTGCAGGTGGAAGAAGCATAAAACTAACCAAATTGAGCTGAGGGGTGACTAACCAATTGGATTGTTACATGTAAAGGGTTTGACAATAGTATGTGGGTTGCAAATTTCATAACACCCAGTTTTTCCCAACCTCCAATTATACATAGACAATATGATTGTAATGAAAACCTTTTGTTATTTAGACAACATAAATGCAATGGAAGCCACCTTCCAAACTTTGAAGGTGCCTTTCATTACATTCCTAGTGTGTAAATAACAAAAAGTTTCCATTACAATCATAATGTCTGTATAATTGGAGGTTGGAAAAATTGGGTGTTATGAAACCTGCAACCCACATATTGTTGTAAGACCCTCTACATGTAACAACCCAGTTGGTTGTCAACCATCAACTCAATTTAGTTAGTTTTATGTATCTTCCATCAGCAAATCCTCCTTGATCTCTCTACCCTTGAGTTTTGAACAAGCACAATGAAATAACTCACAACCCACTATGTTTTCCAACCTGCCATTATTTTGTGCATTTACTTTTCAATCGTATGAAGAAATTAAAATGCAATTTTTACTCTTAAGTAACAATTGTGATACATTTTGAAGGGAACTTTCATTGCATTCTTACTTTGTAAATAACAAAAGGTTTTGATTACATTCATAATCTTATGTAAATTGCAGGTTGGAAAATACTAGGTGATATGAAACCTACAACCCACATATTGTTTTAAAATCGTAAACACATAACAACCCAATTAGTTAGTCACCCTTCAACTCAATTTGGTTAGTTTTATTTATCCCCAAAATGCAACTCTTCCTCGTGCTCTGCAGCTTTTAGCTTTGTAAATGCAAAATGAAATAACATACAATCCACGTTGTGTTTTCCTACCTTCAGTTATTTTGTGTATTTATTTTTCAATCATGTGAAGAATTTGAAACACAATTTTCCTCTTAAGTAACAATTATAAATTTTGAAGGTGCCTTACATTACATTCCTATTGTCTAAATAATAAAAAAAATTGATTACATTCATACCGTGTTGTAAAATTGTAGGTTGGAAAACACTAGGTGTTATGAAACCTTGCAATCCACATACGGTTGTAAAACCCTCTACATGTAACAACCCAATAATGTGAGTGTGCATATATTCGTCCACACACTTTTATTAGTTTGAGCTATTATTAGATCATTATGTCTCATTACATGTGATCTCGATACTTGTCTTGATCTAATCCATTTTCATTTAGGGTTTTCTCTTATAAGTACTTCCTCCATTGTATTATTAAATTTAGTGAAAGTTGTAGGATATTTCTATAAGTTTTTCTTGTTGAGGAAATATGAAATCATTATTTGCAACTCTCATGTGTGGATGGTGTTCTTGTCTACTACTTGATCCTACCTTGTGTGTGTTTTCACAATTCCAACACATTCGGTATAATGTGAAATCGTAGATCTATAACAAGTCTATTATGTCCAATAAACCATTTTCCTAGGGTAAAAAATAAATTTCCTAAGCTACTCTATGGAACGATTGTGTTTTCTTGGTATTGGCTTGTAGGAAGTCACATAATTTTTTTGTTTAATTTATAACAAAAAAGTTGGAAGTGACCCAACGAGAGATAGTTTTTTCAATAATTTGTTGTAAATATAAAATGTAATAGCCAAAGAGAGTGACCTGGTAATTTCAAAATAGACATTTTTTTAGTTCATTGCATAAAAATTTACTAAATTCCAAAGCGAAAGCACTCAAAGGAAAATGAAATGCTAAGGAACATGGACTTCCCCTCTTTTCCATTTTACTACTTTTGTACAAATCTAAAATTCTCTAGCCAAAGAGGGTGGCTTGATAATTTTTGAGGAGATTATTTTATATTTCTTTGCATAAAAAATTACTAAATTATAGAGGGAAAGCACTCAAAGTAAAATGAATTTCCAAGGAACTTGGACTCTCTTTACCACTCCAGTTATAAGAGAAATTCTTAAGCCAATATTATTGTGAAAAAAGGCTCTATCTTTAACATTATGTTTTTCTTGATTAAAGGTAGACCCATAATCCTTGTAAAAGGTATCAAGTAAAGCCATACCCTCTTTGAAGTAGGCTTAATTTTTACAAGAGTATAATGAATGAATTGATAGCGAAGTGACCATTAATTAGATATTGTACACTAGATAAAAAATAAATCCCTTTGCCAATCCTTGTGAGGATTTATAATAAAGAAGGTATCTAGAATATTCCACAACAAAAACATATAAAGAAGTGCCAACAAGGAAACCTTATTTGATAGATCTAAAAAGATAAAACTTGTCCAAAAATTTTGATCCATGGAAAGGTATGCAGATTGATTAGCAAAGAAAAATTTCTCCAAGCTTGATTACTCTAATCCAAAATAAAAGGATAATTTGTACAATCATAAGAACTCTTAAATTCCAAATTGAGGAAAAAAATACATCGTCAAGATGCTTTAGCCCATTATGTACCTTCCCAAATGTTGGTAAAAAAATTCGTTCAATTAACTAAAAATTGTTGCATCCATATGATGAGGTAGATACAATTATCTTCATGGAATATCAACCATATAATATTATAAATCCCATGTAGAATATCCACAGTCACACAAGCATCTCATGGCTATACTATGATGTTGGCATACCACACATTACATGAAACATGAATTATTCACATGGATGATTACCAAACATAATAAGATACTAACACTTACAGTTGGTCAAAGGTTTTCAAATAACTTTATCTAAATTACATACATTATTAATTCTATTTACTTGTAGTTTCTCTAGGTATCCTCTGTAACATCACCATGCTCCAAGCTATCACCATATGCACTCTAACAGTGCCATAGGTGCACCTGCACCATCATACACACTCTAATAACTTAGACAAGTATGAGCTTATCAGTTCTCCTCCAAATGGCCTATAGTTGCAACCTAAATCCTAGACAAGTCTCCATGCTAAATTGTAATATTTAAAACATACTAAAACCTACCATAACTCCATAGTTTTTAATAGTTCTATGATAAAAAAATGTTAAGATGAATTTGAAGTTCACTAACTTCTCTCACTTTACCTAAATAGGAAATCTTTATAGGTGAACAACGCACCAAAGTTTCAATATCTTTACACTTGATATTTAGTGTAGGATAGTTTATAGTATCTCAAAAAATTAACCTCGTGTATAGGATTGGGATAAACCTATTGCATCCTGATAAAAATTAATATAAACTTTACACTATAATAATAATTAAATAATTTAAAGAATAAAGTAAAAATAAATTTACATAGCACACAATATATTACATGGGAAAAACTAATATTGGTAAAAAACCACACAAAAAATGCTTTTAGAAGTGTAAGATTTACAAAGAGAAATATGCTTGAAGGACTTATAAATATAATTTGTAGAAGTGTTATATTATGCCTATTAGGCCTTGCATCCAAGATTTAACCATTAGGAGGTATCATTATCATACACACTCCCCCTCAATAGCAACTCCTTAACGCCCATCGTTGATCAAGATTTGGAAATTTAGCACTACATAGTGGTTTTGTAAATATATTTGGAACTCGATTTTAGTATGATAGTATTGAAGGCGATTCTCACCGATTGATATTTTCTCATGGATAAGTCAGCTTGAATTTCAATACATTTGGATCTTTGATATAAACAGGATTTTTGGTTAGTGCAATACAACTTTGATTACCACATAGGAGTATAATGGTATTCCTTAGTTCCATCTTAATCTCTTTTAGAAGGCGATTTAGCCAAATAACTTCTTTGGTTGCTTTAGAGGCACTTTGATATTCAACTTCTATAAAGGATAGTGTTATAGTTGATTATTTTTTTTAACTTCATGTGATTACACTTGTCCCATGTTTAAACACATATCCTAAAGTGGATTTACAATCTGTGGGATCCCCTACAAAATGAGAAACACAATACCTACATGTATGTGTATTTTTAGTATCAATTTAATAAAGACCAAAGTTAATAGTGCTAAAAGATATATCTTAAAATACTTTTGGTCAGTTTTCAATGTTGGACATAAGGGTCTTGCAAAAATTGATTCAACACCAACAACATAGGAAATTTTAAGGTGGGAGATAATTAAATAGATTAGACTACCAATTAACATCTATTTGGTGAATTTACCATCCATTCTAAGTAGCTAGACCTAGGAGTAAATGATTAGTGATCATTTTTACAATATGTGCAAATGTTTCATCATAGTATGTGCCATGTTTTTGAGAAAATATTTTAGCCATTAATCTTGCTTTATATTTATCAATATTTCCTTGAGGATTATATTTAATTTTATAAACGGGCAATGATGTTATGATTAAAGGGTATTGGAAAAATTTCCCAAGTTTTATTTTTGATGAGGGCATCATATCTTGACTGCATAGTATTTTTTCGATTTTGATTCGCTTCTTCAAAATTTTGAGGTTTAGTCTCTATAGTGTAAATAAGGCCATATATCTATGTTGAATTTTGAGGTTTATTTTTGATGAGGGCATCATATCTTTTTTTAGAATTTTAGGATTCAATAAAATTATCACTAGAATCGGAGAGGGGAGATTCTAAAATATGAGTTCATTTGGACTAAGAATTATGCCCCTTTCAGAGGGATCATAGAGTCTAAATCCTTTTGTATGTATCCCATATTCCACAAAAATACATTGACAAGATGTAGAATCAAGCTTTTGTTTGTTTTTAAGGAATAAAGACAAGTGCAAGACTTCTAAATATTCTAGATGAGAGATACTAGGTTTTTTATTTGACCATTTTTCTAAGGGAGTTGAGAGATGCAAGGATTTTGTAGAAACTCTATTTAACATATGGTATGTATTCATAGCTTCAACCCAAAAGAATTTAGATGCATTATAAAAGTGTATCATGGATCTAACCATTTCTATGTTTGTTCAATTTTTTCTTTCAACTACACCATTTTTCGAGGGGAATAGAGACATGTTTTTGAAAGAGGAAAAAATGGGTTTTACAGGGACTGGAAACCACAAAGTTTACAAATAAAAGAGATATATCGTCAAAGAACCCAAAAACAAAGAGGTGTAGAAAGGACATTAAAATAACAAAGCAACAACCACCAAAAAAAAGGCCAGCAAGGGCCACAAAAAGACCCCAAAAATACTAGACAAAACACTAGCAGCAACTAAGCTTGGGACTTTAAAATTTCCGTTGTCTCAGCTTCCATGTTGTTCATCTCCTGAACCCCCCTCTTTAAGATCTGGACCATCTGGGAAGTAGGAGGCGCTTTCCTCTTAAGATTGGCACAGGTCCTCTTCGATATTCCTTGGTCCTCATTCTTGCTTTTATCCTTGTCCTCTTCCAGGTCAACAACCAACGAGCCCTGTTGTGACTTTTCCAACTTTTCAAACATTGCATTAATGATAATGGCATTGTGCCTTGCCATTCTATGGTTTTGTTCCACAACAATTTTCATATTGTTTTTTATTATAACAATTTCAGCTTTCAGAGTCTTATACTTGTCCTTAATGTCATCATCTCCCGTCCCAGTATTGTTCTTTTTCCGCTTTCCTTCTTCATTGTTCAGAGCTGACAGTTTCAGTTCCAAATCCTCCAACTTGCTATTTAGAACCCTATTTTTGAGATTAAGATCATTGATTTCTTGATAGGCCCATGGGGAATAGAGACATGTTAATTCTCTTTGTATCCCATATAAAATACCAAAAATTTCAAATTCTTTGTTAATTTATTCAATGCCATTATTAATTCTAAGATATTTAATTTTATTATTAGATTGATTTTCAGCTAGGACTTTGAATTCATTAAATTTTGAAAGAACTTCATTTTTGTTTTTATGGTAATATACCCAAATCATTTTAGAATAATCACCAATAAATGTAAGGGCATATAGATACCCTTTGAGAGAGGGAACTTAAAAGGGCCCCATTAAATCATTATGAAGTAAATATAAGGTTTTGGTTGAAATTTAATTATGATTTTTGATAAAAGGAAGAATATGTTGTTTTCTTAGGAGGCATCCTTTTACAGGTTACTAATTTGTTTTTAATTTTTGATAATCCAAAATTACAAGATTTTGACACGAAATTTCATATAATCCTAGTATCTAAATATCCTAATCATTCGTGCCATAATTGTGTTTGGGTTCTTACTTGTATGAATAAACCATGGGTACATGGGGACGCGTCCCTTGGGGTTTTGGAATCCGTACCCATACCAGGGACGTTTTGGGGATGGCTGACGCCTTTGGGACATTTCCCATGGTGTTCCCATTTTTTTTTCAATATGGGACATCCCCAATCGGCAAGGACAACAAGGGGACGGCTGACTGTCCCCTTTCTTCAACAACTTTTTACAATAAATAAAACTCTCTAAAATTTTAAATGCTTATTTTTGCAATCTTTCTAAGTTTTCCCACACCCTCCCAACCCTAAAATGAAACATAAAACTTGCTTTCAAAGCCATTTGAGTTCATTTTTACATTCCAAAAAAAATTGCAGCTTAGAAGAGGAAAGTGAGCAAGAGAAATGGGAGGGTTGAAGAAGTTGTTGGACGACAAAAATCAGCATTCAATAGTTAAAAAGGAGAGCATTAAGGCAAAAACTAGCAAGAGAAGTGACTTAGACTCTCATACTCCTACTCAACTGGCAATGATTTAGACTTTGAGTTTTATTTTGATGCAATGTTGGCATATGCCGATTAGAGGCAGCCATTATACTTTCTATTACTATGTTTTTGACATTTGTGACTTTGTCATTTTGACATTTGTAGTTCAAACTTGTAGCCTTTGGGCATTTTATTTTTAAAATTTTATATCATATGCACATTGACTATTTGACATGATGGATGCAATTAAGTAGTTGTAGTATGATTAATTTGTTCGACTCTCATCACTCATGTGAACACTATTGTTGTGTTTTACTAAGTACTTTTGATTATATAATGTATATGTCAATATGATTACATTTGCAACTTTACCAATGTTCATTGTTATCATTATTCATATGAATATCTGAAATTTGAAATTTCCCTCTATTTTCAATATATATATATATAGTCGTCCCCTTTGCCACCCCAAAACTCCCATCCCCAAAACGTGTCCCCCGTTTCGGAAACTCAATGGAACATAGGAATAAACAATTTTATTTTAAATTATTATAAAATAATGAGACCATTGTTTAGTACCTTCAATAATAATAACCTTATTTTTATCTCTAATGTACCAATTATCTTTTGTAAATGATTTTTTAAAGCAAAGAATACTATAAATTTTTTTTTCTTAAATTGGGAACAAAAAGTGCATCTTCTATAGTTTCCTTAAATATTATAATTTTACCCATTGCTTCAACTTTTATTATTGATTTATCTCCTGAATATATTTTTCATTGCAAGGTTTAATGTCAAATAAAATATTAACCATGTAAGTCATGCTTGGATGCTCCACTATCAAGGATCTAGTCATCATTATACGATGCAGTTAATGCTATGTATAAAGCAATATTATTAGTTTGATTTTGTTTCAAGTTTACTCTAAAATTAATATTTTTATTTTTATAAAATATCCTTTGGTTTTTAAAAGAATAATTGAATTTTGTATATCTTAATATACCACAATTAAAGGATTTTGAAGGATTGATCTGATAGGATTTTATGATAATTTTTAGAATGAACAAATGACTTTTATCTCTTTTCTTTATTTTTTTGAGATGTTTAATTTCTTTGTTGACTTAAAAGAGCATTTGATTCATTTTGAAGTACAAAATTGGCATTACTTGCTCTTCTTGAATAAGAAGAGAAAAAGGGGTGGGGGCCTTGACTTGATTGGCTAAAGCATCTTGTTGTAGGCAAGAGGTCACGACATTTAGTCTCCCCCCATTCCCATGGTATCGAAGGGCATGTCAATGGATAAGGAAGATCTTCATC
>VDFB02086081.1:176189273-176247074 GCA_007258455.2 Sequoia sempervirens | reverse complement strand
AATACCCTATAAATATGCCTTCGTAAGCTCTTGCATCAAACTTCCCAAAACATCTTCATCTCTTCTAATGTAACATCTACTTCCAAAAACTCTTAAGTACCTAACTATTGCAGGTCTTCCATGCCATAACTTATAAGGGGTCTTAGTGTTCAACCTTAACAATCCTTTGTTGAGAATATAGACTGCAATATGGACTGCCTCTCTCCAATAAACATTAGGAAAAATTTCTTCCTTTAAAATACTCCTTGCCATTTCTTGAATACTATTATTATTTCTTTCCACTACCCCATTCTACTGAGGAGCTCTAGTAGAAGATAGATGCATTCGTATCCCATGTTCTTCACAAAAATAATTGAACTCATTTTATGTGAACTTGCCTCCTCTATCAAACCTCAAACTTTTTATTTTAGCATTCATTTCATTCTTAACCATTGGTTTGAAGATCTTGAATCTACTAAAAGCATCAAATTTATTTTTCAATAATGTAACCCATGTCATCCTAGAGAAATCATCAATAAAAAAGCATGAAATATCTTTCTCCTTTCAAACTTTTTATTCTGGTAGGTCCGAACAAATCAGTATGTATCAAATCCAATGGTCTAGAGGAAGAATACTCATTGGACTTGAAACTTATCCTTGTTTGCTTACCAAACTGACATTCCTTGCACAAAGTACTGACAAGCTTGGTTATCTTGGGCATATCTCTTAAACCATGTGATGAGCTGGTCTTCACAAGATTGTCAAAGCTGATGCATCCCATTCTCCTATGCCAAATCCAACATTCACTTTTTTGTCCCAAAAGACAAGTTATCCCATTGACATCCTTTAGATGTATATGTCACCATTAGTCCTAGATCCTTCTTCTTCCACTAATTTTCTAGACTTTCCTTTTCTAATTTCACATCCACTTTCATTGAATATGAGATTGTATCCATTTTTGCACATCTGAATCACACTAAGAAGGTTATGCATGATACCTTTAACATAAAGAACATCTTCTATTTTGTGCTTTTCATCAATACTTATTGTACCTTTTTCCACAAATCTACAATGAAGTATCGTCTCCAAGCTTGAATATGCCTCCATTCCACTTCACAAGCTTCATAAACTTGCTCCTATCCCCTATCATGTGGTTGGAACAACCACTATCAATTGCCCATGAGTTTTCCTCATATTTTGCACGAAAAGAAGTACACACAACATTTGGATCTTTAGTTCCATCTTTGGTCTTCTTAGTAGCCAAAACATGATTTCATCTTCATTATCTCGACCACTTAAATCATCTTTTGAAGAGTAGGAATCTTCCTTGGAGTAGAGACTCTTTTTGAACTTATTTCTTCTTAAATCTTTATTTCTCTTTTCAGAATATTTTAAGGGACATTTAGAAGCAAAATTACCAACCTCACCACACTTAAAACATTTGAAAGGTAGCTTACCTTTGTACTTTCTAGTACCCTTCTTCAACTTCCTTACATAATTTGCTTCTTCTTCATCAGTGTCACTATTTAGATCTTATGCTTCATAGATTTCCTTCTTACTAGCTTTGAAAGTTGCTTCCTTCTTTGGAGCTTCTTTGTCAAACTCTCTCATTTCAAATGCAATAAGGGCACCATATAGCTGATCCATTGAAAGTTTATCTAGATCTTTGGCTTCCTCAATAGAAGATACTTTTGAAATATAATTTTTAGGAAAAGATATCAGTACCTTTATGACCACCATAGATTCTTCCAAATCTTCGCCAAGTACTCTAATTGCATTGACCACTTCATCTACTTAGAGAAAATATCCTATAATATCTTCATCCTCTTAACATTTTTTAGGTTCCCAAACTTGCCTCTATAGATTTGCAACTTGGCTTGTTTTACTTCGATGTCTCCTTGATAGATGCCACTCATCTTATCCTAGACCTCCTTTGTTGACTTGCAGTGTATTACTTTTACAAGATCATAATTTGATAGCTCACTCAAGATAGCATTCTTTGTCTTTCCATTATTCTCATGGGCCCTAATCTCTGCCAAATCAGTTGGAGGAGTGGCAAGAACAATATAACCATTCTTGAATTATTTCCAAACACCAAACCCTAAGGAGGATATATAGGTTTCCATCCCGAATCGCCATAAAGTGAAATTTGTTCTAGCAAACCTAGGTGCCTTGTGAGATCCTTCCTGAGCCATCCTAGATCTTCCTCAAGAACTATTAGACTTCTTCTAAGGAACCAAGATTTGATACTAATTTTTGAACACACCAAATTACTGAGAGGGGGGTAAATCAGTATTCTATCAAATCTCAAACCCTTTGACACAAACAAATAGTTCAAACTCTACTACATAAGCAAGAACATGAAAGATGAGAAAAATGCACAACATAATACAATACTAGATATATGTGGAGAACCCCACAAGGGAAAAACCACGGCGAGGAAATCTGATAGGAGCTACTGTTCTAATCTAGCCTCACAAGATTAACATTTTTTACAACTTTGTTTTAGGGCCACAACCCAAGGAAGTTACTACTCCCTGATTGCAGTTTTAGGGTCACTCTCAAGGAAGCTACAACTCCCTAGTTGACTTTGTTGGAGGGATACAATCCAAGGAAGCTACAAATCCCTAATTTGAGCACACACTCAAGAATAATTACATAATGAAAGTCCTTTCACTGTCTGAAACTGACAACTAATCTTAATTATTTTGATGATTGCAATTTTTCTTTGTCACTTCTTCAAATTTCTTCTTTGTTGCCTACTAGCTCACTACTTTCAACATTAAATAAGTTCTACCTTTGGCTCACTGCCTACATAAAATAATTAAGTCCACTTCTTCACTTCAATTCTATCACAAAAATATGATCAAAATGAATTTGAACAGGATCTACCACTTCTACTTTTTCTCTTTCAGTCTCTCACACAATTATCTAAGCATTTTTGATGAAATAACAATGAATAAAAGTTAAAAAAAAAGGGGTATATGTCATGCAAAAACTAAAGAAAGAGGTCTACAAATTTTGTATGTGAAGCACATCAACATGCAGGTCCAAAATCTTTATCCACTATTGCACAAGTATAAACAGATCTATAAGATGTAGCAAAGATTTAGGGATTCAAATTAACACATATTTGAGAATTTAAAATAACAAAGAAAAGAATGGACAATAAGTTTTAATGGAAGAAATAAATCAAATAGAAACCTACAAAAAATATGAGATCCTCCATCTAGCAACAAGATCACACCTCAAGTAGACAAGCATAAGTTTCCTTCTTCGTTCCTTATCATCTTCAACCCTATAACCAAATAAAAATATAAGGAAATGAAAAGGAAAAACAATCTATAAGTCATCCTTATGATTTAGGGCTTCACCTTGTTTCTCTAAGATCTAAAGGTGGAGATTCAATCTTATCCAATCTATTTGTTTTGTTACAATAAAATATTGATTAATTTAATTTAATTCCTCTAAATGATTATTACATCCATGGTAGGGATCCATGAGATTAGGACCCTCATTTAAGTGGTAACTTAAAGTCTTTTCTTTTTTGGCCTTAATACATATAACCCTTTGTATTACAAATTAAAATTTGAAAAGTTATGACAGTCTAAATTTAATTCTCCAGTAAATAAGATAGGCTATGTTTTAAAATTTATTTTATCCCGACTAGTGGACCATAAGTAAATTATTTTAAATTAGGATAAAATAATTGTGTTGGTCTAAAGCATTACATTTTGAAAAATTTATAATGATTGGATAAGCGTTAATGACCAATATGTATTAACCATTAAAATGAATGACCAATTAAATTTTTTGTGGGAAATTAATTGCATGAGTTTTAAATTTATAAATATAGATTGAAAGGGGATTTGATTTAAATATTAAAGATAAAATTATTTGCGAGTGTAAATTGTTGTTTTTAAATTTAAATCTACCCAACTAGTATAACCTAAATAAAAATCATTAACTAGATCATTTAGGTTTATGTTTATAAGAAGTTTTATAATGGTATAGTTGGATTAAGTAATTATTCCCAACCATAGTACTACCCAGCCAAAAGTGTTTTTGGATCGATTGAGATGTTCACTTATTAACTATTAGAATCATATGTTTAATGTAAACCATCCATAAATGGTAATTGATGTGGTCATTATTTTAAAAGGCATATGGAAATAATTTAATATTCAATTCAAATATTGAATAAAATAATAAATAAAAATCGCAGAATTATTATATAAGAAAGGTTGAGTATATTAATTTTTAACCATGCTTAATTAATTAGCGAAGTAATAATCTCTTAATAACAGATAATAAGGTGGGTCAATTTAAAGTTTATGACAAGATATTTCAATGAAATAACTAAAAGGTTATATTTAAGTATTATTGTTATCAAGATTGTTAAGTTTAATACATGTATGAATACCAAAATAACCATATTAGGGTCAACTACTCTACAATTAAGTCAATTTGACCTTGTCAAGATGATATGGCATCTTAGGAAATTGTGAAGGCTAACGTTTGAGTTAAATATTAAATTAATTGGTGTTAATATTAATAACAACACCATTCCCTCAAATACATTTGTAAGAATTTAAATTCAAACATCAAATAAACTTGATCGAAGGAATGGGATTACAAGGACATATAGTTAGTTAAGCTATGAGTTGTGCTTCATTCAATATAACATTATCAAATAATGTTAGACTTTAGAAGTTGCATTGTGCAAAGGTGGCATGATGTGTATGTGTTAGGTTGCGAACCTAGTTTTTTTCTTTTTAAAATTGTGACAGTTGTGTTAGATCCACATTAAATTGTGGACATGACGTTGAGGGCACACTCATGTTTTGTATCCTCTATAAGGTAGTCACCTACTCATCCAAAGGATTCACTATCTCCAGAGGGCTTAGAGTCCCATGCACATTGATGAAAATATTTGTATATATATTTTTGACACATACATGCACTATATTTTGTGACAGTGGTGACCATACATGTACATACACATTGAATAGTTTTGATATATATGTATATATGATATATTTTTTATATGTTATGCGCACGTGTTTGAAATTTTATGGGTGTGTACATGTTTATGATATGATTTATATATGTTAGATAAGATGTTATCATGATTTAATCAAAAAATTTAAACAAATTTAACATATTTTTTTAATTAAATTCAATGATGATCTAATAAAAAATGCATGTTTGATGAGATAAAATTTAATGAAATTTGTGTTAATTAAATGATATGATATGATAAAGCAAACTATATTACACTAATTCGAATGATGTATACTAAAGATTTAAACATACAATGTAGAAGAAAATATACTTAACTATGTAATGTACTTAATGAAAAATGAAATAAATGCTTTAAAGGAAAAAAAAGATTAAAAAATGTTTCAAAATTAAATGAAAAATGCTCTTCTATTCACTATCTAGATATAAAGCATACCAAGAATTAATTAGTTAAAAATTGATTAACTAATGGAGACACACATATTGTATAATCTGCTAAAATGTATAATTCACATGTATATCATAATACAAAAGGATGTGTTAATGATGGAATGATATATGATAAGGAACATTAACCCTTTGAGGACTAAGTGTTATGCAAATATATCACATAATGAAATTTAGATATGATAGTGATGAAGATGAATTAAATAACAAGTTTTTTTAAGGGCTTGTCATCTAACGTAGATATTATATAATCACTAAAACCATAGACAAATGTGATCATCTAAGGACCTAACCAGTTAGGGTCGAACTTCCTTTTTTGGCCTGGAGGTTCATTTATAATCCTTTGATTCTCATAAAGAATTAAGTCACCTATTTTAAAAGATCAAGAGAGAATATTTTGATTGTAATGTTGAGAGAAAGATTTTTAATAGGCTTGAATATGTTTGAGAGAATTTAATCGATCCTCATCAAGAAATTTCAGTTAATGTAAATATTGTTCTTGATAGGTATCATCATCAACTAATCCTTTAAGGGAAACTCGCAAAGATAGAATTTTCAACTTTAAAGGCATGATAACATCATCGTGATAGACAAGATTGTATGGAGTATTACTAGTAGTCGTATGAATACTCATGCCCATAGTGCATATGTTAGTTAAATATGTGATGCAAGAGAGCTTTCTTGTAACTCTCTGCAATTCAAATCTCACACAAGTATTTGACGAAATAAAATAAATGAAGACACCGAAATCATTAACATATGCAATTCTTATTGGCCCAATGACACCTGCAAATATCTATACAATACATACAATGGAAGGGAAATACAAAGTCGGCCTTGAGGATTGATATTACATGAAAAATCAGAAGTGGATGCCTTGCTAGAGGAAGTAATAATATCTATAGGTATGCATTCATCCTTCCCCCAATTCCTTGAAAAATCATTCTTGCACCTACACACAAATTTTGGAAATCCAAAACACGCAACTACCAATGCCTTTGACAAATGGTTTGCCACTGAATTTTTTGCTTTCTACTTACAATTCCAAGTCTGAAAATTTCCACCCAAGAAGTGCCACACCCTATTATTCTCCTTGCAAAATCTAGAACCAAAAAAAAAAATTCACCATACCAAAAATTCCAAAACACCCAACCAATACCATTACCTCCAAATCCACGCCCTCTTCTGGCAAAAAAGTTACAAGTAGAAAATGACATTCTCTCAACTCCCCAATGCATGTTGATTTCACTCCTAGCCAGGCAAGCCAACATCGTCATTCCTCCACTCTTCAATTTGAATTGTCAATTTAAATTTTTAATCCCACTCAGCCTCAGCATCCAAATCATGCCTGTAATATGATGTTTATTAATTAAAAATTAAAATATTCTTGAACTCGCAAGAATCCCATGCCCAACTTTCCTTTTGGTTATTTTAATTTAAAAATCATAAAATTTGGCACGCTTCCCAAGGTAAATTCAAACCACAATATGCATAACTTTTTAATATGATTTTTGGAATCTACAACATTAAAAACACTCCAAAATATTCGTTAAAATAAATACACAAAAAAAGAACAAAAATCAAACATTGCCAGTTGACCGGCAACCATGGATGCACTTGCATCAAACACCCATGGTAGAAGAAAAGTGGCCCTTACACTTCTCCAATGGGTAACCAAGGAGAATAACCTTAGCTTTAGATAACCAAGATGATTCTTCTACAGGTCTCCCAATCCATTTTACTAAATACTCCAAATGTTGCTTCTTCCTTGTACTCTTACTCACCCTATTGTCCAAGATTGCTTTTATCTTATCCTTCTTTGAAGTAGGCGTTGGTGTATGTAATTGCTCACCTATTGTTACTTCATCACTTTCAACCTCATGTAAATTTGTTAGATCAAAAATATTAAAAATAGGTGAAATATTAAGCTCATTTGGCAACTCTACTTCATATGCATTACACGAATCATGCCTACTCACAATTTTGCAAGGCCCAAACTTCTTCATTTTCAACTTGTTGTAAGACCCACTAGAAATATTTCTTTTCTCAGATGTACCATTTCCTCATCACCAACCTAAAAATCCTTATGTCTCCTCTTCAAATAAGCCTTAGACTTATATTGAAAACTCATTTTATTGATGTGATTCCTTACCTCTTCATAGATGCTCTTTATGTGATCAACAAAGTCCTTTGCTTCTGAACTTTTCTTTTCAAAATTATCAATCCTTGCTAAATCTGAAACAACTCTTGGGCTACTTCCATAAACTATTTGGAATGGATATTTACCTATACTTTTATTCACCAAGTTGTTATATGCAAATTCGTCTTGAGGTAGAATCAAATCCCACCCCTTTGGCTTTTCTCCAACTAGGCATCTCAACAAATTACCCAAGCTCCTAGTTACCACCTTTTTTTTCCAATTTGTTTAAGGATGGTAGGCTGAAAAAAATTTCAAATAAGTCCTTAGCTTCTTCCATAATGTCCTCCAAAAGTATCCTGCAAACTTTCCGTGTCTCTATCTGAAACAATGCTCTTTAGTAGACCATGTAGCCTCACTACTTCACTAAAAACCAACTTTGCAACATGCACAACATCATTAGTATTTTCACATGAAATAAAATGAGCCATCTTGAAAAATCTATCTACCACCACAAATATTGAATGATATCCCCTTTGGGTCCTTGGTAAACTAAGAACAAACTCCATACTAATCTCTTCCCATGGCCTCTTGGGTACTAATAAAGGCTGATATAAACCTATGTTTTGACTAGCCCCTTTTGTCGCTTGATGAATCCTGTAACTTTGCACATTTTTTTATATCTTTCTACAATTGAGGCCAATAATATTTTTCTCCAACAAGTGTAATGGTTTTATCAATTCCAAAATCTCCCGCAAGTCCTCCACTATGTTTTTCCTTAACCAAATTCATTCTCATTGAACTTCTAGGAATGCACAATTTGTTATCATTGAATAACATACCATCTTGGATTAAATAATCCAACCACTTGGTCCTATTAGTTGCAATAGGCTCACTGCAAGCCTTCCAAGCTTCTCCAAAATTTGGATCCTCTTCATACAACTCCTTTAACTCATTAAATTTGACAACCTGAACCTGCATTTCAATCAACAAACCTTTCCTTCTAATCAATGCATCTATAACCTTGTTAAATTTCCCACTTCCATGCTTCAAAATAAATGTGTAACATTTCAAAAACTCTACCCATTTCATACGCCTCTAATTTAACTAATTTTGACTACTCAAATATTAAAGTGTTGGATGATTAGTAAACAAAACAAACTCCTTAGGAAAAAGATAGTGTCTCCACCTTTTCAATGTTTGAACAATAGCATAAAATTCTTGATCATAAACTAAATATTTTCTTTTTGCATCATTTAATTTCTCACTAAAGTAAGAAATGAGTTTACCTTCTTGACTTATTATAGCTCCAATCGCATTACCACTTGTATCACAATCAACTTGAAATACTTTGTTAAAATATGGAAGTTCTAAAACAGGTTGCTTTGTCATTTTAACCTTCAATAAATTAAAACTTCTTATTGCCCTTGTAGTCCATCTAAAACCTCTAATAAACTTCCTCTAAAAACTTTCCAAACCATGAAATGATCTCACCTCTATAGCACTTCTAGGTGTAGTCCATTCTAAGATAGCTTTCAACTTTTTTGGATCCACCTTGATTCCTTATCCTGAAACAACGAACCCCAAGTATGCCAACTCCCTCTTCATAAATATGCACTTCTTCAAGTTAATGAGAAAATTATCTTCTCTCAAATTTTCAAATATAAATCTAATATGCATCAAATTTTCTTCTAATGTCTTACTAAATATCAATATACATCATCATGATAAACAATAACAAATCTACCCAAAAATTATTTCAATACCTCATTCATTAATCTAATAAACATACTAGTTTCATTGGTTAGTCCAAAGGGCATGACTAACCATTCATACAAACCTTCTTTGGTCTTGAATGTTTTCTTCCACTCATCGCCTTCTCTAATTCGAATTTCATGATTTAGCCACTCTTCAAGTCAATCTTGGTGAAGTATTCAACCCCACTCAAACAATCCATGATATCATCCATTCTTGGGAATGGAAACCAGTATTTGATAACTTGATCTTGTTTATGGCCCTTGAATATATGCACATTCTCCATTCTCCACCTTTATATGGTGTCAAAATAATAATAATTGCACATGGACTTAGGCTCTCTCTAATCAAACCCTTCTACAACAACTCTTGCACTTTCCTATTCAACTCTTCACTCTCTGTAGGAGACATTCTGTGGACTGCTTTGTTAGAAAAAATTGCTCTCGGTATCAAATCAATTTGATAACTTATCCTTCTCATAGGTGGAATCCCCTCTGGTGCATTATCTAAAATAATCTCATGAAATTTATGCAACAAATATGCAACTTCCAGAGGAACATCTTCCACTATTTCTTGGTTAGATTTTGGAATCAAGGAAAAAAAAAAATTCTGATGCTTCATGTCATCTAAAAACTTTTTAGCATCAACTACATAAATTCTTGCATTGCTACAAACATCACCCATTTCCTCTTTCAATGGCTTCAACTTATGTCTTACTTCATCCTTCATTAATGAGTATGTGTTAGCATACCCATCATGCATGGCTTTCCTGTCAAATTGTCATGGTCTCCATAACAACACATGACAAGCATCTATAGGAATAATATCACATAACATCTCATCAAAATAATCTCCTATCTTAAACTTTACCAAACTTTGTTCGCTAACCAAATTTTTTTATCATTTTGACTCCAAGCAATCTGATACGAATGTGGGTGCCTTCTTCTCTCAAGCTGCAATTTTCTCACCATCTCTTCAAAGACCAAATTATCAGTACTTCCACTATCAATGATCACACTACATACCTTCCCTTCAAATTTGCATCTTGTTCTAAACCAACTCTTCCTTTGCACTGGTTCATTGTCTTCATTCAATAGGGCTTGTTTAGTCATCAAAGTTTCTCCTCTTTCAGTTTCTTCGAAGTTTGAAGAATCAACATCTTCTTCATTCACATTTGATTCTTTGGCATGGTTTTCAAGTCTCCTATTGGTCCTTTCTTAATTGTGAGGGTAGTCATATGCTCTGTGTCCCTCTTCTCCACATCAAAAACATGTTCCTTGAAAGTCTCCTCTTCCAAATCCTCTACCCAATTTTCCTCTACCTTTGAAATTTTTCTCTCTAGGGTGGTAAGAATTTTTTAGTTTATGATTTTTGTGTCATGCGCATAATTTTTCACTAGAAAACCCAAACTTTTTTTCCTTTTATTCAGTAAACACATTACTTTGAGTATAACTTAATGCGTGTGCTAAGTGTCCTTAAAAAAAATCCCATTGTGTGAAGAACATGGATGGAGCAATATTCCAGATGTTTCGTAGTTATTCCTTCATAATGACATTATTATTCTTTAACCACTAATTTTAATAATAATAATATTAATATCAAATATAAGCATTGTCAAAGATATAGTTATTATTATATTAGCCAATAGTGCCATTATCATTTAGCCACATTTTAGTTGTTGATAAAACATTATTATTAACAATTTACTCTAATGACAATTTTCATGATAAGCAATATTAATTATTTAATAATAATAATGTTATTATTGTTCCATCAAACAATCCATAGTAGTATTATTGATTCATTAATCCATTAGAAATTAATAATATTATTGTTATTCGATTCACGCTTAATCATTGATAAGAATGATATTATATAAATAATAACCTACAATAATCGAGTTATTTTTTTTATAACTAGGATATTATAATGAGAATGTGTTGATATTTAATTACTAATATATTATTTTGAACAACATTGTTATTAGGAAAACCACCAATCATCTTATGGTCATGTTTAATAGAACTTGAGAAGCTTTAAACAATATTTTCATTTAGCCACCTTAACTAATATATTTCTTTACGGTGCAATTGATCTCTAGGGTAAATATATTATTGTTTGACTAATCAATAATTAATTTATGTATCAAAGAAACTAATTCACCCCAATTAATACTATTTATTTTTACTCTCAACTTAACATGATTAATATCACTTGTATTTAACCAATTTGCATATTAACAATAATATTATTATTATTTTAACTCAAGTAATATATTAATATTTAATTTCATATGAATATTACCTCCAGTATTGAAAGCACAAATTTATTTCGGGCTGATGTAATTGCTTCGTGACAGGAGGCGACTTCTAAGGTTTGAAGTAAGGAGATTCATATCAATTTGGGAGAAGTCACGCTAATCAAGCTGATCTCCGTGTAATCTAGAGAGGATGCGCTGACAAATTCTGATGTCACATGCCTGTTTTTTTTTGTTTCTTTGGAATGTAAGGTGAATGTTATACTTACTGTTGGCTTGCTGTTTGTCTCATATGTATTAGACACCCAATCTCTTCAAATCTTCATTTAGATACAGAGTAATATATTTTCATCGGAGTTAGGGCTATAAGAGACTAAATATTTCTTGAAATGCACTGATTGCTTATCTGAGCTAACCCTCGAAGAAGGGTTTACGGAAAAGGGGGAGGTGAGAGCAGAGAGCTGTGTTATTGATATTGTGTGATGGCGCTCGAATGAAGCTTCAGATCTAAATATAACTTGGAGGGTTGCAGTTGAGGTCTTGAAGTCGTATAGCGATGTGGGAGGGTTCCTTACTTTTTGCCGATCATCAAGAGGAATCATAAGGAATCTCTACTGGTTAAGATTGCATTTATGAAACCAAATGAAGGCCTAAACTTAGTTCCTATTTGATCTGACGTGCAAATGGGTCGTCTTAAGAATGGGTTTCTAGATTTATGTTATAGAGAGCTTGTAACAACCTTCAACAAATGATGTGAATACAGCCTTGAACATCGATTTCTTGTTAAGCAATGTTTGCTAAGGGCATGTCCTCATGCAGCTGCTTAGTTTATTTTGGCTAGCAGTCACTGCTCAATTTTTTAGGAATAATTTGTGGGGCTGGTGGCCCCATGAATTTTAATTTACTGCTTATTCTTAAGCAGTCATCTAAAAAAAATTGTAATTATTATTTATTTGCATGTATGAATGAAAAATTGGAGAGAAATAAAAAAGAGGGAAAGAAATTTATGGAGCCACCTCACAGCTTTTTAATATTTCAGCCCCCATTTTTTTTCCACAGCTTATTTCCAATTCCTAAACAATAACTGCTCCACTAAAATAGGTAAGATTCTAAATTATCCTTTTCCCAGAGTTTTAAATTTGCATGGGAACACTCTTGCTGCTTAAATATAAGCAGAAAATGCACTTAAGCAACTGCATGGGGACAGGGGGTAATGGTGGGAACCCTTTTAGTTTCTCCCATGAAGGTGCAGGTTTATCTAAAATTAGCATTTAGACTCAATAATCTCTTGCCTTAACGGGAAGTCAACTGAGCGACAGTTAAGGACTCTTCAACTGAATTAGCAGCTGAAATACTCTACTTCTAGGATATTATCCCCTTCCTTTTAACTGTAACTTTGAGATTTGATCGCATGGTTCAAGGTCTCTATTACTCGGGATAATGTAATTGTTAAAAATAAGTGAAATATAGTAAGTGTATGACCATTTGTCTTTATTTTCTGCCCTCAATCATATAGAATTAACTAACACATGTAACCCAAATTTCATGCAAGGGTCGAGTACATAGTTGCCATTATCTACCAATACAAAATTTCTCATAACCAATGGTTTGTGCTTAAACTGACATCATCCAAGTTTGCATCTCTCTAGAACACTTTTATTATAAGAGAAAACAATGATAGAGTTCTTTACACATATTTCCAATGGAAAGTAGATTAATTTTCACTTTAAAATTTAGGATTGTAAATTCTTAGTAGGAAAATATCTCAATGGGAAAATCTCGCTCTTTTCCATTCTTTATCTTGACAAAACAAAACTCTAGCTTTCCATATTACAAACAAGTCTAAGGAATTATAAGGAGGACACCTAACGGAATAAGGCTTGCTTTCCACCCTACCGTAATGGCGTCATGGAGCCTTGTGGGATGTAGCCATACCCCCGAGCAAGGAATTCTTTAAGCTCCATGAAAATAAATGGAGTCTTTTCTCCTTTTACAAGGGATTCGACAAACATACCATCACTACATGCATCTAGGTTCTCTACCTTCTATTTTCAACCATAAACTCATACATTATGTCACTTTCTTACCACTAATCAACAAAGGTAAAAGGAAATGGTAGGAACTTATCTCTTTTCTAAGGGGTTGAACTCATGTAACCATCTTTCCTCTCAAAGCCAAAACATCTTGATCACTACCTTTCCAAAGAAGTGGACTCCTCTCCTCTTCTCATATATTTTCCCATCTCTATTCAAGTTCTCCAAGAGGAGAAGTGGGTAACACCCTACTCCTACTTCCTCTAAAACATATATAGAAGTTTCAAGTTGCAACTCTTGGATGGGGAGGTGTGGGAGAGATGTACTCCCCTCCATCAATGAGGGTCTTTTCCTCATTAAAGAGAGAAACATGAACTTGGACAATCCCTCCATCTTTTCACCCCCATACTCTCCTCAAAATTCGTCACTCCTCATTATGAGGACTTTCAAGAGTCAATTCATGTCCTTAGGGCCCTATTGCATGCCCACTTGACTCCTACCTTTATGGTATAGACCCTAGGGGGTTTATTTTTGCATCCCAACCTAGGAAATTGACCAACCACCCTCTTTAAAGACCCTCTTAAGGACCTATCCTAATTTCATACTTAGACAATGGTTTTTAACCCTTAACCCCAACTTGCATTTCACATGACACACAAATAAAGACCCTCTCAACCCATAATATAAATTATCCCTTTTACATCAACCCTCGCCACCTTACTCTGCCAACATATTATCGTTATTTCTTTCGAAGCCTCGAAAAGGGGTCAAATCCATAACCACAAGAAGATGTCTTTTTTTTTAATTTTCCCTCAATGGTTTTTCCTTCTCGTATTGAACCCCTTTATTTCCTATACATTACCAATGCAATCATAATCAACAATTGTATATCACATAAATTTTCTATTTGAATATCCTAGAAGATTTTTTACATACAATTCCATTTAAAACTTCAATTCACATCCTACACTTTATGAGTGCTTAACACCTTCATGGCAGTGATAATGAAGATATGTCAAAATGAAATACAAGAATATTGTCACTCAATCACATTATTTATTGAACACAATACCAATTACCATCTATCTATGGAAAACATACAAGAAATTAGGTTGTTATTAATCACATGCGAAGCAGGGTCTTACATTTTGCTTCTATCTTGGTCTTCAAACTTCTAATTTTTCTAATTTCCATCATAATTTCTTTCTCCAATCCTTCCACCACGACCTCTACCTCTTTGTTTTCTCTCAAATTTTCTACTCGATCTTTCTTCAACCTTCAATGCAAATTGATATGCATCATTAATGGTGTACATCCTCACCAATTCTAACTCTTCTTGTATGCTTGGCTTTAACCAAATAATGTAACGGGCTACCTAAACTCCTTGTTTGCTTCAACATGTCCAATTCTTATCAAAACTTTGTGAAATTTTTATGTGTGTTCCTTCACAATTCTCATTCCTTGTCTCAAACTTTGCATCTTTTTAGGAGCTCCAACTCATAATCAACCAGAATGAATTGTCTCTTCATCTTCTCCACCATTCTATTCCATCTATAAATTTTATCTATTCCTCTTCTTCCTCTTTCAAGCTAGATTTCTTTCCATCAAATGTTAGCATTTCCTTTCAACTTATTTTTAGCAAACCTTACCCTGTCAATATCTTCAATCTCTTCAAATTCGAAGAACTCCTCCATGTCATTTATCCAGTCTATCAGTTCTTTTGGATTCAAGCTCCCACTGAAAATCAAAACCTCCATTTTTGGCCACTTCCCAATCTTGGTGATGGTTTTCAACAATCTAACTTCTCCAAGATCAATTTCATCATATAATTCTTCTGCAAATGGTTCCTCCTTCGTTGCTTCATCTTCACTCTCATCTCTTTCTTTTTGCATAACTCTTTTGTGTAGCTCTTCCTGCAATGTTTAAACTTTCCTTATGAGGTCTCTGAAATATTCCATGTCATGATGGTTTCTACCTCCACCTCTACCCCTTCCTCTTGTGGCCACTCTAAGAGGCATTTTTAACAACAACCACACTCACAGGTCCTATTGCGAATTGCCTCTCTTGGGCAATCTATGTGTAGACTCAGGTAAACTCCCTCTAATACCATTGATGAAAGAGATCTTGCATGAAACTCTCTGTACTTCAAATCTTACACAAGTATTTGATGAAATAAAATAAATTCAAATATTCTTCAAATCCCGAGAATCCCACACCCAACTTGCCTTTTGATAATTTTAATTTAAAAAATCATAAAATTTAGCACGCTTCCCAAGGTGAAATTCAAGCCAAAATATGTCAAAATTGTTTAATCTTATTTTTGGGCTTTACAACATTCAAAACACTCCAAAATATTCATTAAATTAAATACACAACAAAATTGAACAAAAATCAAATGTTGCCAGTTGGCTGGGAACCATGGATGCACTTGCATCAATATGTGAGTATTTACCATTTTTTTTATAATTTTGTGAAGAATTTGGTCCAAAGTCTTATTAGACGCTTCAAATTGACCATTAGATTGAGGATAATAGGGATTAGAAAAGTGATGTTGAATATCAAATTTCTATAAGAATTTCTTCACCTCTTTATTCTTAAATGATGTTCCATTATAAAAAATAAAAGTGGTTCAAGCTATCAAAAACAAGAAATTATGTAATTTAGAAGAAATATATATATTGATTCAATAGTAGTGGATCAAAGTGGAACCTCTTCTACCCATTTTGTAAAGTAATATGTAGTTGTAATGATGAATATGTGACCCCTAGAAGAAGGTGGAGAACTTTTTCCAATGGTGTCCAATCTCCGTATGGAAAATGCCCAGAGAGAAGCTTGGGCACGAAGTCCATAAGATGGAGCTTAAATTAGATTGCTACGTTGTTGACATTGAGGACATTTCTCTACAAAGGAAAATGGATCTTTTTCTATTATTTTCCAATAATATCTCATTCATAACATTTTATCAACTAAGGATATACCAACAAAATGTCCACCCTCGAAGCTTGAATGATATTCTTGAAGGGCAAGGGTTATTTCAAACTTAGTTAATATATGGAAGCAAAATACCATAGTAAGATCTTTGGTAAAGAGCCTTGAAAATATGATGCAATGCACTACAATTTTTTGAATGCTAATGAAATATTTTGAGTAGCATTATCAAGAAAAGTACCATCTTTCAAGTAAGTATAAATGTGAGAGTACCACTCACCCGAGTTTATATTCAACACAAAATAGACTACTAGAAATAAAAATTTCCATGATAGCAAGACAATAGAGCAAGTGGATCACAGAGTGATGTTCATTTGTTGCATTTTCAAAGGACACAAGGGAAACAATTCTTACCATTGCATCTGCATGATGATTGCATTTCTCTAAATACTATTCTGAATGGTTATCCTAGACCTGCACAAACACAAAGAACAAACACAATATTAGTCCATTATGCAAGTTAGAAACATCATTCCCCATAAGATTCATTTGAAATGCAAAGAACAAGAAATAACATGAAGAACACAAATGAAAGCTACCAAATCCTATTCAATGCAAACAAACTCTCAATCCTATGGGGGAATTGGTGCTATTTTGATGTGGAAAATAGCCCTTTCCCAATTCCTTGCAAGCTTGATGATCAATGGTGAAGATTTGATGCTCCTTGATGAAATTTTGCTATAACCTAGCTATGAAATGATAAAACTCATAAAAATGGATGAAGATGGATGAAGATTGCTTAAAACAATGAAGATGATAACTTTGCATAAGTTGTGGATGAAAATGCCTAAGTTTGTGGATCCAAAATCAATATAAGAGCCTTCTATTTATAGAAGAGAGTGATGGAAGAATAGGCAAAATGGATGAATCTGGGATCAAACACCAACCAATAGCACAATGCCACTTGTCAGCATGTGAGTGGACAAAGGTGAAGCACATTTTGATGAATGTGCACATTAATGCAATTAGGTGGAAATTCAAACTTGGAGAAGTGACAAGTTGGAGGGAGATGAAAGATGAATTAAATGCCACTTGGCTCAAGAAAAGGGCATGTAAGAGGCCTTTAATGCCTTGTTGGATGGACAAGTACTTTTGGGGGGAGATTTCAAATTTGGGGAATATTCCATCTTTTGATGCCTTTTTGAATGAAATGGAGGAATTTATAAATCAATTAAATTGATTTACCTGTGAAAGTTGCAAAAGCTAGAGGATTTGAGTGATTAGTGTTAGTATTAATCAGGATTTGATTAATTTAGATGGAGATTAGCTGATTTGACAATTTGATTTAGATTTTAGGATTTAAATAAATCAAAATGAGAGGAATAATGATTAATAGATTTAATTAAATAAGAGTTGGATTTATTTAATTAAAAAGGAAGATGATGTTAGATTTAAATCAAATAAAGATTAATTTATTTAATTTAAAAGGGAATGACTTTAAAGGTTAATTAAATAAAATTGATTTATTTAATTAAAGAGATGACTATAGGATTAATTAAACAAAATGATTTATTTAATTAATAGGAGATGATGACTTAATCAGATAAAATTGATTTATTTAATTAAGAGATGAAATATGATGAATTTAATTAAATAAAGATTATTTAATTAAATGATTAGTAAATGAGATGATTCATGACGAACCGGTGTTAGTAAATCAGGATTAGGTGTATAGGATCAATGAGTATATTTTTTGTGTCTACAACTATGAATAGTAAATGATAAGACGTTATGGAGTAAAAATAAGGCTAAATCACAATACTTGGAAATTTTATTTTTTTTATCCCGATAAGTCCCAATGATTTGATTTATAATTAGTTGAGAATTGCCATAAATTTGAATATGTTTAGAGTTTAATAATAATACAACACACAAGCTAGTAATAAGGGCTTCATACTCAACAATTCTATTTGTATAAAGAAATTGTAAACAAAAGGATAAAGGAATTGGTTTACCAAAAGGTGAGAACAAGACTTCTTCCACTCTAAAACCTTTTCTACACATTTATCCATGAAAGTAAATTTGCCATGTAGAACCATCGTGTAGAGAAAATACATTTTCATAAAAAAAATGTCTATATTAGGAAAAGCATGAAGTGAAGGTGCATCACCTAAGTGATTAACTATGAAATATCCTTTTATCACTTTTTGAGAGATTAATTTAAGATCAAATTCATAAATTAAGTTCACCCATTTAGCCAAACTTCCAAAAATAATGGTTTTAGAGAATAATTGTTTAAGAGGATCAAATTTTATAATGATACGATTTTATTCATGAAGAAGATAGTGTCACAACTTTTATGTTACGAAAAAAAGAGCAAGACATTGTTTTTCAAGTAGAAAATATTGAGTTTCATAATTGATTAAAATATGAGTTATATAGTACACTACTCTTTCCTTGCCATCATCATCATCATGTTGAGCCAATAAGGTTGCTAAAGCATGGGACGATGTAAAAGTATAAAGCAGTAAAAGATAGTTTTGTGCAGTTACAATTAGAATGGGAGGATTACTCAAATAACTCTTGATAAAATCAAAACAAAATTGACATTTATCATCTCGATGAAAGAATATTTTTTTCTTTAGAAGATGTGTGAAAGGAAGGGTACAATCAACCAACTAAAAAATGAATATTTAAATTTCCTAGATCTTCCCTTGAAGACTATGAAGTTAAGAAATATTCATAGGTGGAGACATGTTAAATATTGCATCTATATTATTAGTATTAACTTCAATTCCACAATGAGAGATAATAAATCCCAAAAGTTTATTGGCATCAACACCAAAGAAACACACTATCATGGTTTAAAGTTGGCTTAGGAGAAGAGTGTGAGGAAAGTTTAATCAGAGGGGGACTCTATGAAGATTATTAATTGCTTGAAAAGGGAAACTGCCCCTTCATGGTCGATCGAACACATTATAGAAGACTCTATTGCTATTTTAAATTCCTTTCAAGAGTCTTATATTTCCCATGTTTATTGGGAAGCTAATGGTGTTGTTGACTTCCTTGCTAATTTGGGAGTCTCCTGTCTAGATATTGGGACTCTAATGACCATATTCCCATTGAACTCCAATCAATGGTTAATAATGATCAAATATCACGTGTTGCTTATGATGTCCAGTTAGGAAAAAGTTTTAGAGGCATCGGTGTATGTCTTCATTATTTCCCTTTTTCCTTGATAAGACTCATGACGTGCTTCATGGATCTTGATAATCATGGCTTAGAGTGGCGAGATTTCCTGAGGGATGTGGCATTGATGAAGCTTTGTACCTAGAGTGTCAAATTAACACACTTTTTGGGTGTTATATTCCTCCTTTTCTTCTTGATTTTTCATTTTGGATGGTTGCCTTTCCATTTGAGAATCAAGTCTGAGAGAGTGGCTACTTGGATGATAATGGGGGGAGATAGATGCAGAACACAACTTTTGATGTGTGAAGACACAAAAGCTAATAGTATGGTTTGGGAGATTCTCAACAAATTTGGGGTCAAGCCATTCATGATGAGGCTCTATGGCTATGACTCCTAAATTTCTTAGGAATTTGTGAATGATTGGCACAATAGAGTTCTACGGATCTTTGTGGTTGAGAATTAATGTTTCGAAAGAACTCATAACAGAGGTCACTGGCCTTTCTACTAAGGGTTTGAAATTCTATAGGGAAAGGAAGGTGGTGAAATTAGTGAGGGATGTCTTCTTGCATGATAAGGAAAGAGAAAAGATAAAGAGGCTGAGGTGTGGTGGCTATGATTGGACTTCAATTAAACTTAAATGGGTTGATGTGGTGGTGGTGGTGCTTATCCATTACTTCACTCTATATGATGGGTTTTGTGAGTCATGATTTTATGGAATGGTATTAGTAGGCCTTAAATCAAAACCTCAAGCCATGAGGTGTAATGATTTCTCATCATTATCACATCTACAGTGGGATCGAGGAAGGATGGGAAAATCCATGCAATTAATGAAAGGTTCAAAAGGAGACTAAGACCAGCAATCTCAGAGAGATGTACTTGGAGACGAGAGTAGCATACCATTACGTGACCATTGCTCACCCAAATCAGAAGATTCAAGACATTGACATGGAGACATATGCAAATTTTGGGAAGATAAACGGTTTGGAGAAGGGACAACTGAGCAGTTTGAGGAAAGTCGAGAGCTTCCAGACTGGCAAGAGGGGATTTTCGAATAATGTCAACAGAAATTCGCTCAAACATTGATGATGCCCAAAAAAACCACTGTTGAAAAAGCAATCTTGCAGGTGAAGAGAGGTGGAGACGTTTTCTACAGCTCCATATAAATTAATTGGTAGCACTCACTTGGGTTTTGATTAAATGTTTCAATTTAATATAATAATTCATGAGGGTTTACTTGTCTACCAATCGACAGTCACATGTAAATATAAATGATTACAGTCAAACCCTTCATGCCATACACAGAAATGAGTTTTAAAAATGCCAAAAGGCACTGAAACACCGTCGAACCCAACAAAATTCCACTGTTAAACAAGCAATCTTGCAGTTGAAGAGCGGTGGAGACGTTTTATGCAGCTCCATATAAGATTAAATGAAAAAATATTTGAAGAATAAGTATCTTATTATATACCGAATAAATTTCATGATGATACTTGGTCAAAATTTTGTCAATGTCCTGTTTAAATCACATTACATGTGATTACTTCATAGAATAATGTCAAAAAAAGGCATAGTAGTCAAAAAGTTGATGACGTAGATAGAATAATTCACGAGGGTTCATTTTTCTACCAGTCGACAGTCACATGTAAATATAAATGATTACAGTCAAACCCTTCATGCCATACACAGAAATGATTTTTCATTTTTCTACCAGTCGGCAGTCACATGTAAATATAAATGATTACAGTCAAACCCTTCATGCCATACAAAGAAATGATTTTTCATTTTTCTACCAGTCGGCAGTCACATGTAAATATAAATGATTACAGTCAAACCCTTCATGCCATACACATAAATGATTTTTAATGACGCCAAAATGCAATCAAACACCGTCGAAGCCAACAAAATTCCACTGTTAAACAAGCAAGCTTGCAGGTGAAGAGAGGTGGAGACATTACCTGTAGTCGAAGGTCGTCACCGTGGTTGTAGAGCCAAAGTCGGTGGCAGGAGAGAGGATGCAACAAGGAACATTGTGGAAGGAAACCGCAGGAGATGAAGACTTTAGGGCTTAAAGCTGCCCAACAACCTGCGGTTAAGCTAACACGTACGCGTGGTTTGATGAAGGCTTAAGGGGTACATGGTTAACTCATATGCGTGGTTTGATGGAGGAATATGGGGCATGTGGAGAACATTTTAATGTGATGAGGTTGATGGTAAAGGGGCCACCTCCTAACGGACCCACATGATATTTTGATGGGGCCCACATACAAACGTAACTTGAAATAGGTGAAATGATAATTGGTAATAGGCAAATTTTTAATTTTTTTTTGGATTTGTAATGAACGGGTATAGGCAAAATAGTGAAGATGTAGGGGACGAAGGTAAAAAAACCCCCTCTTTGACCACCTTTCGCTTTACGATTTCCACAAGACGTGTTTGAAATACCCAGAAGCCAAAATTTTCTTTTTAAGGTCACAAATCGGTTACGAAGATGTCCAAAAAAAAAAATGAAATCGGGCCTATTTTGCACTCTGCACGAATGCGTGAAGTTAGCCCTAACGGCTACTGGTACGTCTCCCCTATATTTTTATAAAACAAATATAAAAGTAAATAGGTACTCAACCATAACATAACACTTATTAAAATTTCGTGAGTAAGATCACACGCTGGTTACTTTTAGCGACACCAAAAGCGAGGTTGATGTTTGATATGTTGGGCTTTAGGTAATTTACACCGTATGCAAGATTTTATATTTGCTTGTATGTGCCTTTTAAGGCAATGACTATCTAGCCCCAGAAATGCACCCAACATGGATGCATGGGCATGGATGCCTCCCATCTCCGTAACCTCTGCAACAGTGAAGGCCGTACATCCATTACTTTGTAGTTTTTGTCAAACATTAATTTACCCATGCCTATATTATCATAAATAATAGTTCTTTTTTATTTTTTATCATACACATTTTCCCTGAAAGATTCGGCAAACAAAATATTAAGGGGAATGGAAGTTTTTCACAAGTTTTTAAACCAATTAAAATAAATTTAGTTTCGTACTTGATATAATATATTTATTTTTATATAAATATTATATAAAATTTTATATTATGTTATACAATTAATACAATATTATGTTAGGTTGTGTGTATTATATATGTATTATATTGTATAACATAGCATACAATTTTATAGTATTATTAATTAGATTTATTATATATTGATTTAATTCTAATCTTAACTTGGTATGATACTTAAGATATTTGATAGATTAAAGATAAAATAATCTTATATTATCTAAAATATTTATAGATATATTAAATACTTATAAATTGTAAAATAATATATTTGATTTTTGAATATATAGTTGGGAATAGGTGGCTCTGATGTGAAAATTTTCGCTCCTCGACATCTGGGTAAAGACAACATCTCATCAGGTGTGTTCTTTCCTGCGTAGATTAGGCATTTATGTGCATTTATGTTGAATTTATCTTCACCCTCTTCCCTTTGCCATTCGGCAGAGGTCGTACCCCCTAATTCCTCCTCGGCGGTACCTAGAACATCTATGGCCTCTGACAATTCTTGCATAGACATTCCCGATTCTTCCCCCTTGCATTCGAGACCCAAGTCATTCTCTAAGGCGGTGGCAAATTCTGGTATCTCCGTCAACGCGAGCGCAAGGTTTTCCCTCTCAAACCCTAATGAAACCTTTGAAACCGGTAAGAATTATGGGGTTGCTCCCACATCTCTCTCTATTTCTCCTAATCCTGAAATGCTAGCTGAAATTAGTAAGGAGAAAAATAGACTTAAGAATTCTGCTATTTTCTTTTCTGCTGTTGAAGTGGATAAATGTTCGCCAAGAAAATTTCTTGATGACTGGTTTCACAATTTTTGGAACCTGAAACTTGGTTTCTACATCTCCTTCTGTAGGCAAATACAAAAAGGGTTGTTTGTTATTTTTTTTCACTAATCATGAAGCCCAAAGTGAGGTTCTTAAAAAACAATACTGGACTGTGGGTTCTTCATCCTTCTGCGCCATTGCGTGGACGCCTGAGGCCATTCATGAGGAAGTCCTTGCGCTCTCAACCCCTCGATGGATTGTGGTCAAACAAATTCCACCATTTTTATGGCGTTTTCTCCCTCATTTGCTTGAGCCCCTCGGTAAGGTCATCTGAATGGATGATACTGTTAGACTTGTCCCTCATATGGACGCTAGGGTTCTCATTTCGCTGAGTCCCGGTTATGAAATCCCCTCTAAAATTAATATTTGTATTACTGATGACAAATTCGCGTGCCCCATTGATATTCTTGGGGGTCTGAATGCGTGCTTCCTGTGTAGAAGGGAGGGGCATCTGAGGAAAGACTGCCCTATAATTAAGAAAAAACCTATGCCCACCAAAACCTCGCCTCCCCATAATTCGTCATCTACTAGTAACCCTAACTCGGACTCCTCATTGGAGAAAACCCCTCTTTCTGATGAGCCCGCGAAACTCGCACCCCCTTTGGCCTCCTTCATCCCTTCCACCTCTTTTGTTCCCCCCCTGCCGGTCTCTTGACTGAATCTGTTCCCCACGCGGCTGTTGATCTGAACACCGATCTCATTACGGTTGATAAAACTTCCAACAAACGTAGGCGTAGAGCCAACAAGCAAAATATTACCACTATAGAGGACTCTCAGGCCCTTTGTTCTCAATCTACCCCATTCACCTTCAACTCTGTTGAGTCCGCATCCAAAGAAACTTTAACCAGCTCCACCCCTTCGTGCTCGGCAATGGTGGATTGCTCTTTCAGGTGCCCTGACCCGACCCCTCCCCTAAACTTCCCACCTAAAGTCTTCCGTGAGCTTGGGGATGATTGCATGCTTGAAATCATCCCGCCCAACAATGTTTCCGCGAGCTCGGCCTTTCTTCATTAGAAGCACTCCTTTGAGTCAGATTACATTTCCCCTGTCGACTCTGAGAATGATGATGAGTTAAGGGATGCTTTCCCCACGGATAAGCGGAGGGGGAGACACTTAGGCTCCAAAAACAAGAACCCCTCCAAGAAAAAGATTGATGACACTCAGAGCATTGTGACGGCTCCAAGTGCGGGCTCCGCTGACTTTTGCTCTCCCCCCTTAAATGTTCCCCAATGAATTGCATTTCGTGGAATATTCGGGGGCTTGAATCCCCTGACAGAAGGTGGGTCATTAAGTGTTTCCTTGACACCTGTAATGCCATGGAATTCCTCATGCTGCAGGAGATTAAGGCCACCGGCTTCACTCTGGATGCCAACCTCAACTTTCTGTGGAAAGATGCAAACAAGTTCTACACCAACCACCCTAGAGGAAGGGGTGGTGTTGCCCTTCTGATCAATAGGAAATGGGCCACTTGTATCACTGGCAATGGGACTTCCCCCTGTAACAGGGCGGTTTAGGTTACCTTTAACTTCAATAACAATATATTTGGCATATGCTCTATTTATGCCCCAAATGATTTCAAGGAGAGAGCGTGTCTTTGGGACTGGTTGGCTGCTCTCCCTAATATCCCTTGGCTTGTGGGGGGAGACTTCAACATGATTGAGTCTCAGGAAGACAAAATTGGTGGTCTCCCGTTTGTCTGGAAAGACTTTGAAAAAATGCACTGGAATAAGATGATAAGTTCCAAACATTTATTTGATCCCTTGGTTGGCACTAAAGACTCTTACCCTGGAACCTGGCATACCTGGTGTAACTTCCAGGAGGGTCCCTATAGAATTTACTCCAGGCTTGACTGTTTTTATGCTAACAAGAACTTTTTCTCCTTTCTCCCTGATAAGTTCGGCCGCTCGGTCCTTGTTACCCCCACCTCTCTTTTCGACCACCACCCTATCTCTTCTTGTGTTAGAATCAACAGCTCCCCTAGTTGCAGCGAAAGATCCAATCCCAAGTTTTTCCTCAATACTAGCCTGCTCAAAGATGATGACATTCTTAGCGCCATCCGTATCATTAATCTCATCAATAGAAACAACTATCCTGCCAAGTCTCATTTGGATAGATGGAACTTGAACATTCATGCCTGGAAAAATCTTTTAAAAACCATTGAGCAAAAAAGATCCAAAGACTTTAGATTCGTGGAAAAAAAGCTCTCCTCCGAGCTTCAGGTTGCTGAAACCAACATCCAAGCCAATCCTGCTGATTGTGAGCTCATCTCTCAAGTTGTTAAGGCTAAAGATGCTCTTAGACAACACCAACAGGTCAAGATCAATGGCGCCAAGATTAGATCTCGTGCGCACTGGTTGCAGTTTGGGGATAGAGGCTACAAATTCTTCTTTAACCTCATCAAACAAAAGCATTCTAATGAAAATATTGAAAGAATAGTTGTTGATAATCATGAGATTAATGACCTCGAAAACATCAAAAAGGCCTTTGGCAATTTTTATCATAATCTCTTTTACTCAGAGGATTCGGAGGATGTCGCCCTCTTAAGAACTCAGGTCCATTCCCTCATCCCTAACAAGATCTCCACTTTAGAAGCCACTATGCTGTCTAAAGACCTCTCTCTTGAGGAAATTGAAAAAGCCATTAAAGATCTTGATAATGACAAGTCCCCTGGCCCTGATGGTCTCCCAATGGAGTTCTACAAGGCTAATATTGACTGGATTTGCAAAGACCTTCTGGATATTTACTCTGAGTCCATTGCTAGAGGCTCCTTGGGTACCTCCATTAATAGGGGAATTATTAAGTTGGTCCCCAAGGATGGGGACAAAGCGTTTATCAAGAACTGGAGACCTATTACTGTCCTTAATGTTTCCTATAAAATCTTCGCCAAGATTATGGCTCTGAGAATTAAGAATATCCTGCCCAAGTTTGTGTGCCCTACCCAAATTGGATTCATTAAAGGAAGATATATTCTTGAAAATCTGATCATCGACTGGGAAGCCATGAATTTGGCTAACGTTTCTCAACAAGATTCTGTCATGTTCCTTCTGGATTTCAAGAAAGCCTACGACAGAGTGGAATGGAATTTCATCTCCATGATGCTTGAGGCGTTCAGTTTCCCTAGTGCTTTCTGCAATTGTGTTAAAATCTTACTCAAAGATGCCTTCGCCTAGGTTGATGTGAATGGCTCCCTATCTGACTCCTTTCCTCTTGGAAGATCCATCAGACAGGGTTGCCCCTTGGCCCCTGCCCTCTTTGTGGTTGCCTCTGAAGCCCTGTTCTACATCTTGAGAGACAACTCTATCTCTCCGGCTGTTAAAGGCATTTCTCTTCCTAATAACGAAGAGCTTCTTAATTGCCAATTTGCTGATGACACCGCGATCTTCCTTGAAGCCTCGACTGACAACTTTGAGGCCCTGAATCACAAGCTCAACCTCTTCTGCAAGATCTCGGGCACTCGTCTCTCTCACCTCAAGTCTATCTACCTTGGTTGGTATGATCAGCCGCCTAACTGGTTCAAGAACTATCACTTTCAATGGGGAGGCCCGAACAAAATCGTGAGATATCTTGGCATTCCTTTCTCCATTGATCCCTCCCTTAAGGAGATGTGGTCATGGGTCAAAGACAAGATCTTCAAGAAACTCAATAAGTGGCACAACAAGGCCCTGTCGCTGGCTGGCAGAGTGCAAGTTTGCCAAAAAATTATCTTGTCCTATAATATTTATTATTCCTCGGCTTGGATGTTCAGTAACTATCAAATTCTTGAAATTCAAAAGGCGGTTAGGAAGTTTCTTTGGTCTGATGGCAAAGGTAAAAACAAGATGCACGCAGTTAAATGGGATTGGTGCCATACTAATAAAATCCTTGGGGGGCTTGGTCTGAAAGATCTTAGGCTCCAGGGGATTGCTTTAGCTGCCAAGTGGATCTTTCACTCTCTTGATGGTAATGATCCCTGGAAGGTCCTGGTTAGACATAACATTGAAAGGGGATACCCCAAGAAGGCTAAATCCTGAAAGAATCTTCCTTTCAATGATCTTGTCCTTGGTAATTTTCCTGTTCAAGTGCAAGGATTTGCTGTCTTTAGATCCATTTGGAAATCCTGGAACTATATGAGAGGCTTTATCACTAACAAGACTTTCCATGATGATTCTCATCTCTACGGTGAAAGGTCCATCTGGTGGAACCTAAGCTCCTCTGGCAAGCCCCTCGCCCTTTCTCAGGGCTGCTTTGCTAGGCACTGGAATAACAAAGGCATCTCTCAATTGGCTGACTTGTTTGAGCATGACAGGTTAATTGGTTGGGAGGATCTCAGCAACAAGTTTGAAACAAGTTTGACTTACCCGTCTCCCAGAAGAAGACCTATAATTTGATCTGCAAGGCCACCTTGAATCTCCCGGCTTCCTACCAAATTGACTCTCACAGATTCTTAAATAGTAAATGGCCGGATGGGACCATTCTTAATAAAATTAAAGCCAAGAACATATACAATATTATCGAGCACTCTGAGGCCATTATCGATCACATCAACAATGTTTGGTATTCTACCCTCAACACCCATTCGTGGAAGAAATTTTTTGAGAATCTCTGGAAAGGTCCTACTGAACCTAAGATAAAATGTTTTAATTGGCTTGTTATTCTTGATAGGCTCCCAATCAGAAAAGATTCCTCTATCACTGATCATTGTATTATGTGCAGGTTACCCGAGACTGGTAGACACATTCTTTTCGACTGTATTTTTGCAAAGGAAATTTGACATATGTTTGACATCATTTATCCTTTGATCTTTACCATCATTGAGATTATAACTGGATATATTGTTGGGTTGAAACAAGACTCTAATTTATTTTGGAAAATTATCTCCTCTGTTATTTTGTGGCAAATCTGGAAGTGTAGAAACGAAGAAAGATATCAGAACAATCCCAGAATTCTTATTGAGTCTTTTCGGAAACTCGTTTATCTTAAAATTTTTCTGCAGGTCCGCACTACGATGCTGATTGAGAAAGAAAAGCTTAAAAGATTCCTCAAGAATGGTTTTGCCACATTCTTCATATATGAGATGCAGGGTGGCTACGCTTGGAGGCAGACTCTGGACAATCTGCAATTATTTGAGAAGACTTGTAAAATGTTGACCCAAGAGGTAAAGAACAACAGGAACATCAACAAGGAGCAGATCCTCATGCTGGCTCAGATTCAGGATTCGAAACGCATTGTCTGGATGGAAGGTGCTAAGGGGTGGACAACCTTGGTTGATAAAATGGAGGATATATTAATCTAAGTGTCTTCAATGCTTTGAAGGCGCTTCTCTTGTATCTATTTTTGTTTAACTCTGCTCTGGTTACACTTGTAGCTCCTGATGTGAGGCTTAGCCTCTCTTGAGCTGTACTCTTCTATCCTCGGTGCTTCTTTGACACTTATTTTTTGTGATCTCTCTATATTTAATATAAAAATAAATATATATTTAAATATGTATAATTATTTATATGTTCAAATTATCAAATATTTAGTTCATTTAATATTATTAAATGAACTAAATATTTAATAATTATAGAAATTAAAATTTTAAATATGATTAATATTTTTAAATAAAATTAAAAATATTTTGTTTAAATAAAAAATAATATAACTTATTCTATTTTTATAATAAAAAATAAAACAAAATTATGTATGAATTTTAATGCAATTGAACTAAGAAATCCTAGGACTTTGGATGTCTATTAAGACATTTGATATTCATAATATTTTTTTATAACTTAATGACTATTGTATTAAAAATTAATAATATAAATGATTCTATTTTTAATTGTTCAAAAGTATTTTTATTGATTCAAAGTTCTAGTTTCTATAATTAGGTTTGATATTTATTTTATTAGATGAACACAAAAGATAAAAATTAATGAATTAAAAGTTTAGATTCAAATATGATATAGAAAATCTTGTTTTCAGTTATATTATTTTAAAATTCTTAATTTATAAAAATATCATATTCTATAGACAAATAATATAAATATAATTGTCATTTAAAGTGTCCTATCAACAATTTAATCAATTATATATATATAAGAAATGTTTCTATTATTTGACTTGCATACCCACTCATATTTATTTTCACATTTTGAAATGACTATTAAAAATCATTTTAGTCCTTATATTTTTACCTTTATTATTTCCTTTTATTTTAATTTAAAATTTATCTTTTTCTATTGTTTGACTTGTTCTGATTATTGTTCAATTAAAAATATATTTGATAAAAATGAGGCATTCTATTTTATTAAAAGATATTCTTTAGGAAAAATGTAGTAAATTTTATTATACTTAAAAATAATATAAAATATCACAATGAAATTTATATTTCACATCATTCAAATTAATTTATAATACGAAAGAGGGCACATGACTACAAACATCAAAGATATTTGAACTATGTAGTAAATTTCATTTAAAAATGTAGTAATTTTTTTATACTTAAAAATAATATAAAATATCACAATGAAATTTATATTTTTTTAATATTATATATAGGGGGGTCACAAAAAGTACAAAACCAGTTACATCAGAATGTACAACTCAAAAGAGGCCAGGCCTCACAACAGGAGCATCACAAATCTACATATCCAAAAGACCTATACAAGGATACAAGAAGGAGACCAAAGGACTAGTGTAAGATATCATCATGGGTGTCTACCCAGGCAGTCCACCCCATAGATCCCTCCATCCACACAATGTTTTTCTTCTCCTGGATTTGCGCAAGCATAAGGATTTGGTCCTTATTGGAGTTATTTCTTTCCTTAACCTCTTGGTTAAGCATTTTGCAAGTCCTCTCGAACATCTGCAGGTTATCCATATTCTCCCTCCAAACATATCCATCCTTCATCTCATAGATGAAGAAAGTGGCATATCCTGTCTTCAGGAACCTTTTGAGCTTTTCTTTTTCAATCGGCATAGTAGTATGAACCTGCAAGTGGATTTTAAAATATGTGAGTTTTTGAAAATACTCAGTAAGAACTTTGGGGTTGTTTTGATACCTTTCCTCGTTTCTACATTTCCAAATTTGCCATAAAATATTAGAGGAGAGAATGTTCCAAAAAATATTAGTATCTTTCTTAAGCCCATCAATATGCCCAGTAACAATTTCAAGAATATTAAGATTCATAGGATAAGTGATACCAAACATATGCCAAATTTCCTTAGCAAAGATGCAGTCGAAGAGAATGTGTCTACGAGACTCGGGTAATCTACACAGGTTACAGTAATCAACTGCAGAGTTATCTTTTCTAATTGGAAGCCTACCAAGAAACAAAAGCCATTTAAAACATTTTATCTTAGGCTCAGTAGGTCCTTTCCACAATATAGCAAAATATTTCTTCCAAGAGCAGACATCAAGGGTGGAGTACCAAACATAATTGACATGATCAATGATGGCATTAGAATGCCCAATCACATTGTAGATTTTTTTAGCTTTTATTTTGGATATAATGGTCCCATCTGGCCATTTGCAACTTAAAAATCTGTGAGAGTCCATATGGCAAGTAGTAGGAAGGTCCTTAGTAGCTTTAAGAATCATATTATAGGTTTTCTTCTGGGAGGTCGGGATATCAAAGTTGCTTTTAAGTTCTTCCCAACTGATTATCCTGTCTTGCTCAAAGAGGTCAGCCAATTGAGAAATGCCCTTATTAGACCAGCATCTAGCAGAGCAGCCTTGGGAGAGGGCGAGGGGTTTGCCAGATGAGTGAAGGTTCCACTAGATGGACCTTTCACCATATAGTTGATTATCATCATGGAAGGCCTTGTTAGTAATATACTTCCTGACATGATCCCAAGCTTTCCATATGGATTTAAAGACAACAGATCCTTGAACAACAATAGGAAAGTTGCCAATAATCAGATCATTAAAAGGTAGATTCTTCCAAGATTTTGCATTTTTGGGGAATCCCCTTTCTATATTGTTCCTAACAAGGATCTTCCATGGATCATTACCATCCATAGAGTGAGAAATCCAATTGGCGGCAAGGGCAATCCCTTGGAGTTTAAGATCCTTCAAGCCCAAGCCCCCAAGGAGCTTATCAGTATGGCACCAATCCCATTTAACAACATGCATCTTTCTATTTCCTTTACCATCAGACCAGAGAAAGTTTCTGACGGCCTTTTGTATTTCCAAGATTTAGTAATTACTGAACATCCAAGTTGAGGAATAGTAGATATTGTAGGAAGAAAGAATTTTTTGGCAGACTTGAACTCTGCCAGCCAAGGATAAAGATCTGTTGTGCCACTTATCCAACTTCTTAGTGATTTTATCTTTAACCCAAGACCACATATCCTTAAGGGAGGGTTCAATAGAAAAAGGTATGCCTAGATACCTCACAATTTTATGCGGACCTCCCCATTGAAAATCATAGTTTTTAAACCAGTTAGGGGGCTGCTCATCCCATCCAAGACATATAGATTTGGAGTGGGATAAACAAGCGCCAGAAATAGTGCAAAAAAACTGAGTTTGTTTTTCAGAGCTTCAAAGTTGTCAGCAATGGCTTCAAAGAAAATAGCAGTATCATCTGCAAATTGGCAGTTTATAAGCTCTTCATTATTAGGGAGAGATATGCCCTTGACAGCAGGGGAGATTGAGTTATCTCTAAGAATGTAATACAGGGCATCAGAGGCAATAAAAAAGAGGGCAGGGGCCAAGGGGAAACCTTGCCTGATGGATCTACCAAGGGGGAAGGAGTCTGAAAGGGAGCCATTAACATCAACCTGGGCAAAAGCATCATTGAGCAACATATTAACAGAATTGCAGAAAACACCAGGAAATCCAAAAGCCTCAAGCATCATGGAGATAAAGCTCCATTCCACCCTGTCATGGGCTTTTTTGAAATCCAGAAGAAACATAACAGAATTTTGCTGAGAGTAATTGGCCCAATTCATGGCTTCCCAACTGGTGATTAGATTCTTAAGAATATACCTTCCTTTAATGAAACCAGTTTGGGTAGAACAAACAAAATTGGGCAGGATATTCTCAAGTCTCAGAGCTAGGATCTTGGCAAAAATTTTATAGGAAACATTAAGGAGAGTGATAGGTCTCCAATTTTTAATGAGAGCTTTGTCCCCATCCTTAGGAATCAACTTAATAATACCCCTGTTGATGGAGCTACCCAGGGAACCCCTAGCTAGGGCTTCCGAGTAGATATCTTGAAGATCTTTGCATATCCAACTAATATTAGCCTTGTAAAACTCCACAGGGAGGCCATCGGGCCCAGGGGCCTTGTCATTATTAAGGGAGTTAATGGCTTTTTCAATTTCCTCCAAGGAGATATCTTTAGACAGCAAGTCAACATCTATAGTGGAGATCCTATTAGGGATAAGAGATCTGCACTGATTTCTAAGGGAAGTAGCCTCCTCTGAATCCTCAGAGGCAAAAAGATTTTGGTAAAATTCAGCAAAGGCCTCTTTGATGTTGTCAAGGTTAGTTATTTCTTGATTATCAACTATAATTCTCTCTATAGTTTCATTGGACTGTTTATGCTTGATGAGGTTAAAGAAAAATTTAGAGCCATGATCACCAAACTATAGCCAGTGAGCACAAGATCTAATTTTGACGCCTCTAGTTTTAACCTGCTGGTGCTGTCTAAGGGCTTCCTTAGCATTAATCACATGAGAGATGAGATCATAGTCCGAGGGATTGGCTTGGATGTTAGTTTCAGCTTTCTAAAGGTCAGAGGAGAGATTTTTTTCGGTAAACCTATAGTCTTTGGCCCTTTTTTGGCCAATGGTCTTTAACAGATTCTGCCAAGTGAGAATGTTCATGTTCCATCTATCCGTGTGAGAGCTGGTGGGAAAGTTATTCCTGTTAATGAGTCTAATGATATGAATGGCAACAAGAGTGTCCTCATCTTTAAGAAGACTAGTATTAAGGATAAACTTGGGATTGGAGCCTTTGCTGTGCACAGGGGAATTATTAATTCTAATACAGGTGGAGATAGGATGGTGATCAGAGAGGGGAGTGGAGGTAACGAGGACAGAGTTGCCCAGGCTATCAGGCAAAATAGAGAATAAATTTTTATTAGCATAGAAACGGTCAAGTCTAGAATATATTCTAGAGGGACCTTGTTGGAAATTACACCAGGTATGCCATAAGCCAAGGTTCGTGTCTTTATTTCCAGCCAAGGGGTCAAAGAAGTGTTTATCATTTTTTATTCTATTCCAATGAAATTTTTCTAGGTCTTTCCAAGCAAACGGAAGACCACCAACTTTGTTCTCCTAGGATTCAACCATGTTGAAATCCCCTCCCACAAGCCACGGGATACTAGGGAGAGCAACCAGCCAGTCCCAGAGGCTCGCTCTCTCCCTAAAATCATTTGAGGCATAAATGGAGCATATGCCAAAGACATTGTTATTGTAATTAATATTAATCCACACTGCTTTGTTACAAGGGGAGAGCCCATTGCCAGTGATATAGTTCTCCCATCTCATGTTGACCAGAAGCGCAACTCCACCCCTACCCCTAGGGTGGTTAGTACAGAACTTGATGGCATCTTTCCATAGGAAGTTAAGATTGGATTCAAGAATGTATCCAATAACTTTAATCTCTTGCAACATTAAGAAGTCCATAAATTTATAGGTATCTAAATACTGCTTAATAACAAACCTCCTGTCAGGGGATTCAAGCCCCCTTATGTTCCATGAAATGTAATTCATGAGGAAACATGCAGGGGGGGAACAATGGTCAGTAGACCCCACAATTAGGGCCATATCAACAGTAGGGATATCCCCAAGCTTCTTACTGGAGTTCTTATTTTTGGAACCCAAACGCCTCCCCTGTCGTTTAGATGTGGGGAAGTCTGCCTTGAATTCATCCTCATTATCTGAACCAACAGGGGACAAGATATCCATATCCATGGAATGTTTTGGATGGAGAATAGCGAAAACAGAGGAGTACTTGCAAGCAGGGATGACCTCAAGCAAACAGTCATCACTAAGCTCTCTAAAGATCTTATGAGGGAAGTTTTGGGGAGGGGCTGAGTCAAAGCGACTGTCAGAGAGGTCCTTGGGTATCAAATTTATTGGGGGGGAGCAAATTTGGATTTCCTATGAGATGGCTAGGATAGGGTTTTCCGTGCTTGAGGATGGCTGAGGATTTAGGGACAAGGAGCCCGCAATAGAGGTGTTAGCCTACTTATTGGTCCTTCGTCTACGCTTATTGGAAGTTTTGGTCATGGTTTGGAATTTTCCATTTTGAGTCTCATTCACAAAGGACAAGGAGTTAGTCGAGATTAGAGCAGGGGAAAGGGCAGCAAGGATGGATGGGGAGTTAGACGCCATAGCAGGGGGGTTAGTAGGTTCAGCTAGATGTGGGGTTTTGTTCATCGAGGATTCCACATTAGGGTTGGCAGTATCAGTGGATTTTTGGAGAGGCGAGGGCTTAGCTGGCATTGGTTTTTTCTTAAGGATGGGGCAGTCCTTCCTCAAATGCCCTTCTCTCCTACACAAGAAACAAGTGTTTAGATCCCTAAGAATTTCAATAGGACAAGAAAAATTATCTTCAGAGATGTTAATGTTAATATCAGTCAAAATTTCTTTACTAGGATTCAACGAGATAAGTATCTCGACATCCATATGAGGGACCAATCTCACAGTGTCATCCATTCTGATGACTTTACCAATTGGTTCAAGCAATTGGGGAAGGAAACACCATAGAAATGGTGGGATCTGTTTAACCAATATCCACTGAGGGGCTGAGAGGGCAAGAACTTCCTCATGAATGGCCTCGAGAGACCAAGCCAGGGCGCGAAAGGAGGTAGAGCCCATGGTCCAGTACTATTTTTTAAGAACTTCGGCCTGGGATTCATGATTAGCAAAGAAAATCACATATAGACCTTTCTGAATTTGTCTGTAAAATGAAATATGGAAACCAAGTTTCAGGTTCCAATAGTTATGGAACCAATCATCTAAAAATTTCCTCGGAGGGCATTTATCCACTTCAATAGTAGAGAAGAAAATAGCATAATTCCTTAATCTATTTTTTTCCTTCACAATTTCAACAAGCATTTCTGGATTAGGAGAAACAGAGAAAGGTAAAGGAACAGCCCCATTGTTCTTACCGGATTCACAGGCTCCATGAACACTTGATAGGTTAAACCTTGCGCTCGTGTCAATGGTAATACCAGAGTTAGCAACTGCCTCAGAGAATGATTTGGGTCTTGCAATTAATGAATTGTTTATGGGATTAATTGTGCTGGGAATGTCAGATTCCATTGATGTCCTCGGCGCAACCGAAGAGGAAATAGGGGGTACGGCCTCTGCCGAACAGCAGAGGGAAGAGGGAGAGGATACATTCATAATAAATGCATTAAAAGAGAAAATAATAAGGAGAGCTGCATAATCAGTATTTCACCAGCTTTTGAGGAGACTACAACCAGCCTAAGTTTATGGAAGCTCACATTCTCAAGCAGTCATATTTTCAAAAAATAAAGTTAGTTTATATAATTAATGAATTGAAATTTTAATTTTTCTTTATTGTTTTAATATTGTTTTATATATAATTATTTCAATATTTTTAAAAACATTTGTTATTTAAGAAGTGTCTTTTATATTTTTTTTTATTAAAAAATTAACTATTTTTTTAAAGTTTTATGAAATAGAAAAGAAAAATGTAAAATGTAAAGCAATATATATATCAATAAATTTGGAATATTTTTGAATTATTTTGAATATTATTTTATATCTAATATATTTTTATTATTTTAAAATTTTAAAAAATATATGTTATCTAAGAAATGATGTATTTTTTAATTTGAAATAATTTACTTTAATCATAATTTAAATTTTTTGTTTCTTTCTTAAAATAAGTTTTATGAAACAAAAAAAAAACATTGTGGATTTTTTAATCAATTATTGATTCATTCTAACTATTCTTAAATATTATTTAATTTAATTATCATTTTTTGTTTTCTAAATATTATAAATAGTGATAGACATAATTTTTTACTCACCATTTTTCAATAAGTATGATACCGCAATTCTTATGGAAAGACAACTTAATTATATACTTTTTAAAATACTATTTTGAAGTGATATTATACAATCTTTTAGGAATAATGAAAAAATATACTAATAATTTTTTATATTTATTTAGATTAATTAAATAAATATTTTAATTAAGTATTATTTAATTTAGATAATAGAGTTGGGGTTGTTACCTAAAATAAATATTAAATCAAATATAAACATTAAAATAAATTAAATATGGTACTTAGCTTAAAATTTCACAAGTGGGAATGTTACAATGGTTGTCAATAGTTGATTCAAACAAAGATATTAGACTCTACAATCAATTACTATCTGGATAACTTGACTAGAAAATTGATCTTTGTGTATGTGGTCTTAAACTTGTGTGCAAACCTAATTTAAGATTCACATATCTATTCTAGAAGAATATGCAATAGATTGGAATTCATTTTGTCTCAACTTTTACTATCTAAATGTGCATAAGGACAAATGATATTTATAAAAACCTTTGAATTTTTGAATCATAGGGGTTAATTTCTCCCCATTCCAACCCCTAATAAACTAGCTTTCATCTCTAAGTGAAAGAATCAAGAAAAATATGAAAAAATATTTAGTATTCCTAAAATGATATATGTAAATGTTGTTAGATCTTTTTCATTCTCCAAAATATAAGACATCATTTGTGCTCAATAAGAATTCCCTAAGATATATTAATGATCTCTATCATTGAGAGATCGTAATGAAAACAACTAAATGCATAAATAAACATAAATTTGTCTTAGGTTAGCTCAAAATAAGTAGTGTAAAGGTTGACAAAGGTAAAATTTTAATTTTAATTATTTTAAATTTTAGAGATTAGATCTGCAACCACAAAATTGACCTAGTTCATGTAAATTAAGAATGTTGAGGTGGGGGCCCTAGCTCAGTTGGCTAAATCTTTCCTCTTGCAGGAGGTTGGTCATGAGGTCTAGTTTCCCACACCCCCATGGTACCAAAGAGCTTCGCAGTCTAAAAAAAAAAAATGTTACTCAACATAATTAAATTAATATATATTTTTATATATTATATTAAGAGTGTATGTATAAAATTGTCAACAACACAATTAATAGAAAAATAAATAAGTTTTTAAAGTTGTTATAACTACCATAATAAATTTATCAAGAGATTACAATATATTACAAAAGCTTGAAAATCCAAGATATATCTTAAATCCATTGTATAAACTAATTAGTTCAAATTAATTGTAGAAAAGAATTATTGAAACTTAAAACATTTGTTCATTATTAATATAATTTATAATGCAAACTTACATAACCAAACCAAATATAGCACAAACCCTTCTCCTTGAAAAATTAAAAAAATAGCAAATTTTTTAATTGTTTTTAATATTATTTTAAATATAATTATTTTAACATTTTTATTATTTTGATTTTTTTTTAAATGTTATTTAGGAAGTGTTTTATATTCATGGTTTTTTATTCAAAAAATTACTTTTTAATCTTGTGTCTTTTTTTAAAGCAAGTTTTATTAAATAGAAAATAAAACAATGGGGATTTTCTAATCAATTATTGATTAATTTTAATTATTAAAAAATTATACAATTTAATTATATTTTTTATTTTTTAAATATTAGAAATAATGATAAATATCTTTTTGTCTCACGATTCTTCAATAAATATGATACTATATGATTATGGAAAGACAATTTAATTAATATATTTTTAAATTATTGTTTTCAAATGATATTACACAATCTTTTAGGAAAACATGAAAAAAAATACTAACAAATCTTCATATTTAAAGTATTTAGGTTAATTAAATAAATATTTTTAATTAAGTATTAATTAATTTAAATACTAGAGTTTCAATTGTTAGCTAAAATAAATATTAAGTCAAATATAAATATTGAAATAATTTAAATATATTACTTAGCTCAAAATTTGATGTGTAGGAATGTTATGACAATTGTCAATAGTTGATTTGCCAATATTCTAGAATTATTAGTATATTTTTTCATTGTTCCTAAAAAGTTGTATAATATCACTTCAAAATAGTATTTTAAAAGTATATAATTAAGTTGTCTTTCCATAAGAATGCAAGTATCATATTTATTGAAAAATAGTGAGTAAAAAATTATATCTATCACTATTTATAATATTTAGAAAACAAAAAATGATAATTAAATTAAATAACATTTAAGAATAGTTAGAACTAATCAATAATTGATTAAAAAATCCATAATATTTTATTTTTATTTCATAAAACTTATTTTAAAAAAGAAACACAAAATTTAAATTTTGATTAAAGTAAATTATTTCAAATTAAAAAATACATAAATATAAAGATCATTTCTTAGATAACAAATATTTTTAAAATTTTAAAATAATAATAAAAAATATTATATATAAAATAATATTAAAAATAAATTAAAAATAATTCAAAAATATTCAAAAATTATTGATATATATTGCTTTCACATTTTACATTTTATTTTTATTTTTCATAACACTTACTTTAAAAAAATAGTTAAATAACAAATATTTTTTAAAATTAAAATTGCAATTCATTAAAATTTCCATAAAACTTACTTTAATTCATTAACAATGGAAACGGTAAATAAAATCGCCTAACGGAAACAGAAGGGCGAATGCGAAACGGAAACAATACAGAAGTTACGGCAACAAATCTCGCCTAACGGAAACAACAGAAGGGCGAATGCGAAAATGGAAACAATACAGAAGTTACGGCAAACAATAGAAGTACGGCAAAAAGATGCGAGTTATGGGCCCACATGACTGCCACCTAAGCGCTGTCAGCACTTAGTGTGTGATGTTTAAGCACCCTCCTAGATTGATACAGGACATTGGAGACAATGGTGGAACATATTTATGTAAGGAAGAAGTATAAATCAATTGAAGCTCTCTGAAATAGAAAATCTTGTGGTTATGGGGTTACCGCGTGTGTAGAGGAAGCGTGGGCCATGCTACATGCGTTCAAAGAATATCCGAACGACGAGACAAGTCAATTCAGTGATCTGACTTTGAAAATGGCATGAATTTCCTATGATCCATAGTGATGGCCAATGCATTTGCTTTCCACTCAAAGTGCAGTACTTGCTATTCATTTTGTAAGCGCAAGACCCGCGGACTAATTTTTCTCGCCATTTCACTCTCTTTTCTGGTGTAGTCAGTGCAAATGGGCTTGACCTTAATGACGAGGCCAATTCCTTCTGTGTCCGCCTGACTTGTCCACATCAAAAGCCTTCCTAGTCATCACAAACTCTTTTATTGCCTAAATTTTTATCTCCGTAACAGCGCGGGTTTTTTCTCTCTCAATAACCATAATTAACATTAACATGAAACAATCGCCTGACCTCAAGCTGTGAAACTCGACAACTACCTATAATTTCACGACTAAGTAAAACTCAGATTCTTATATTGTTCTGAAAGTCAGAATCTTCTATTGTTCTGCGGTTCCTTTTCTCTTTGTTCCCAATAATTGTACTGGAAATTGATTGCGCACTAGGTGAGGAGTTTTCAAGACCGAAGAAAAGGAAAAGCATAAAAGCTGCCATATAATCATATTCTTAGCTTGCTTTGCAGTTCTTCTTTTCGTTGAACCAATGAAACTATGAATTAGAGCTAAAGAATCGTTCTACATTTGTGGCAGTTTTCTGCTAGAATCAGAGTTTAGAGCTATAATCAGAGTTTAGACCCGACAAGCAGGAAATCTGAGTTTTTGGTTTACACTTTTGTGCTGCATAGTGTTTCAAATCTATATATTGGCAAGAGTACCAAGACATACCTGTTGGGTTGTTTCCAATAAATCTACTACAACATCATTAGGGAGTTGAGTACAACAATTAATCTTCTGGAGTGCCCTGTTTTTAAGGTAAGCACAAAATCTGCCCTGTATCAGTTTTTAAATTTCGCTGCACCAGTTTGGATATCAAAAAATACAAATGAAGAATTTAGTGTCTTCTTTAGAAGATTTGTTGCCCCATTGGCTTGAAAAAACACAAATGCATTGGGTTCCGTGGGTTTATGCTCTCTGGCAGGTTGTACGCTGCAATCCATTAACTCTGCTTGTCTTATCATTTTTGCCTTTTTACCTGAAGCAAAGATACAAGAAGAAACAAGTGGTTGTTCTGGGTGATTGTGTCAATTATACTATGCAAAAAACCTGAAATGCGGCAGTATTTACCTCATGTGAAAAATATGGAGATAGTACAACAAATACAATACTGGGGCAAAGTAAAATACCATAATTATTATTACATCACACATCAGAATACTCTCTGTGAACTGGCAAAATGCTCGCAACTCTTTGGTGATGATATAATCTTTGTTGAAAATGTTCTGACAATAACAGGGTCAGTCTCAGTTGGGAAGATGGTATCACAAACAGAGGCATATGAAAAGGTATTTACAAAGCGTTTTCATTGCAGCAAAGGCACTGATTATGTAGTCCCAACATGGTTTGATTATGTTGATTTGAGCAGCAAGTTTTGGTTAGTTTTTAGTAGCATTCCTATATTGCTCCAGGCTAGAAATTATGGAAGGTTTTCAAATTTGACGAGTCTCTTCATTATCCTATTAGATTTAAATAGGAAGTGGTTATACAAGCTTTATGACAGAAACTTTGACAGATTTGCCAAGTTAAGCTTCACATCTTCAAGGAAAGATCTGCTTTGTACAACTTTTTCTCCATATTCAGTGTTCGCTGGAAATACTGTGACACTGTTAAAAAACATGCTTATGTAGCAGAACCAGGTGAGAAAATAACATTGAGGTGGTACAGTAAACTGGAATCACCAATTAACATAGAGATTGTTGGCTGGAAGCAGCACCATGAAGATCCAAACGATCAGAATATATGCATGGAGATAGTCAAAGATAGGGCACATTGCAGCCTTATGCAATATGGGGAAGTCTATGCAGATGCAGTATTGCACAGAGCTATTTATGTTTCTGAATCCAATCTTAAATCATACATGAGGAATACAGACACAGCTGATAAAGTTGTCACAAATAGCCTGGTTTAAAAGCTCAATGAAAACAGACACTCCAAATCAACAAAAAATTCCCTTTATGGCCCATGTCACCATGTGTCCTCTACAGGTATCTGTACCGGTAGCTTATGGCATATGAGAACACTCCAAGCACTTGTTTGTGCCTAGTCTACAGGGAACATTCTAGTCCTCTTATTTTTTCCCTTTTTGTTTTATAAAATAAGTTAGCCTGAAATTATAAAAGTTTGTTTGCTAATGTTTTAAATCAAAAGCAGAGAGAGCTAAACTGCTTATCAGGATAGCTTTGCAGATGTCCCTTTGTGATGGCAGTGAAGTAATTTCTGTTGCCATGCCTCTCAAAGTTTAATTGTGGTTGGAGCAGGTCTTGTTCTGTCTAAATTGTTAGTGGAGAATTGTTATAATAAAGAAAGGTTCGGTTTTAATTTAGGGCTAGTGTTGAGTAGCAAAGGAAATTTTACATTTTTCTGCTCCATTTTGTTTCACATTTATATATTGATAAGAGGTCCAAAAGTTATAGCTATGGGTTCTACTACAGTACTTTAGCACTTTAGGATACTTTAATGTCTAATCTTGTATAGTTTTGTTTTAAAGGTGAACACAAAATATGTGTTATAAATTAATTACAGTATCATTTGTGTTGTAAAAAAGTAAGTAATGTAAGAGTGATATATATAGTAATTATATTTTAGAGAATTAATAATTATATAATTAGTAGTAAAGATGATTTTATTGTTTATGTCTATCATTTCATAGTAATTTTTTATACAAGTTTTAATATCTATTATGTTTATTTAAATGTCATAACTTCAAAAGAAAGATACATAATAAAATTACACATTTAGGGGGAATGAATTATGACCATCCCATACCAATCTCATTTGCAAGCTCCATCTTTTCAATAAAATTCTTACAAATTTGTGTATAAATGTCCAAGTAAAAGCATCAATATAGAATCATTGGTTGACGATGGAAAACATAACAAAAATTCACATGAATTGAAATAATAACCCTAGAGAAAAATCTAAACAACCCATGAGAAGATTAAAAGAATTTAAAACATAAATATTTTTAAATGGGAAGGGAATAAAAAATAAACAAATTAGTCTTCATCAATCTCATCTCTAAGACAATACACCATCATTTTTCTTATATCAAGCCATCTAAGGGGAGGCAAGAAATAAATTGGGTTCTCAAACCACATAATACATGGATAATAGATCATGAATAATGATAAAACATTGTCCTATAACAACGTGCACATATTTTATAGGAACATTGCTAGTACCAACATGATTTATAAAAATATTTGTATTCGAGGTAAGACTAATATCATCTAAATAGTATAATATAGAATATCATCTTTAATTTTCTCAAATAACTCTATATTTGTCCTTAAGCATAAAAGAGGAACACTATGTGCTTGGATAAGTGGAATATCAAAAAATTAATGTCCAAAATTCCAACTCACAATTTATCCATCCAATTGACACCAACAACAAGGATGCTCTATGATAATAAAATATAGTAAGATCCATGCTTAATAGACACCTTCAACAACTCGAGTGGGATGGTTGGAAACCTCCACAAGTAAAATTAATCAAAAATACCTTCCCACAAGAGTACACATCTTATGACACTCTTGAAACTATTAGTTTTAGAGATTAAAGTCATCAAACTAATACATACACACATTGGCATAGTTAGAATTCTTCATGAGTGGCAATGGTGATAAAGTTGAAACTCTTCAAAAAATATACTTGTACACCCACACCAGGAACACATCTCTTTATAAAAAAAATCTATTTATTGTGAGGCCTCCAAATGACTAGCATCTTGTGCTATTGCTCCAAAAAGAGTGTCAATGTTGAAAACCTAGTGTCAAAAGTGAATGTTAATAAAGAGTGTTAACACTAGTCATGTGTCAAAATAAGATTTCAACCATATGGGATAGAATGTAGTTTCAATACAAAGAGTCAATTGTAAGATGAAACTCAAATACCAATGATTGAACCAACTCCCAAGTAACGCAAACATGAATACAAAGAAACATAGATCTATAGAGTGAACCGATTGTTTAGTGATATGTTGGAAAAATTGAAACCCTAGGTATCAACTTAGGATTTCACAATGGTTTTTGCACACTTATCATTTATAATTGAGGGGTCAGACAAGGGTGTAAGACTGTCTTGCAAACCAAAAGGTGAGTCAATCAACCCTTGGTCTAAATTGGAATGGATTTATGAATGAAATGCAATGATATGGCTAGGTAACAATGAGAATGTATTATTTTGATGTAGAAACAACAAATCTAGAAAATGAAAAATATATTTAATTATCAAAATAGACTGAGAAGACTTGTGTGCACCTATGGCTTGAATTTTGGCTTGAGTTGACAGGACAAAGTCGCCCAGGGTGCCTATGTCTAGATGATTGAATTTGTAATCTCTTCACAGTCTGTAGGTGTTTGATCAAAGGCTTATTCCTTTCAGATCCCATTGTCAGATCTTCATCGGGTGTTGAGATAACTGAGTTTATGTATCTTGCCAAGTTGTAGGGTTTCAATGCAATAGCGATCAAATGGTCTTCAATCTTTCTCTAATATTTTTTAGATCTATAACCTTCACATTCAAAAAGAGAGGAATGCTTATGCCATATAGAGGCTTATTTCAGTCAAACTCTATGTCGTTGTTTCCACGTCCGCAATGGAAAAAATGATGAAAGAGAGGTTATCCTTTTGAGGGATAGAGGCTAAATGGAAAATGAATGATAAATCAACAATTAGATCCAACTCACCACTCAAATCTAATTTCCTTGAAGGATTGAAGTCATGGACATCTCCTAAAGGCTTGATTATAATTTGGCCTGGATTTCTTTGAAGACATACAAGTTTTATTCCTAACAAATAAAATGTATGCATAAACATGAACAAAACCACATAAAATTTGACATGATTCTTTAATGATGAATTGCTGCAATAAATCTACTCTTGACTGCTCTTGACTTGATAATAATTGCTTGATAATGATCTTGATTCCAATTCTTCCTTCTTAGTTTTCCGTTGATGAAATCAATAGGTATTTATATGCAACTTATCTAATTTCCCAAAAAATAGATCTCGATAGTCAACATTTAAAGTTTGAAATTCAAATAATGAAATACCCACTCTAACATATTAAAAGTTGGAGGAAAAAAAGGGGGACAAAATTTCTCGAGATGCCAATGTCCCAACCCTATTTTGTGGAATGTAAAGTGTTAGGAGAAAAATATTAAATGTCTTCATTGGTTTTATACATGTGATTTCTTGATAAATATTCAAATGGGCCACAAAATGTGTAATTTAGGACATGTATTATATTTATAATTATGTCCAAGCACATAGGAGGGAGCACATGTGGCTCTATTTTTATTGTGGGGAAAATACAAACACAAGGTCCATGGAGAATCACAACCTTCTAATTGGTTTGTTCATGGTTTTTATCATGCCCTAAGTACACCAAATTTCCTTTAAACTAGTTATAAGATTGAAGCTAGGGTAGAACATCAAACAACACTAAGATAAATAAGGAATCATAGAGGATTATTTACAATAACATCCTACCCACAAAGATGTTAACACATTATACAATTCATATTTTGACTAAATGCTTCTACTATTTATATACACAAAAAAATATTTCTAAACACATAAGAAACAACCATAATAGATTATGAACATAGTTGTAACACACATTTTTTAATAAGAGTTAGTTTCCTAATGAAGGTTTTTGCATACAAAATATGTAATCAAGCATACATATGCAATTTTTTTTATTATAATGTGAGCATAAGCATATATTAATCCTCCATTTCAATCACTTAGAGATTATTAACACTCAATCATTGAATTAAAAATTTCAAATTCACCACATAGTGATTGTTGTCACTTTATGTACCCCACTATTTATTTTCCATTATTTATAACCAATAAGATAAATCTTAATGGTTTCATTATGCTCAAATATACCCTTAGTACTAGCAATATCCCTTTTCCCAATCTCCAGTTAAATACCCAATTGAAAATATAAAGGGTGGCAACCTTTCACATTTTACTTCAAAATTTTCCTATTGAGGCTTTTAGTTCTGTAGGGACATTTTGGTCCTTTTAGGATTTTGGGTTCGCTCCAAATATTTGGACAAAATACAAATGTCCAAATCTATTCCTAGTTCCCCTTTCCCCTTTTTCTTCAAAAATATCCTATTGGGGTTTTTAGTTCCCCAAAGAAATTTTGGTCCTTTTGAGATTTTAGGTTCCCTCCAAATATTTGGACAAAGTTCAAATGTCCAAATCTATTACTGATTCCCATTTCCCCTTTTTCTTCAAAAATATCATGTTAGGGTTTTTAGTTCCCCAAGGATATTTTGGTCCTTTCAATATTTTGAGTTCCCTCTGAGCATTTGGACTAAATTGATTCTTGATTCCCGCTTTCCCTTTTTTCTTCATAAATGTCATGTAGGGGTTTTTGGTTCCTTAGGGAAATTTTTATCCTTTCATGATTTTAGGTTCCCTTTAGGCATTTGGACATAACTCCAAATGTCCAAATCCATTATCAGTTCCCTTTTCCCTTTTCTTCAAAATGTCTTGTCTTGATGTTTTTAGTTCACCAAGGATATTTTGGTGCTTTTGGGATATCATGTTTCCTTTGAAAATGTTAAAATCCATTCCAGGTTCCCCTTTCCCCTTTTTCTTCAAAAATGTCCTATTGGGGTTTTTAGTTCCCTAGGAACATTTTGGTCCTTTTGGGATTTCAAGTTCCCTTCAAAAATTTGGACAAAGTCCAATGTTTAAATATGTTCTTGGTTCCCATTTCCCCCTTTTTCTTCAAAAATGTCTTGTCAAGGTTTTTAGTTCCTTGGGGACATTTTGGTCCTTTTGGGATTTTGGGTTCCCTTCCCCACTCTTTCCACTTGATGAATTTTCATGTTTCGACCTAGAAATCACTATCAATGTTGCAGTGACTTCCCCAACTACCATATCTAATTGTTGGAGCTACAAGAAAAAAATTAAATGAGTTTTCTACCAACTCCAAGTGAAAAAAATGACACCCATGTTTCATTTATTGTTTGCATACTAATATTTGTTAGAGGACCATCCCTAGCTGTGATTTTGTTGCATATTTTATGGGGATTTTTTCCATTTATGCATGAATTCATCATGGTGGAAGCATGGCTATGGTGTTAGGGCCATTTTGGAAGGATTTCAACTTGGTATTTTAAATACACATGTCTGCACATAATTTACAAGGCTTTGGCTAGGGTTTCCTACCTAGTCACACACACTATCTCTCTCCTACGACTTACAGATATAATATAATTAACTTTTGTGCTTTTTGTAGGGATTATTCCTTAGATTTTCTCTAGTAGAATTATGTTACTTTTGTATTCAACAACCGTAAATTTAGCTTTCATTCCTCTGTGTTAATAAAATCACTATTTTTATCTCTTCTGAATGCTTCCATCTTGTATAACATTTGATACCTCCATGCATGCATGAACTTTCATATTTTTTACAAGTTGTAGGATTGTGATAATTTACTATAAGTATTAATTATGGGTAATCTACACCCCTTTTAGGATCTTCTAGACCCTAGCTTTCATGCTTTCTCATAAAACTAGTGAAATAGAGAACTATGTGAGTTTCTTTAGTGGTTTTTTTTATACTTTGTGCAATCACAAGAAATAAGAAACATATTCAATCTTGTTGCATCACCATATTCCTAGATTTTAGCATTCTCTTCTCCATTTTCCTTCCGCAACTTGATAGATTAAGATTAGTGTAAAGTTATACAATGTTGGGTTGAACCAATATTATTACATCTAGTTTTGAGAGGAAGTTGACCTTCTTGAGAGATCTGAACTCATCTACAAGGTCCCACACTTAGAGGTGAATTCTATTTTATCATTGGAATGTTGAACCCCATGTTCAATAGGGTAAAATTTTATGTGACAATAATTTTTGGCATGCTTGGTGGGACTCCATTGAACTACCTTAGTTCAAATTCTATCATTTCTATTGCTAATATTCAGTGTGTGTATCAGTAGTTTTTTCCTTTAGAGGAAATATCTTCACACACCGATGACTTTGTATTCAAATGGGAAACTCTGCAATGAATTGTTACATCTATTGTAACTCAAAAGTCTTGGTTCCAAATCAAACCTATAAAGTGATGCCCAAAATTCAAACAAGAGAATCTTTTAGAGGCATTTTCATTATATCAAACTATCATTTTCTTCTTCTAGAAGAGGAAATATAAATTATTTATCACTAGTAAGGAGAAGTAGGGTTTTTGTAACTCCATCTCCTAGAGCTCAGTCCACACCTCCATTCAATAGACTGCATAAACCTAAAACTCATACCACTTAGATAAATAGACCATTATTCTATATGACTATCCCTAGAACTCAAGTTTTTGCCACTTTTAATGGTGGTATTTCTCTTGTGTTAGCCTAAAGGGATGACATATTAGTGAATGCTTTAAAAAAGATTCATTTTTTCACCAATGATACAACCACTACTCTAATGGAACATATTCATGATATGGCTAATTTATGCTTCGTGCATGATATCACATAGGATGATGTGGTTATTAGACTCCTAGCCACATATTTGGAAGGAAAATATTTGCAAAATGGTAAATAGATTTGCAATCTAACTCCATTCACAATTGGGATGAGTTAGGTGAAAATATATGTGAACAATTTGAGGACAAGAGTGATCATTTATCTCTAGTGGAGCAACTAACAACAATTAAGAAGCATTAGCTGCCTACCATGGGTTGAAGATTGCTTAATATAAAGGTTTCAAGAAAGTGTGGTTAGAGGGAAATTCCCAAAATGTTATTAATGACTTGAAGAATTCTACTCCACCTTCATGGATTGTTTAGTTCCTAATTTTGGATGTAATGGAGATATTGAACTCCTTTGATGAGTATTACATATCACATATTTTCATGGAGGGTAATGGCTTAATCGATGTCTTTGATAATATTGGAGTTAGTGAACACAAGATATGGGAAGGGGATGATCCCATTCCTATAGAGACCCTTGCTTGTCTTAATAATGATATACAAAATTTCTAAGGAAGGGGATTGTTTCATGATGATCTTTCTCGACATAAGCCTGATCACATGTTAGGTTACCATTTGGTGTGACTCTAACTTGGATTTAGCATTATTTTTTGATGATTTGGAAATCATCTATATGGGGTGATGTTAAAGAATCATCATTTCTCTTTGCCACCTTACCATCTTCACATGGATTGTGGGTTATTCTTTAGCTTTTTTCTTGAGGCTTCTTCTAATTTCTTGCAAATTTCTCAAGCTTTTGGGGTTTGTAGCGTCTATAACCATGGGTGGAGAACGAAACAAAGCTGATCCTTTTTCTTGTGACTCACTGAAATCCAAGACAAAATTTGGGAGAGGCTAAAACTAGTAAGGATTATGCCTTATATTGAGAAACTTGAAGAAGGGAATGATTCGCAGGTGATAGAGTTGTTTGTTAAGGTCTAGTAAAATAGGGTTTTAAAGATGGGAGGGACTAAATTTGACATTAAAAAATACCTTATTGCTAGTATCACTGGCCTTTCTACTAAGGGAAAGAAATTGTATAGAGACAAGAAGGAATCCAATGCAACAATAGAGATTTTCTTTAAAGATGATGACAGGAAGAATTTGGAGAGAGCTAAATGCAGGGGCTACTATCGTAGCTCAATTAAGTCTATTTGGGGAGATGTCGCTAAAGAAATTGTGAGGTACATAACTCTTGATGGTCATTTCTTAGTCCTATCTGGTTATCAATTTTTTCTTTTCAATTACTTTAGGCATAAGAAGAAGGTCTCTTTTCCTTTCTATTTATTGGTGTCTTCAGAATGTGGTATTAAGGATCATAAGTGTAATCCAAAAAACCATGTCCTTGATGTTGGTTTAATCATTCTCATTTTGGATTAGGCCAAGTCCTATGTTATTCCTAAGCACCCTATGAAGGCTTCTAAGGGTAAGAAGAAGAAAGTGGATTCAGAGTATGAGACTGGGTTGGATGCTAATGATGAATATGAACTTGACTCAAAAGCTTCTATGGAAATGTAATCAGAGCTCCTTGCTCCTGCCAAGGGTGGTAAGAGAGGGAATACAACCCCTATCTTTGCAGAGTATGATATTGGAAGTGATAAGGTGGTTGGTGATAAATCCCTTGGTCGCAAAAATGGTAAGGGTGAGTCCTCAACCCTGACGACAGAGTAGAATGTTGTTGCAGAGTGTGATACTGTAGTGATAAGGTGGTTGATGATAAAACCATTGGATGCAAAGTTGGTAAGGGTGATTCCTCTTCCTTGAGGAAAGATAAGAACAATGCTACTAGAGAAAATATTGTAAAGATACCTGTGTCTAGTTGTAAGAGAAAGTTGGGCTCGAAGGGCACTGGGAGTATCTAGAAGAAGGCTAAGCATAGTGTTAGTCATATCCACAAGGATTCTATTAGTGTTGAGTCTCCCCTAAACATTACTAAGGGGAAGGATAATATGGAGATGCATGATCATAGGTTGAAGGTGCAGAGTAAAGGGACGACTATTGTTGAAGAAATTGAGATTTCTCTTTGCAAAATTAAAATTATGGTTGTTGGCCAAAAAGGGAAAGAGGTGATTGAAAGAAAAAATCTCATTAGGGAATCCCAGGAGGTCGAGGTGGATGCCATAGATGTTTTTAATTTCAACAGGGAGAATTTACCTAATGTTCTGGGCTTGGTGAAGGAGGGAACCATCTATTTGTTTAGGTTGTTTAAATAAGATTTCCATGAATTAAATATGACTAATGTGAAAGTTTGTGGGGATATTATTAAAGTCAGAGAATATTTTGAGTCCTCCCTACAAGATGAAATCAACCAACTTTTTGATGTTGTTAAAATTGTTGTTGATGAGATGTTAAGGATGAAGCAAATTTTTGAAAAAAGGATTGTGGTGCTGGAAGAGAAGATGGAAGGTATAATAAAAAATTAGATAAGGTGGTGGATGTTAGGATGGCTATTATGAGTATTGAAGTTAAGGGTTTGACTATCCTCAATGAGAAGGTGAGACAGTGGATGGAGGAAGCTTCGGGTGGTAAGGACTTTGCTGGGAATAGGTAGTTGATGGAGGAAGACTTGGGTGGTAAGAATGCTACTGGTAAGGTTACTGGTTTTTCCTAGTGTTTTGGTAGAATTTCAAGGTCCTAAATTCAAATTTTAAGTGTTGAATTTCAAATTTTCATTAATATGAAATTAGAAAGGAATCTTATAAAACTTTCAAGTTTAATCATTTTTCACTAGACAAGAGAGAAATTCACATGATATCACAATGATTTACACTCAAGAGCAAGGAGAAATCAATCAAGCATTAAAATTTTAAGTCTCAGAGCAACATTCTATTTGTTTTTGTAGGTCTTCAAGCTCAGTTTGCCAACAAGATCAAGCATTGTCAAAGATTGATGATAGATGTCTATGGAGGATAATAATGGATTCTAGATTTAGGGAGATGTACCAAGCCATGTTCAACCAAGCCTAATGACTTGTTTCCTAAGTGGTTCTGTCTTCTATTATCATTCATCTTTATGCCTAAAGGAAGGTTTTATTAGATTTATGATCTATTAGGGTGACCTTGTGGCATCTCCCAAAATAGGTATTCACCATTTTTCATGTTTAATTTAGGGATCTTATTCTAACACACTTGAATAGGGTTTCTTTTCTTGTTATCTCTTAATAATATTAGACACACTTAAGATTAGGGATTGCAAACACTTTCATGTTTCATATCTATACTTTTCATCAAGGTTTAATTACCAAACTTGGGGTTTGATTGAGGAAAACATCTATCCACCACCAAACAACACTTTTGTTTTACATATTTATCATAGGTACAAATTTGGGAGTGAAGGTTCATAATTGTAGGAAGGAAATGAAAACATAGGACTTGGATCTCAATTTTTTATTTTCCAAAAGGGGAGACCTAGACCCATTCACGCATGGGTGAATGAGTCCCTGACAACCTCAAGAAATAAGCATTTTATAATATGTGCACAACATTTACACCTGATCAGATTTTCCAAATATTTTCTTTTTCTCACAGTTTTATGCTTCATCTACAAGATCCAAGTGTTAGCTTTGCATATTTGTGGTGATTTACTATTTTTAGCTTTCCTCCCAAAAGTGTTGTTTAGGTTGATACCCCCATCCTCAATCAGAAGGAAATCAACAAATTCCCTCATTGAGTTGACTCACCTAGAGGTTGTAGGTCAAATCTTTGTGTGGATCTCATTTCCTAATGAAATAAAGTAATATAGGTCCATCATTTTTCCAATTCCATATTTGACCTACCTATTTTTCTATATTTCATTTTGGTGAACCTGACTTTGTACAATTTTTTTTTTAAATTGGAGTCTACTTCAACCCTAGATCTAAGTTTTGCACTAAATTTTCATTAGATTTCCATTAGTTGCATTACATTTAGGGTTATTTAAACTTGCATTAGTGAAAATAGCTTTTAGAGTTTAATTTTGCATGTTTGCATCACTTAAATCTATAGAAAATAAAAAAAATTGCATTAGGTTTGCATTCATTTTGCATTCATCTTGCATCAAGATTCTTATTTAATCATTTAAGCTCAAAATTAGGTTCCAATTGCATTCTAAAAATAGTGACTTTGTTCATCATTTGAACTCATTTGAAATTGCATTTCTAAGACAACTAGATCTGGAAAAACCTATTACAAAACTCTCAGATTGTAGTCAGACACAAAAATCACACACAATAAACTCAGTTTTTGAAAAATTCAATTTTAAAAACCCTAAGAAAAGACCCATTCATTCATGGGTGAATGAGTCCCTCTACTGGCCTTTTAAACAAGTTTCTGAGTGATCTTTAGCTTCTATTTTTCCTTTTTGTTTCTTTTCTTAGATCTGGGCATTGATTTTCTAAAATAGTTTGTTTGGTGCATTCAAGTAATTGCTTCCATAATTAAAGCTTTCAATAGTTTGGAAAGACTTCTTACATGTTTCAATTATATATAGTGTTATATTTTTGTACTTTTCCTTTATTTTCAACATCTTTTCATAGCTTAGATAGAGTAGTTTACATTTTGCAATCATTAGAAAATATAAAAAATAACTAGAAGAATATCAAACAAGATAAGACAAACTAATGAAACCCTTGGAGAAAGCATAGTAATTTGATCATGTCAGATCTCCTTTTCCAATTTAACATATCCCTCAAGCCCTTTAGTAGTGATGACTTTGACATGTTAGATGAAGCCCTTGAGGACCTCATCTCACAAGGTTCATCCACTAAGGCTTGCTATAACAAACCAAAAAAAAGAGAAGTTAATGTAATCACACCCCAAATCAAAATACACCCACCTTCACATCAACCTAAAGTTCAAAACAAACCCATGCTTATCATAGGACCACCTAAAAAGCAACCATTAGATCCCCAAGAGATATCTTGAATTTTACAAGGCAAATTGATAGTAGCAATGTTTCACAGCAATCGAGTTATAATACCATTGCTCACACATATAATACAAGGAACAATAGGAAACCACAAACCACTCCCGCTTCATTACCATTTCCTCAACCTATTTTTCCTTGTTCTCCTTGATTTCCTTTACACATTGGAAAGGAGTATGACCTTGTTGAAAAACTTAAAAATAATCCCACTAAGATATCCTTATGGGATCTTATTCAAGCCTAAACTAATTACCATAGTATGCTCCAAACAACTTTGCAACAAGTTGTTGTTCCTCTTAATACAAATCCAAATGATGTAGACACCCTAATTCAAGGAATGAATTTAGTTAATATAGACATTTTTTTTCACCAAAGCAAGCTACCTTCTTTGGAAGTACAAAAAATAACATGAAGCTTTCATTATAGTGGCTATCATTAATAGGTTTGGGATAAAGATAACCCTTGTTGAAAATGGCTCATTTCTTAATATGTGTGTGGCATAATTTTTTTGGATAGGATTGGAATTGATAAGACCAAGATTGAACCTAATTCTTTATCCATTCATGTGTTTGATAATGTAGGAAAAAAACCATTCCAGGTGTGATCACATTACCTATACAAATTGGAAATTCTACATTGAAAACTCTTATCCATGTTATGCCTCAAGATCTTTTATGTAATCTTCTTTTAGGAAGACCATGGATTCACAAAATGCATACAGTTCCTTCAACTCTTCATCGCATAATGAAGTATGTCTACAATAATAAAGTGTACATAATCAAGGCCAACCATGAACTGGAAAGTTGTTTGCACACTGAGAAAGACAAGGAAAGTCCTTTGAAAATATTGATACCAACTTCAAAATTAGAACTTGCGCAAGAGGAAGAAAAATAAAGCAATACTGAGGAAGTCAAAAAGTTATTGGACGACGATTGGGGTTCCTTAGATTTTACACCTACCTTCATGGGAGAATATAATATCATAACAAAAAAGTATAAAAAGGGAAAAGAACTAGTGGCAATTTCAACACAGAATTTGGAAGAACCACTTAAAGCATCTACTTCAACCACTTTAAAAGAAGAAACAAATTACACAACAAACTTTGACTCAAAAAAATGGAAAGGCTTTATGGAAGAGGTTATGAGCTCTTGAAACAAATTGATTATAGTGGAAAAGGATGTGGTGTGAAAAAACACGATATCTGTGTTCCTATAGATCTTAACACACAAGAAACAAAAAATGGTCTTAGATATTGTCCTTCTAAGATAATAAAAGCAACAGAAAGACCTTCACTTAATGTCAACACTATTTTGTGTGGTTCTTCTATGATAACTCTCACTTTAAAGCACCCTGAATTGATTGATACAAAAATTGATGCTCATTGTAATACTTCAAAGATGATGAAGCCTTGAAAGAAATGCTAGGAGTTTATTATAAGTCACCAAATTCCCATAACAAATAAGGATTCACTTGTGTCATGGTTAGTGTCGAACAAGTTGATGAAGAAAAGAAAACAAGTGACATTGAACAAGAGAAAGAAGAACACATTCTTGAAGTTCCAAGACAAAGTGCACTACCTATGGGAGATACAATCAACATACCAATGGACATATCTAATGAAGAGAGAGTGATTCAAATAGTAAAGTGCCTTGATGAGGATGAACAAGAAGACCATGCAATATTATTACACAAACTTCACGAACTCTTTGCCTCAAATTATTTGGATATGATGGGTATTAATTCTAAAATAGGTATGCATATCATAGTCCTTGCACAAGATTCTAGACTGGTAAGACAAAAGATACACAAGATGAATCCTAAGATAGCTTTATTAGTTAAAGATGAGATTGAAGAACTCCTCAAAGTTGGCTTTATTCATCCTATGGACTATTCTCCATGAATCTCAAACATTGTCGCAGTTGTAAAAACCTGATAATCATATTAGGATGTGTAAAGACTTTCATGACCTTAATAAAGCATCTTTAAAAGATGATTTTCCACTTCCTAATATTGACATGATAGTAGATTGAACTACGGGCCATGATTTGTTTTCATTCATCGATGGTGTTTTTGGATATATCAAATCTTTATCAACCCTCAAGATCAATATAAGACAACATTTAATACACCTTGGGGAGCATTCTATTGGTTGGTTATGACTTTTGGATTAAAGAACATGGTTGTAACATATCAAAGAGCTATGATGTTGATATTTTGTGATTATATACATAAGATTATGGAAGATTATATTGATGATATTCTATCCAAATATTTAACTTGTCAAGACAATGTTAAAATCCTTTGAAAAATATTTGAAAGAACACGCAAGTATAACATGAGATTGAATCCAAAAAAATATGTCTTTGGTGTGGATAGTGGAATTTTTTTATTTTATATAGTATCCCATAGAGGCATTGAGGTGGACACAAAGAAAATTGATGGTATCATTAAAATTCCACCTACAAAAAACATTTCTTAGTTACACACTTTACAAGGAAAGATTCAAGCTATTCATCATTTTGTCACATCCTTAGTGGATTAGAAATTACCCTTTACACAAATTCTCAAGAAGGAATCTGAATTTAAGTGGAATGAGGATTGTAAAAAAGCTTTTGAAATTTTTAAAGAAAACCTCGCTTCTCCTTCTGTTTTAGAACCCGCTATGCAAGAAAATCCATTTATCCTTTATACAACAACATCTACCCATGCTTTAACAATATTGTTAGCTCAACAAGATGATAATGGTAAATAAAATCTTGTGTATTACATTAGTGGAACTCTGATTGACAATGAAACTTGATATACAATGATAAAAAAAAGTGTTTGGCTTTTGTATTTGCTACTAGTAAATTGAGACACTACTTATTAAATGCAAAAATTCATGTGATGACAAAGTTTGATCCTTTAAAACATCTTTTTGCTAAAACTAACTTGTCAGGAAACTGAGCTAAACGTGTTATTGTTGCAAGTATCAATAAGGTGTTGCAAGCATGGAGGTGTTGTCATTGATGTCAACTGGTTAACTAGTTATCAACTTCTTGTTTTTGTCATGAATGCAGGTTATTGGCTATATATATTGATGATATTGAGAAAATTATAAAGGAAAAGGTTGTAAGTGTTCAGTGTTTTTCTCCGGGTTTTGCTCTAGAATTTTCTCCTATGTTTGTGTGGTTCAGATATGTTGTTCATGGTTATTAGAAGGTGTTATATCCAGATTTCTAGCTTCTGGGTTGTTGTTTAGTGCCATTTATGTTCACTAGTTGTGAACTATGTTATTCAGTGAGGTTCGAGAGAAATATTGTTGTTCCAGATTTTTTCTTGTTCAAGTCTTATGACTTGTGGTTTTGAAGTTAAGCTAATATGAGTGTATTGAAGATAATTTTATCATCTAGAAGGATTGGATTATGTTAAGGCTGTGTGTGCTTAATTGATTATGTGTTTTACACAGATTTGGCCAACCTTGTGTTTAACACTACTTTCAAAGCTTAATGGAAATGTGTGGAAGTGTGCATTTGGTTCACCCTCATTCTAATTCCACCCTAGAATTTTTTGGTGTCAACCTAATTTAAATTTAAAAGATGGATGGCCAACTTTGGATATGTTTCAAAGTTTAGGATGGTATAAATAAAAAATGAGTTAGTGGTGAAGATGAGACAAGAGATGAGCACAAAGATATAAAATAGATAGATGTGAATAGAAGAAAATTATTCTGTGTGTGATGCGAGTATGGAAAATCAGTGTGAAGCCTAAATGCTAAGTTTTCAGAAGCAATGAGCTGAAGGTGTACTCTATCTTTCATGCATGTCTGCAATTAACTGTGGTGGAAATCTCTGTTGCATTGAGATTGTATTATTTATGTAACATATCTCTTCTATGTTCTTTGTATATTTGTGGTAGTGAGCCCTCCAGGTGGTTAGCCCTGTTGGACAATAAGTCCTTATTCTGGCAGTGAGCCTTTGTAATCGGTTTTGATATTCTTTATAGTGTGAGTTAATCCTCACCGTGGTTTTTCCCTCATAGGGTTTTCCACATAAATTTGGTGTTATTTTGCATGTGTGATGTTTTAGTTTCCATCCTTGCACTTAATGATTAATCAATTTAAAGTATTTGTGATTGAACTAATTTTCGGTGTAAGTATTAAAGGTTTATTTTGGTACAACTGATTCACCACCCCCCTCTCAGTTGTCCTATTCAACAACTATGTTGTTAACTAAGTTTGATCTTAAATTCGTCTCTCGAAAGGAAATTAAAGGACAAGTTGTGACCAACCTTTTAGTTTATGCTCCTTCTCCATTAGCGTTACCTAATATGGACTCATTCCTTGATGAAAATGTGTTTACTATGGAAAAGAAAACATGGGAATTGTACTTCGATGGATCTAAGTGTAGAACTAGCTCTGGAGCAAGGGTTATAATAATCCTGCCTTCTAGAAATCCTATTCCCTTATCCTACCTATTAAAAATTCTATGGACAAATAATACTACAAAGTATGAAGCTTTAATTGTTGGATTACACATAGCTTTAGCTCTCGGTGTTCAACATATTAAGATATTTGGTGACTCTTAGTTAATCATTAAGCAAATAAGTAGTTCATGCCAAGAAAAACATGGCAAGTTATATCTAAGTATACAGACCTT
>VDFB02086081.1:176177483-176189173 GCA_007258455.2 Sequoia sempervirens | reverse complement strand
CTTTACACACAATGAACTATAAAGAACAATGCAAATGTGGGTTTCACAATAGAAAACACAAGATTCTCTAATCTTTCAATGGTGACAACAAATAACACCTTGCAAACTGCTCTTCAAAGCTCATTCACTTAGACTCCAACCCTTAATAGGTATCAACACTCGTTTTTTATTTCTTAGGCTCTCAGATGCATTAATCACACTCTATAGGCTGCACTTAACCCTTACCTGATAGTGAATAACTCAAAAGAAAGCATTTTGCATAAAACTCTCAAAAGACTAGGGTTTAAGATAGTCTTAATGCAAGTAAACACACTATCTGCTATAACTCTCACAAACGAAGGAGTTATCACTTGCTCTTTTGTGGAAATGTGCACAAAGACCTGTAGAAATTATGTACCAAATTTTATAATTTTCCAACAGTTGAGTTAAAAGATATGAGCAAATCTTTATTGTTGAAAACCCTAGTTTTTGAATAGAGCAACGAGCACTGTTGTTGCCATAACTTGAACAAAACTCAATGAAATCATTTCAAACCTCTTGCATTTGAACTTTAAGACATGCCATTATGATTCCACACAATCACATACCTGAAACCATAGAAGCATAAATCGTGAAAAAATATGCAAAGTTCCTGATCTTTACCTAGAATAAATCGTGATTTTTTCAACGGTCAACGCCATGAAAAAATCGTCTAAAAATCAGGTTTTAAATTGCAAAAAATTGGCAAAAAAAATGGATAAAAATGGGCGGGAAAAAAACCCTAAAAAAGACACGTTTTTTTCTATAAAGACGGTGCATTTTGTCCTTCAACATCACGCGACTTTCCTCAGTTAAATGCAAATTTCTGAAAGGCGTCTATCATTAATCTCAGATTCTGAAGGCGTTTGTTGAATTTGTCAAGGTGTGTAAAGAAGTATTGAAGGCGTTTGTTGAATTTCTCAAGGCATGTAACGAAGTGTTGAAGGCGTTTATTGAAGTTCTGAAGGCAAAGTGTTGAAGGCATCTTTGGAACAACGTGAGCAACAACATAGTCTCAGATTCGTGAGTAGCCAAGTCGTGAGCGACAAAGAGAGGTTTTTTTTTTTCCTGATTCCTCATTTATCTTGTGAATATATATTGTGGATAATTTTATTTTTTTTATATTGTTATGAATATATTGTCATAAAATATATATGTATGTATAATTTATTTATTTTAAAATGTTGAATACCATTTTTTAAATTATAATGAGTTAAATTATAAATAATACCATTTTTATTTTAAAAATCAATTGTGTAATCATAAAAAATAATATCTCCATATATTGTTATGAATATATTGTTGATAATATATATATATGTATAATTTATTTTATTTAAAATGTTGAATACCATTTTTATGAGTAACTAAATTATTATGTGTTAAATTATAAATAATACCATTTTTTATTTTAAAAATCATTTGTGTAATCATAAAAATTAATTTCTCCTTATATTTTCAGTCAATCTATATTTTCAAAAATTTATCACATTAGAAGGAATCACTATATATCTATTTTAATTTTACACATGCTAAGAGTTAAAAAATGTTTGATCCTAATTTATCTTGTGTTCAATAGTTTAATTTTACACATGCTAAGGATCATTTTAATTTATCTTTTAATATTTCCCTTTGAATTTTATGTCCTAGACATGGCAGAAAGTCAAAAATCCAAGAAAGCTTAGTAAAAAACAAAATTAAACAGTCAAAGATAAAAAAAAAGTAAGGTGTAAGCATTTTTTTAAAATAAACAGTCAAAAATCCAAACATTTTTTTAAAAATAAACAGTCAAAAATCCAAATTGTTTTTCTTGATGAACCAAGAAAACTTAGTAAAAAAGAAAAATAAACAGTCAAAAATAATTGATGCTTAGTAAAGTGTCATGCACCAAGAAAGCTCCACATGGCTGTAAATTTCTTGCACATTCATGACATTGTGAAGTGGATTGATGGAGAGCAATATTTCCTTTTGCTAATTGTCATTAAGTGCTTGGAAGTTTCTCATAAGCATGTTTAAAAACTGATGAATTTGGGTTTTTTGGGCCGATTGAATTTTGAAATTCAGTTGCCTTATCCAAGATTGACATGTTGGCTTCAAACTTTACCATTCATAACTTCAAAGTTCAATCTTTCTTGTGGCCTTTGATGGCAAAGTAGACTGAATAAAACTGTTTATTGCAGATTTGATCATAATGCCACATCGAAAAGACTTTGCATGGACACATTGTACTTCAGTTTCAGGTACAACGAAGGTTAAATGCAACTGATGTAAGAATTATATCACTGGGGACATTTGTCATTTCAAATGGCACTTGGCAAAGGAGCCAGGAAATAATAGCACTCCTTGTATAGCATGCATGCCCTGCAGATGTCACACACCAAGCACTACAAGCTCTTCATGCAATTCCTGAGAACAAGGCAAAAAAGGAAAGAACCGGGGTTGAAATAGGTTCTAATTCTACAAATACTAGAGGGAATTAGGGTCAAGATGATGGTGCAAGTGAGTTTTTGAGGGAATCGGGGTCAACACTTTCTTCTACAGTGCGTGAACCAAACACAGGTGGAGGAAACATTAATGCTTTCTTTGCACTTCGTACTACACCAAGAGCACAAACCACTTTGGAGAGTACAGGATGGAGGAAGAATGTCCATGAACAAGCAAGAAAGGCGATTGGAAACTTTTGGTACTACTCTAGCTTTCCATTTCAGGTTGCTAGATCACTATATTGCCAAGGTATGGTGGATGTTATTGCAGCTGCGGGTCTTGGGTTCAAAGCCCCACCTTACGAGAGATTGAGGGTTGGTATGCTCAATGATGCAGTACGAGATGTTACATATGTTGTTACAAAGCATAAAATAGAGTGGGCAAAGATTGGTTGCACCATAATGTCAAATGGATGGACAAACAGAAAGAATCGAACCCTCATCAACTTCCTTGTCTCTTGTGAGATTGGCACTATATATCTAAAATCCCTGGATGCATCAAATACTATCAAATTTGCAGCTGCATTGTTTGAGATGTTTGATCTTGTGGTAAAAGTTGGGCCACAAAATGTGGTTCAATTTATTACAAACAATGTTGCGGCTTGTGTAGCCGTTGGTAGACTCTTGATAGACAAATACCCCTCTATGTTTTTTACCCCATGTGTAGCACATTGCCTTGATCTAACCCTTGAGGAAATTGGAAAACTTGAATGGGTTAAGGAGGTATTGCAAAAGGTCCACAAAGTTACAAAATTCATTTATAATCACGCGAGGGTTTTGTGCATGATGTGTACTTTCACAGAGGGCAAGGAGCTAGTTCGATCAGGGGTGAAAAGATTTGCAACACATTTCTTTGCACTATAGACTGTATGCCGACAAAAAATAAATTTGAAACGAATGTTTGTTTCAAATGAGTGGGAGCAATTTGGCTTCGCAAATCTAGCAGATGGCATAGCAGTGGCAGGCTATATGTACTCTTCTAGTTTTTGGGATGCTGCTGAACAAGTTGTAGAGTTTTCAGAGCCTCTAGTAAAAGTCTTAAGACTAGTGGATGGGGATAAATCCCCCATGGGTTATTTGTATGAGGCAATGGATAGGGCCAAGGAGGTGATGAGGGGTAGGATGCAAAATGACAGGGACAAGTATATGCCATTATGGGACATAATTGATAGAAGATGGGATCAAAAAATGCATTCTCCTCTCCATGCTGCAGGATACTATCTTAATCCAAGTTTGTTCTATGACTCTTCATTTAGACTTCATAATGGTGAGGTAGCAGAGGACTAGTTCATGTGCATGGAAAAAATGTTTGCTACCAGAGAACAATTATAGGCGACTATGGGAGAGTTAGCAACGTACAAGCAAGCAATGGGTTTTCTCTCATCTATAGCCACCATCGAAGGCAGGAATGCCTTGCTACTAGGTAGATTCTATAAACTTGTGGTAGTCTCTATATTTTGTGGATATGATCATTAAGTGTTAAGATTATTTTAAGATATTCTTACATGATATCATCTCCATGTAATGTTTTTTTTCAGCACAATGGTGGGATTATTTTGGTCATGAAACCAAAAACCTTAGATGGATGGCGAGACACATTTTGAGCCAGCCATGCAGTTTGTCTGCTTGTAAGTGTACTTGGAGTGTTTTTGAACACATACAATCCAAGAAACACAACCGACTAACACAACAACGGATGAACGACTTGGTGTTTGTTCACCACAACCTCCGCTTGAAGCTAAAGAAAGCTCAATGTTAGACTTCCAATATACTTGCAGTTAGTTGAAATTGTATTCATTATCTTTTTCACTTGTAAGGCCAAGACTAATTTCTACATGGGCAAAAACAAGTACTGTTAAGGATGATGAGCCAATTGACCTTGATGAGATTGATTCAGAGAATGAATGGATTGTTGTTGATGATTATCCTTATGAGACTGAGGATATCGATATACTATACGAAGCTGAAGTGCCTAGTCACATGTTTGAACATTTGATTAGAAGCACTGAAGGAGGAGCTTCATCATCAGGACCTGTTGCCCTCTAGTGTAGTTGTCATTGGTTACATTTTATTTTTCTAACTTTGTACTTAGATTAGAGGTTGACTTTGTACAAAGTTACACACTATATTGTAATTGATATTTTGTCATATGTCAACATCTACTTTTATTTATGAAGTATATTTTGTGCAATGCATTGATGCAATGTAATCAATGATATGAATATAAACAAAAAAGATCTATTTTCTACAATTCACGTGTTAAAATCTCTATTTTATTTGTTCTTTATATCTCTATGCTATGGAAATGACCTTAAGTTTAAAAAAAAAGAAGGTTTTGTCTATTTTTCTACATTTTTTTACCTTTTTTTTCAAATCCAATTTTTTCCCGATGTTTCAAAAAATATTGATTTTTTGGTTTGCCAATTTTTTCCCCAAACAATTTATGCTGCTTTTCCTGAAACTATGGCGTACAAGTTTGTACCAAGCTGTTCTTTGTTGTTTTTTTCAAAAAAAAAAAATTGTCATAAAATTCTCAAAATAGGGTATATCTCATGGAATATTGCTCTTCAACTTCTTAGAGCATATATTTTCATTGATTTAGCATCAAAAGAACCTCAAAAACAATTACAAGTCGAGTATAAGTATTTTTTCATCAATAGCCCTAATATCCATGTCATTAAACTTGACAATTTTCCCTTTTTGCAAATTTCAACCTAGACATTGTAACAAAACATAAAAAAAAAGAACTTTACAAGGACAATCATAGTCTTCCAGACCTTGTTAGACTCGGAAAAACCAAAAACAAGAGTTGAGAACTGTTGATGCGTGTTTTGTGACACACCCAACACTTTAGAATAAAAGAATGCCCAAAGGCAGCTCTATCCTCTCTTGAAAAATTACCTCTTATGCTAAGATTGCTAGAAAGGTCATACGGTAATTCCAATGTTCCGGTTTGGGGGATGGACAAGCTCAATAGGTGATGTGATATGCTGGTTTCACAAAGGGACCCTTGGATAGTAAGTTACTCAAAGTAGGGATTTGGATTGATGTAACGTTGAATGCTCTTATGTTTTGGATTTTCAGTTTAAAATAAAATAAAAAAGGGGATGAGGGTAAAGGAACTAGATTTATGCAGAACTAATCCTATGAACTTCGGAGACAAATGCTGGATAATGGAATTTAAACCAATCTTTGCTTCGCCAAGCACGGCACTACAACTAGACAAAGACGGTGCAATCTTCAAGGGTTTACGAAAGATATCCTATTACACTATATCACCATCAATTCGACCAATGCATATAGATAATAGAACTCAAATTAAGCAATTTTAATGTTCAGACTAACCTTACACATCAAATTGAAAATCATCCAATTGAAAAAGGTATGAACTAATTCCACTATTTCCAACACTATCAATCTTTCATTCATCTAAAATACTTGAAAACAAATTTACTCTATTTTGAAGAAATCAATGAAACCATGCGGGCTCATAGAAATAACAAATGCTCAACTCTGAATCCACTTATTATTTAAACAGCAATATTGCAACAATCTCATCAGTCTCTCCCTGAATAAATGAAATGAATGGGGTTTATATAGGCACCCCAATTACAAAGCAATGGCCAAGATTAAATTTGAAATCAACGGCCAAGATCAAATTTGATAAACCCTAACCCTAAAAGCATAACAAACTCAAAGACACATGGCACAAGCAGAACACGCCATTTGGAGCATGGAAAATGGTGACACCTTGCACTTCATTCGAGCAAGTGGGAATCCAGAATGCAATTCCCTTTGGATCGCTCCCTAGCTGCAAATGCAAGAAATTTGGCTAACACAGAATCAAGTTCCTCCATTGAGATATTCGGCACAGAATCCAGTTGCATTCCAATCACGTCCAAGGTCTCCAGGCACTGAGTGAAAGTTCCTTCCCATCTAGCCTCCTGCTTCTGAAAGTTCTCCATGAAGGTCAAAAGGGAAGACATATCATCAAGCTGATTCTCTGTAATAATTGCACTTCCTTGAAGTAAATGCTCATCACACTTTTCTTCAATCCTTCTAAGTCTAAGCCATTCGTATCATGATGTTCTTGTCCTGTTAATCCTTCAAGAGAAGTGAGGATTTTGAACTGAATTTTCTCAATCGTGCTCCGTATAGCAGCACATTCTTCCTTTATTCCATCATATGTCTTCTTTTTGGCCAATAAGGAATAATACCACCTGCTGAAATCATACGAGGCTCCTTCTTCGACAACACCTTCCTGGATCAATATATGCATGGAAACTTCTTTTAGAACCCTCAAACGAGGTATCACTTTGTCCTGTGTGTACTGGAAATCTTCCCAATGGTCTTCAACTTGACTCACTTCAGTTATTAGCAATGCAGATCTGTCATAAGTTTGGGCGCACTTCTCCAAGAATTGCTCCATCTGTTTTGAAATATTGCTCACCCAATTCTTGGTAGCTTGACTCGTGATCCTCATAGCCTCAAGGACATCAACGGACTCCGGAGTAAGAGATGACGGTGGAATAAAGGCTGCATTTTCCTGACGCAAAGGGGCTGTTAGCTGCTGAATGAACTCTATCAGCCTTAGATTTTCTAACTCCAACCTCTCCTTCTCTTCTGTTTTATCGAACTTTTCCCTGATGGCTTTGGAAGTGTCCGCCAACTCATGGAAATCCTGATCTATTGTCGTTGGCCCAATGTCCAATGTTGTAACTTCGTAATCCATAGGAGCAATCTATCTCTTGGCTTACCAATCTTCGGGACTGCCACCTGTAAGATCCTGGATCCTGTATCGTTCCTGGTGATCTGAGAATACTTTTTAGGCTTTTTCGGCGTTTTAGCCTTGCCAATTCTTTCTATGAAGTCCTGTATGCCCTCAACTGGTTGAACTTCATCCAGTGGTTTGGACTTCTTCAAACTTTCAGTTAGCCAATCCGGGATTGTGGATAATTCCATCCCATCTTCTAACTGAACATCATCATTAATTCCTTTAAGAGCAGAAATTACCTCATCTCCTAGTTCTTCATTGTCCTCAAGGATCTCAGTATCTCCTGCACCTTCAATCATCAAAGTATCATCTCCTTCTAAACACTCCGTGGAGGCTTGATTTTGGAGAGAATCCACCTGTTCTAACTCTTGAAACTGAATTTCTTGCTCATAGCTCGGCTCGATATCAACAATGGATACATTTTCAATTACTCCAACTGACAAAGTCCTTGAAGATGAGGGATTTTCAGTCACCTTCTGCTTCTTACTTTCCAATTCCTCATTAGCTGATTCCCTTTCCTCTATGTGAAGGTTTCCACTTACTACCTTCCTCTTGCTGGGATACGAAAGTTCATCAAGACTTTCGCCAATTGCTTCACCCTGACTATCCTTATTGCTTAATGTGGCGTAAGTAAGAGAAATTCCTTCCTTCCTCAACTTGCTGATCTGACCATCGACCCATTCCCTTGAGTAAGCAAAAATGTCCTTCATCAATGTGTTTAAATCGGTCAACTCAGGTTGTGTCCAGTTAGGCAATAAAATAGGCTTATCTTTTTCTTGTTCAAATTGAGGATGAATGTAGTCCCCGTTGTCCTTCACTTGTTCAGGTATAGGGAACAAGTCACATCTTTTTATAAGCTCAACTGGAATTCTGGACCAAATCTTCTTCCTGACTCCATACTCATCCATCAGGTTAGACCAGTAATCTTCGATCTGCATAACATGAAGGGATTTCTTCCCGTGCATTCTCAGGTAAGGATCATAATCGGACCTTGGATTATAGGTGCTGAATTTGTAAAATTGCAACTCTACCCCTGCTGTTTTGGCTGATTGTAATGAAGGACAGACTTCTAGCATTTTTCCAATTGCAACCGGAAAATCCACTCCTTGTTTGTTCTTCTTCGCCTGAAGGGAGTCTACACATGCTAGTTGCCTTGCAACTTCAAGCATAACAATTTTGTCTGTTGGGTATCGAGGAAGCCTGTACGGAGCATCCGAGAATCCATGAATTCTTATATAAGTAAATGTCGGAAACTGGATAAACCAAGACCCGAACTTGTCAAGCATTACCATAGCTTCTTTAGATAGCCTCCTCTGCACTGTTCCTTGAAGAACTCGCGTGATATACATAAGGAAGGCGTCATTTGTTATCTTGAAATTGTCCCTATAATGTAGCTGGAGCTGCGGGTAACAATCATATGATTTGAGTTGATCTTTCCGAAGTCCCACTTCGCCTTTACAAATCAATCCTCTGTACTTAGTGAACTGTGCCAAAATGTAAACCACATAAGAACTCATGTAGAAGGTTTTAGTTTTTTCAAGGTTTCTCAACTGGAGATCGATGTTATCACTTATTAACTTAGCCCAATTTATAGCCTCCATTCCCAATACGATTTCCTCCACGTATGAAAACATCCATACTTCAAAGAAGGCTCCTTGAGAAGTTCCCATAACTCTGTTCAGCATATGAATCATATCACTGTATTCTATCTTAAAATCTGCGCAAATTAGTCTCTTTGGCAACTTGGAGCAATGTCTTTTGGGTTCTTTAATCTAGTTGGAATTGATGATGTCCATACAGGATTCCTTGGCTTGATCGAACATGGCCTGTGATTCTTGCTGAGTCCTGTTCAACATTTTCCGGCGATGGGGAATACCAAATACTTCCCTGACTGAATCCTCTGTGAAATAGGGCAAGGTGATTCCATTGGGCGTTTTAATTGATCTTGTTTGAGGATTGTACCTTCTGGCGCACTCAACCATTTGCAGCAATAGGCGTAGGCATTTCGTTTTCTGTACCAAACATCCTTCTCTTGTGCTGAATCGCATTAAATTGTTCAAAGTTTGTATCTGCCACTTTCTTCCACTTCGAGGATAACTGGGATTCTGGATAAAATTCTTTCAGGACTTCCTTGACTTGAGCTTTTCTGACTCCACCTCCCACATTCTTTGGAGAAGACATTGCGCCTGTAAGAAACTCGAAGTTAGAGAATTTTTAAATAAATTTGCAAAAAGGCGATTTCTTGGCTGGAGGAAAGTTAAAAATTAATTAAAAATCCAGAACTTGATTAAAGGTTGCATAAAGAATAAATTCTTAAGTGAAATTGATCCGCCTTCATTATTTTCAAAAAGCATTCATGGAATTTTAAATAATCTTTTGGATTTTTAAAGGTTTATACTGAAATTTTCTCCAATCTTTAATGAAAAATCCAATTCCCTTCTCAAAATTGCCAAAGATAACCTGCAGTTGTTTGAAGAAAATCCGGAAAGGAAGAGAAAAAATCCAATTCAATGTTCTGTAACTCAAGAAAAATCCACTTGCAGCTGAAAAAGACGTCTTTTCTTGGGAGAGCTTTGCCTGTGAAGAAAGTTCGACTTTTGCAAATAATGAAAAATGAGCTCACAAGTTATCTTTTATAATAAAAACCTTCCCAAATTGATTTAGGTCGACTTCTTCTTCTCATTGGTTGTATTTTGCTTTAAAACGAAAAAGCAATCTTATCCTGATCTTTGACTTTTCAAACAAGGCGTCCCTTTTGGCTTGATAATTAAGTTTTAAAATAAAACTTAAGTTTTCTTTCATCTTTTCTGCCTTTAGCAAAATTCGACCTTCAACTGGACTTCTTGACTTTTCAACTGGAATTTTGACTTCTCAAAGTGACTTTGCCTTAGAAAAATTTCGATTCCTCCTTGAGAAAATTCGACTTCCAACTGGATTTTTCACTTCCCAACTGGAATTGCACTTTGACTCAATTTCCTAAAGTCCAGTTCAATAATTTTTTATGCCTTAGTCGATTTTCACTTTGTCCAACTGGAATTTCGAACTTTCCAACTGGATTTTCTTGAGGAATGCAAATTTTCCCAAATGGATGAATTTTACTTGGATTTTCCCTTTAATCAATGGATTTTCCAACTGGATTTTTTCAAGTTTCAACTGGATTTTCTCAAGGGCGTACCTCTTCCAGACTTAGGCGAATTTCACCATGATCTACTTGCTTTTTACTTGATTGTTCAGTGATTTTCTCATGAAGGCACGATTTTGTCCAGTTGATTTTTTGACTTTGCATGCACCTTTTCTCTGCTTTTCTCATCTTGCATGCGCCTTTTTTCACCTTGCATGCGCTTTTTCTCTGCTTTTCGCATCTTGCATGCGCCTTTTTTCATGATTTTTCGATCTTTGCTTGATTTTTGCTCACTTTTTAGTTCCAAAAATGGAAACTTTTGATTCAAATGCCAGTGACACCTAGCACTTTCTAAAAATAGAAACTTACTAAAAATAGAAAAAAGCAAAAAAGCAACTTTCTAAAAATAGTAAATTCCAGATTGGGCCAGAAATGCCAAAAACGAAAAAAGCAAAAAAGCAGAAAAGCAGAATCCCTAAAAAATAGGAAGTGTCAAAATTGAGCGAAAGCACAGGCGATCCTCGTCTGCAGGGCCTTCTAAGCACTCCCATGACGTTTACGTTCAGTTTCGGGCTCAAACTCCCAACTTGGCTCGGATGATGACCCCAGTCCTTGACATGAAATTCCCAGGTATCAGAGACTATGAAATTGCTACTCAACGCTAAACCCTAAGAGCAAACCAGCGAGGGTCCCCATTTGCAATGGGGCGATGTGTGAAAAAGGTCACAACAAGAACAAACTCCCAACTCTGTAGCAAGCCAAAACATCACCTAGAATTCAAATTGCACTTTTGGCAAGAAAATCATAAATTTGAATTTCTAAGTTTATTTGCATAATCTAAATCATTTGAAATGATCCTGATGGATCGCCTAAGACCTACCCTAACACAAATAAGACTCCTGACATCAAAATCCAAGCTTACATTTTCAAGTTGCTAGATGCTCTTGCATCATACTCCCTTGGAGGGAGAAATTTGAGTTCCATCATTTTCAGATGGTCTCGTTTTTTCTCTTCCAATTGTGTTGCATTCTTAGTTGTTCTCTGACCTCTTCTTGATCCTCTCTATGCTTGGCTTTAGCTACTCTATGTTTCTTGGTTTTCACTCTTTTGTTTTGCTCTTTCTTGTTTCTTGGAGAGAGTGGGAGAGGGCAGGAGAGAATGGGAGAGAGTGGAAGAGAATGGGAGAGAGTGGGAGAGGGTAGGAGAGAATGGGAGAGAGTGGGAGAGGGTAGGAGAGAGGCGGGAGAGAGTGGGAGGTGGGAGAGGGTGAGAGAGAGTGGGAGAGGGGGTGGGA
>VDFB02086081.1:175920854-176177146 GCA_007258455.2 Sequoia sempervirens | reverse complement strand
GAGGGTTAGAGAGAGGGTGGGCGAGAGTGGGAAAGAATGGGAGAGTATAGACAAAGAGAAATAATAAATCTATAAAAAAACCAATTTTTTTATAACGCGAGCGCGTTATAACGTGCTTGTGTTATAACTCACTCGCGTTATTGGCTCGTTATGGCCGAGCCTCAGGCTCGGCACACAAAGCCATAACGTGAGCACGTTATAACGCGCTCACGTTATAGGGCATTCGCGTTATGACTTTTCAAAAAAAAAAAAATGAAAGTGGCCACAAATTTGCTACCCATCCCCATCCATCCGCCCATACATCAAGCATGTTTTTCTGCTCCCCCCTCTTTGGTTAGAATATCAACTGTTCCTTTGCCTAAAATTGCGACCTTGTCATTGCCAAGTGTGACTTCAGTTTGGACTGATTTATCTAAACTAGAAAACAAATCTGTATTACTAATCATGTGATTACTACACCCAAAATCTAAGTACCAAATGTCACTTGGGCTTTCTTGGACTACATTACATTCAACGGGAGAATTAGTAGGAATTGCTTCAACAATTTTAGTGTATGCAATGAACATAGTGCTTGTCTGAGTGCTATTACTTGACTGATTTTGACCTTGCTTGTGCTGATCATGCTATTTTTTCTTGCATTCATTAGCATAATATCCAAACTTCTTACAATAATGGCATTGAACATGTGATTTATCCAATCTTTGACCACTTGGGTGACTGAAATTTTGATTTTGACCTCTACCAACACTATTGGTAAAGCTGTTATTACGTCCACCTCTAGGTGAATTTCTCCCTCTACCTCTAGGACTGAATCTTTGTTGTCCTCTTCCATAAGTTATAGATGATTGAGATGAAAAAGCATTTTCCAATGACATATTTGACCTATTTAGTCTAGATTCATGATTTATAAGAGAAGCAAGAAAAATCAATACTAAACTGACTCAAATCTTTAGTTTCCTCCAAAGTTACAACAAGACTATCAAATTTAGGAGGAAGGCTTCTAAGAACTTTCTCAAAAAATTTCCTGTCCTCTATGACTTCTCCATGTGATTTAATTTAATTAGTTAAACCAACAACATGAGTAAAGAAGGAGTCTACTGACTCTGAGTTTTTCATTGATAAATTTTCAAACTCTCTTCTAAGAAGCTGTAACTTAGCACCCTTTACTTTGTCCATCCCTTGGTAAGCAAGTTGAAGTGTATCCCATGCCTCCTTGGCTTGCTTTGTTGCTACTACTCTTGGGAGTATGCTCTCATGCATTGCTTGGTGGATATAGAATAATCCTTTTCCATCCTTCTTCCTCTGTTCTTTCAAGGCATTTTTCTCAACTTGTGTGTGTGCATTGTATGCTGCTTGGTCTGCTGGCTCCACATAACCATTCTCAACAATTTCCCAAACGTTTTGAAACCGAAACAGGGCTTTCATGCTTAAAAACCAATACTCATAATTCTTTCCTGTAAAAACAGGGGTTTGCAGACTAGACAAGGATGCACCAGAAGTGGAGGCTATGGCTTCAAACAGAATAGAAAAATAAAGGTTCCTTTGGCTCTGATACCAGATGAGGGATTTAAAAAGGAGCAGGGGAGGAAAAATTAATGCAAAACAAAAAACAATAGTAAAATAACAACTCAGATTTATATCTCAGAAAAATTAAACACTAGCTGCAACTACACATAAAATTGAAAATATATTTTTTGTTCTCAACCAGAAATATTTATTCTCTTTCTTCTTCTTCTGTGTAAAAATATTATACAAAACTATTCATAAAAGTCTCAAGTGAGAAATAAATTTCATAAGTTACTTGCATTCACGTTAGGGGAAAAAGAAATTATCACAAAAAAATATTAAATAGTCCGTAAGCATTAAAAGCCCGTGAGGACAAAATGCCGCCATAAAATAAATATTAACGAATTGCTGCCACAATCAGGAGAGAAGGCTTCAGGACTTCAGAAACACCGCCCAGCCATACAAGAGTGATGAGAGGACTGCGAGAAAAGGAGGAGGCTCCTTCAAGAACCGCCAGGAGTAGAAAAGTAGCATCAGGAGCAGTCAGAGGAGAAAATAGTAGTTGGAATTACCCGTCATGAGAAGACTGATTTCTAACAAACAAATTTTATCTTTATGGCAGTTCAGATAAGATCCACAAGAGCGGGCAATTTGAACCGTAAGTTGATATTTTTTTCATAGATAATATATTGGGGGTTCTATTGGGGTCCCCACCCTAAATAAGCATAAATTTGTACATCCAGTATATCAATTTACAAAATCAATAAGAGACCTGGCTTTCAAAATGGCTTTCTAGCCTAGCCTAGAAAAAACAAAAAAATCTTTGTGCACATTACTAACAAACTGAAAATTTGCCAACTTGCTATGACACAGCAGAACCCAGCCCCCATAATACCCAGGCATAAAGTCTTGACAATACCACCTTAGAAAATACCCCAGCGCTCATGGTTGGCTGCTTCAGCATGCACCTCTTCTATCACCTTCTCAACCCATTTTGCTGCCCCAGGAGCCATCCCCCTTATTGAGACCCTACCAGTGAGGTGAAGCACACTACATGGCAAATTTCTCAACAGTGACGAGCCCTATGCAACATGCAGCTGAAAAATACTGCAATTACGAAATCGCTACCTACCTCCAATCTACCTTGAGAGCAAGACACATAAAAAGCTGCTAGAACCTTGTGCACATCATGATAGTACGCATGGAGCATCCCCACTTCTTGACATAGCTCCTCCAGCTCCTCTTGCTTGTCAGTTTTTGGGAATGATGAGGAAGTAAAAGCCACAACTTCTTCAAATACAAGATTCTTGTGCTTCACCATCATTGTAACTTCTTCCTTTTCCATTGTTATCTCCCCAAGATGATTAGGGAGGAACAATTTTAGAAGTCATAGCTCTGCATCAGCAATATAAATGCTAGATTAGTAATGAAGTCACCTTGTATTGCAGCTTTAGGCCTGTGGCCCGCTTCCAATCCTTTTTCATCTAGCACACCTAAAAACTAATGCTACTTGTGACCTTTTCACACATCGCCCCATTGCAAGTGATGGGGACCCCCTAATTTTTGCTTTGTTCTGGTCTTTTGGCTTGATTTTGGTTGGCTTTCCTGTTGTCTCTCTATTGTTTTGTTTGTCTTTCCGGGGATGTGCCCATTTGATGTGAAATTTTGGCTAAGTCTGAGAATTAGGGTTTTGAATCTTCCAGTCAGTTTGAAGTCAAATGGAGTGAATGAGTTGAAATCTGAGGTTGGCAATACAGTCAGAATGCTTCTAGCAAGTCCCCAGCAAAATTTTGTTGAATTCTAACAACTTACTATTTTTAGTAAGTACCTAATTTGGGGCATTTTCTCAGCACCTTTTGAAGTTCTAACTTCTACACTGCATCCAGAGCACGTCAAGTTGTTTGCCTACAAGTTTTGAGCTGAAACAGACAACTTACTATTTTTAGCAGTTCTGCCTTCGAGGGTCGTTTTGAGGGTTCACATGTTGGATTTTCATATCCATGTCCGTAGATTCTTTGTGGGTTTTTCAAGACCTTCACAATGATATAGCATGCAAAACAAGATGATGACTTTCAATGATTTGGGTTTTAGAGACTATTTTTAGGGTTTGCATGCAAGATATCTTAGTGCATGTCAGCATAATATTTCTGGGTTTTCCGAGAGCTTCGCAACGAGGTAACATGCAAGCAGAGTTGATCACTTTTTCGGGACTTGCTATTTTTAGCCAGTCCTTGCATGTTGACCATTTTTCTAGGTTTTTCTGGGTTTTTTGAGATTTGTTGAGCAGTGTGACATGCAAACGCATTCGGCAATTAGAAGATGACTTTCTTGGACACTTACTATTTTTAGCAGGACGACTCTGGCAGCTGCCTAGCACTTCGGAATCACGAACACAGCGACATGCAACAGGAACGAGGTCAAACAGAGACCATTTGAGCAACATGCAAGTCAAATTAGGGTTTCCAGCTTCAAGACCCAAAATGAGGGGTCAAACGCTAGAATTTCCAAAAACCAAGGTATCCCATCACGATCAGTATCTTCCAAGGAACCTGTTGGTAAAATTTGAAGGCGATCTGAGCACTTACTATTTATAGTAAGGCACTTCACAAACAGGGCTATAAATAACAGGTCAGCACGAGGTACCAGTGTGAACAGGTCAAGCAAGTGATGAGGACCCCATGGCGCGAATTTCAAATCAAACAAAGCTGCAGAGATTCAAAAATCTGTCACTTACTATTTTTAGTATGTCCATGTGGAGGAATTAGGGTTTCCTAAAATGTAGGGCAAAACACGACAGTTACACAAAACCAGCATCCAATCACAATCCACATCCTTCAGGCAATCAACACGCAAAGTTTGAGCTCATTCTGAGCAATTATAATTTTTAGTAAGTTGCTAAAAATAGTAGGTACAGGCAAACATTGGACGCAAACAACTCAATCACGTCACGAGGGTTGAGGCAAAGTAAAAATCCAACGTTTTGGAGCTAGAAATCAGCTTAAAATGCAAAATTTGAGAAACTTTCTAAAAATAGAAAGCTAGGGCAAGCTGAAGGCAATGTGAACAAACCACTTCAAATCGGAAGAAAGCTTTGAAATTCATCCAAGTCTAATAAAATGAAAGCTCCGGCATCAAAATCTGCCCTAGAAGCTTGAAGAGCCATGAAAATTCACTACGTCTGGTAAACTTGAGGCTCACACATGAAAATGTGCCGAAGAAAGAGAAGGGCCATGGAAAATTCTTTTAAGTGCTTCAAATTTGAAGTAGACATGGTAAAATGCGCCCTTGAAGTTGAAGCCTGATTGGAAAATTTTCTAAGTATCACAAATTTGAAGTTTGATGCCTTATATGCGCCCAAGAGCAAGCTGGAGGATAAAAATTTGTCTAAGGCATTTAAATTTGAAGTAGACCCCCTCATATGCACCTTGACTTGAAGGGGCGAGTTGGAAAAGAATCTAAGTGTGGGAAATTTGAAGTAGACCCCCTTGAATGCGCCTTTGACTTGAGAGGAGTTGAAAAAAATCTAAGTGTGAGAAACTAGAAGCTTGCCCCCTCATATGCACCCAAGAAGAAAGAGGAAGCATTGAAATTTTTCTAAGGCATCAAGATTTGAAGCTACCCATGTGAAATGCGCCCCACCTTGGATGGATACTTGGAAATTAATCTAAGTATAGAAAATTTGAAGTTCAACCCCCCATATGCGCCTTAACATGGAGAGGAGTGGGAAATATTCTAAGTATTTTAAACTTGAAGTATGGACCCCTATATGCACCTAAGAAGATGAGAAGGTGATTAAAATATTCTAAGGCATGGAAATTGGAAGGAGGCACCCCTATATGCGCCTTAACCTAAGAGCAAGTATGGAGAATTTTCTAAGGTAAAACTAAAACCTTGAAGGGTGAAATGTGCCTTCACTTGGAGATAGAGTTGGAAAATATTCAAAGTGTTGAAACTTTGAGTAGCACCCAACAAATGTGCCTTAGCTAAAGAGGAAGATGAGGAAATATTCTAAGTGTTGGCAATTGAAAGTAGAAGCTCCCAAATGCGCCTAGCCTTGAAGACATGAATATTGAAAAAAAATTTAGGCGAATAAACTCCAAGCTTGAGGGGTCATATGCGCCTTGACTTGGAGGAGGAGTTAAGTATTTTTCTAAGGCATCGAAATTGAATGTTCATCACTCCATATGCACCCAAGAAGGAGGATGCCTTGAAATTTTCTAAGGCATTGAAACTAAAAGCTAGCCATATCAAATGCGCCCTTGGAGATGGAGTTGAAAATTTTGCTAATTGTGGTGAACTTGAAGCTTGACCTCCTAAATGCGCACAACCTTGAAGAGAAGAATGTTGAAAATTTCTAAGGAAAATAAACTCAAAGCTTGAAGGGTCATATGTGCCTAAGAGTTAAGGAGGAAGTTTGATATTTTCTAAGTGTTCAAAGCTTGAAGTAGTTACCTCTATATGCGCCTTGACTTGTGGAAGGAGTTGGAAAATGTTCTAAGTATTGGAAATTCAAAGTGGAAGCCCTTATATGCGCCCATGCTAGTGATGTGATAATAAAAATTTTCTAAGGCATAAAATTTCACCTCTAGAGGAAAATACGCCCAAGTTTGAGAAGGTGATGAAATTCACTAAGGCATGGATGAATTGGCAGTTGATACATCAAAATGCGCCAACTTCATGAGGTTGAAGAAGATTGTCAAGGCAGGGCAAGGAAAATATGCCCAGAGATGAAGAATGAAAATAAATTTGGTGGCAAATTATTTTTCTAAGGTTAAAATTCAAAAATTAAATGAACCCCTTCATTTGTAGACACATGAATTTGATGCTTTCTGAAGGGAATTTTCTTCTGGGTACTTGACATTTTCAGTAGGGATATGATTTTTAAATTCTTCACACCCTATCAGAGACAATGAGATGAATATTTTACTCAGGCGCCTGGTTGATGAAATTTTCTAGAGGAAATAAATTATTCCTAAGGCAGATGGGTTGGAAATTTGGCTAAGGCATGAAGAATTTGGAGATGAAGTTTGCTAAGTTTGCTAGAGGAAAAGGATGAACTAGATCACTCAGACCTTGGAGATCAGAGCATGGGAATCAAGTAAGTGAAGTGGATTTATATTGTAAAGTGTTTTGATGTCCTTCTCTTTGTTTGTTTTGCAGGCTGAACGCCGAACCATAGCATGATGATTTGAGATGATGGAGTAAATACTCCAAGACAACATTACAACCTCGAAAGAAGAAAGCTGCATGTTGGAAGAAATAGCTAAGTGTTGGGATTTCTCCTCAAAGACCCATTATGCACCCAAAGCAGTCAGGCGAATGGCGAAGAAGAAATGTGCAAGTCCAAGATAAGAAAATCCTTCAGGATCAGGGGTGGAGAAATAATGAAGGCTCAAGCGTTGAAGAATTGAAGAATGACGGCTAAGAAGAAGATCATCCTCCAGCACTGAAATGCCCTCAAGACTAAGGAAGAAGTTGAAGCCATGATGATCAGGCTCATCGAATTTGCAGTCGAGAAGAAGAACAAGAACAGTGTGAACGTGTTTGCAGCCAGGAATCTTCTAAAAGATGGTGGACATTAATTGCTCATTTATTACCCCTCTTCTTGGTGGCGGTTTTTAGGGTTAGGGCTTATGTGGCTTGATCTGAGCCATCCATCTGATTGTAATCTAAGTCGTCCATTGGACCTGGCCAGCTATATAAAGGGGCATCCCCCCTCATTTGTAATTATTAGATCAGAGATTAATAGAGAGACAGCTAGGTGATAGCTTAGATATAGCTTAGTATAGATTGATAGGATAGTTTGAAGAAGAAGTAAAGTTTTTCCTTTGAAAACTTTGTAAGAAATTGTTGTGAATACTCTCTCAATAAAAAGAGTTTTCGTTGAGGATGATCTCGTCTTTTGTTGTGAGTAGCTAGCGAGGTTCCTTCACCCTTCTACTTCAAGTAGGATTTTAGAGTAAAGTAAATAGATTTTGTTTCATGCAAGTAGTAGTAGTTAGTAATCGTGGAATGTGGTCTTCAATTTGAGCAAACTTCGTCTATCAATACCACTAGTGGGCTCGTTGACGGTGGGTTCGCCTTGCGTGGTCAATTGGAAACCTGTGGACTTAACTTCGATTACAATCTTCATGTTGGTATGCGTCGTCGTGACGGTGTCTTCATTGTTGAATTGTAATTTGAATATCTTTAGCTACTCCCCTTGAAGATTGCACCAGTTCTGTGGAGGCTGTCCGAAGTGAGGCAAAGCGGAATCTGGTTGAGGCTTGTGAAAATTGATCTCCATGTCCCACGCATAGATTAGTCCATAGCATCTTCTATCCCTACAACCATTTCAATTCAGTACTTTCTGGTTAGTTTAGGAAACAAGAGCTTTATAGACAAACCTTTCGAGCATTCAAATTCCTTTCTTTGTTGTTGAACAATTTTGTAAGTCCCCTTGAAATACCAACAAAATCACATCGAGCCAACTGAGACTATCCACTGCATGAAGGAACCTTGGAGTTGAATGCATGATCTTTCTAGCAATCTTAGCATGCAGGAGATTTTGTTCAAGAGAGGATAGAGTCGTCGTTGGTAACTTTATTCTGTGTTGGTGCGGTCACGAAAAACACATCAACACTACTTTAGACTCATAGGAAAGGATAATTTTCAGTCTCTTATCATAGACGATGTAATGGCCCTTTTTGTAAATGCGGTAAATTTTCTCAAAATCCTTAATTCCCAAATGATAAATGAGTTAGCAAGTACTTTTCAACTAATTTGAAACCTTGATTGGAGTCCTTCATTCCCAATCAATCTGGTCTTCACACTCAGAAGATATCGTTAGTGTAAATCAATCATTTAAGAAATCTATCATCTGTACTAATTTAACTTACCATAGTTACTTATAATGCTTAATAGTTGCTGCAAGCATCATTATTGTATATATCTAGTTAACACATCTACCCATACATACATATACATATACGTATGCACATACATATACATATACATATCTAGTACTATAATTAAATATCCATGAATGGTAACACTGAAATGTTACCTCTATAAACTTGTTAATAATAAACTTACCATTAGCAATTATGCATTAAAGATAGTGTAATAGCATTTTATATAACCCATTATTCAATTGCCTATGGATCCTATCATTACCTTCTACCCATAACATAATTACTAATTAAAAAAATATTATAATCATACTATCTATGGCCTCACCTTGCCTCTACTCACAATCAATAATAACATACTATCTATATTTACATATTTGTTACTTATTGTGCTTCTATTTTAATATCATCTGTAACTATATACTTATTATATTTACTTATTGCATGTTATCTTCATAAAGATGGAATTATATATTATCTATATTTATAATTGAAGGCAAGAATGATAAATCTGCCTATCATCTATTCTCGAATTATCATTGCAACAACAGTAATAAATATACCTAAGAATCCTACCTTACTAATTCTTACTAATTCTGACATACATTATAACTGAACTTACCACATCTATCCCCTTTTACCTACTCTTATGATCTTAGCAAGTCATGATTCCATATACTCTGAATGCAGCCCGAATCTGTGTTTCTCTTCTGATTGCATACCTCCTCCCCTCTTTCCACACACTTCTTATTCCATTTATTTCTCTATGTCTCTATGAAGAGACATCCTTTTCAAGAGATATGCCTTTTAGAAATACTTGACTTTTGTTAAATTCTTTTGTTTAGCATTAAATGCTTTCGTATATTGTTTCACATGGTCTTAATATAAGCGCTGCCTTTTTATACTGAATCGCAGTCTCTTAGTGAATGAAATCACTGCCTTTTAAAATATGTCAATTTCTGTTCTTCGATCCTTACTTGCTGCTCCTTCAAACTTCAGATCGATGCTTGTATATTCAAATATTAATATAGTCCCACGTGAGGTCTTTAGGGTGGTTTCTTATTAATTTATATAATTATGATATCTGTTCTCATTACAATATGATAATAATAATAATATCTTAGATTATCATTATTTTATTGTATAATAATAAATTGTCAATATTTACATTATATTCAGCGGTTTATTTCATTATAATTATAATATATTATTTATATCTGTTTCATTTTAATCTTGTATATCTTAATATCCCTTATAATATTTAAATTATTATTATTATTTGTATATTCTTATATTTACAATTTTATTTGATGTTTGTTTAATTATATATATTTTTAATACTTGCTATATCATAATGTTTATGATATGTAAATTATTACTTGTTTAGATTATATTATAATTATAATATTATCCCAGATAATTATAATTATAATAATAATATTTAAATTGAGATTACTTATATTTTCATTTTGATTTTGCTATTTATACTTCAGTGTTATTTTGGTGCTACGTTTCGAGGACATGACAGACAATACAGCATGCCTTCAACTTCGTTGCCTTTCTTGAATTTTGCATGCTTGCCATCTTGCACCAAACCATTGCTGACACACAAATCATCTAGGCAAATACCCACCAACACTTTTGCTGAACATGCTCTAACTCCAAAGCCTTCGGTGCCTCTTCATAACAATTCCTTTGCATACACAAGCTTATAACACAATTAAAATCACTCTCCACCATACCGATGCCAAAGGATTTAGAACCCACCTTCTTGCCAATCCCCATCTTTTACATTGCACTTGAGATATCACTCCTTATTAAGATTTCACACATGCCTTGCACATAGTGCAGGAACTTCACAGGGTAATAGTAAATGAAGATCACAAATTAGGTACTCAAACAATGGTTTGACCTGAGACCGTACTGCAAACTTAAGCTTAGCTTGCTTTTTTATGGAGGCTGAAAACTTAGGTGCCTGTCCGGATAGGTTTAAGAGCTTTAAAATTGACGTATATGGCAGTTAAATGCTCTCTAGAAATCCCTTCATTAGCAAGATAATCTGCCACAAAGTTTAAATAACTCTTGCAATGGTAAAAATCTGATAGAATCAACTTTCTCCGTTGAGCCTTTATTACCACCATTGAATCTTCTTAAACCACTAAATTTTAATGATTTTGAGAAAATGTTGCACCCAGACTTGCAAGCAATTCATCCCATTCTGCTTCGTTGTTTGTCCTTATTCCTAAGAAAAGCGAATCTCCATAAACCATACCTCTTCTAGAATCATGAAGCAGAAAATCACCTCCCACTAAACCTAGATTCCCCCGAGAAGCCCCATTGAAATTTGATTTAACATAAGTTTCTTCGAGTGGCCTCCATCTTTCTCTTCTCACATGCTCAGCTGCTTTATTTCTTTTTTCTTCTTACTTGCTTTCCTTTCTTCCTTTATCCCTTGAATGGGGATACCTTTAGTTGAGATTTTATTAGCAATTATCTGCTGGATAATGTATAGCTGACAAAAAAAGGTGAATAATTTCAAATTTTTGAATTATGCTGTGTTTTACTTTTGGTTTGTGCCTCTTTATATATGTATTAATCTGTTATGATTTATCTTCTGACATTGAATTACACACTTGATATTTGCATGCCTCCATATCTCATTGCTATTTGATGCATTGATAAAATAGCCCAAATTAAGTGAAACATGGTAAAATGCTTGATCCTTTTTTGAAAGATGTATGTAGTTATTTATCTTGAGAAAACACTACTTTGGATTCTTTTAGGTGTATAGTTCTCACTAATTTTATCCAATATAGTGTTTCGCGTATTGTAGACAATCCGGGTCTACTGAATAATCTTGCACTGAAGTTCAACTCCCCCACAACATTAAAGCTTCTTGTTGTTCTATGGGGTGATAAATCAATAGTTGACTCAAATGTTGGAAATACAATACCTCTTTACAGCTATGATGAATTCAGTCATATGGGTCATGAAAGCCGGAAGCGTTTGCTTGTACAGAGATCAGGTAATGCCAAGTCTGATTTATTATTTGTAATTTATATAGATATGAATGCATTATTCTCATTATATTGTTATATGTGACAAGGATGATGCACCAAATTCTTTGTGGTGTTGACGAAGGTGAAAGTCTATATTACTTGTGTGGTGGATTTGTTTGGGCTGCATGCAAGCTGGGTTAGCTTTGATTCCGAGCCAAGTTTTGGGCTCAATTAGTTGTGTAGTTGGCAGTATATATATGTAGAATATATCAACATTGCTACACGTTATTCCTAAACAGATCTTAATTATGTTATCAAATTACATCAATATTAGTACCTATCATAGAGTTCATAAAGGTATGTGATCTACGAAATTGTTTTTCATGGAAAATGTAGCCATCAATTTTGATGAGACTATATAATTCAATGAAACATAATAAATGCTGATGTCGTGATTTGCAGATTAAAGGAAAAAGATACATAGCAGCAACCACCTTGCAGGCTTGACAAAAGGAATACAACTGTGCAATTTTCTTTGGAAATGGCTGTTAAAGGATGCCAGAATGAACAAAAGAAATTTGCTATCGCTATATGGATTAAAAATAATTCCTGGCTAAGGTGAAATCATGCTGTTACAAGATAAATCCCCACCTAATGTCATCTATCATATGATCTCTTTTTTTTTTTTCCATATTTGCTTTATGATGTTTCCCACTTGAAGTTCCATTGTGTACCGAATGTTTGGAATTATTCTTCCTTGACTTCTGTAAATATATAACTTCTATATCACTAACAATGGGCTTGATAAATCTCCAAAAAAAGTTGGCTTGAAATCTAAATCTTGCAAATGTTTGGGAGCCAGGACATATACAATGCCTTATGAGAGAAAACTAATCCTGCATTTTGTGAGCTTTTCACTAAGCCTTCTTAATCCCCACTAAAATTTAGTCATTGTTATGTAGTTCTTGGAAAAGATGCAAGTCTATGTGTATTCTCCGGTTTTCACTTATTTTCAACAATACCATAAATACAACTCTAAGAGTAGTTTCTCTCTAAATTATGGATTTGGTATCACTTACATATTCAACATCCTCAACTGCCTCGTCATTTAGTTTTTCCAATATACAACATTCTTATCCATATCATATCTTATCCCTTTCAACATGACGCTAGAGAAATTATCATGTCATTTGTATTGTATCTTATATTTTTATCTTAAATAGTTTAAGTCTAAGCTAGTTGTACTAGTCGATGCATGTAACTATTGTCTGATATGCTGGTGGACTCGATTGTTTATTCAAAAATTCTGGGGTGTAATGCTTTTGTCTACTTATTTTGTTTCAATTACAGATGCTTGGTTCTTTTTCTCCTGGAGGCTGTGACCTCGAGGTGATAAGGGTCTCTTATGTCTACTAGACTGAATGGCAGATGGAGAGCACATAGAGCAAGAAAAGCTATATTTGACGGGTATTTGAAAAGAATGGATACAAGATGAAACAAAGAGCTAGAATCTTCCAAAATATTGAGAAGGGAGCAATACCAAACCAGGTTCAGGATGATATGGATAGCATTCTTAAGTAATTCCTACCATTTAGTGAGGGAATCTCTAATAAGATGATGACCGTTCTGAGGATGAACAATATCAAGTGTATTTTCCTAAAATCAAAATTGGTAGCTTGCTCAAGAAGCTCAACTGGATTCAAAGATAAGCTGTAGAGTCTCTCATTTGTTTCTCTTATGGTCACACTTGCATCAGTGAAACAGGGAGAGCTTTTCATAAGAAAATTATTAAAAAATGTCAAGATATTCATCCTTGCTGCAGAAAGAAAATTGAGGTCATACAGTCATACACATCTACACATGGAATTTTCATGGAGGCGGCACAGATCTTAGAGGAGAGGGATCATTTCCTGAAAAGGAAATTGAGGGAAGTAGTAGAAATTGAAAAACATCCTAAAATTTTGAAAAGATATGGAGGATCAAAATTGACACATGGGAGGCTATTTTTCGAAAGATTAGGATATCAATAAGGCTAATTAATGTTGATAGTTAATAAATATATAATTAGTTAATTCAAGGATGAATTAAATGTATCCAGTTTTGTTATAAAATTTTTAAATGATTCTAACATCATGTTTGTACTTGGAATTATCTATATATGGAGCTCCACTTCTAGATGCCACTCACCTCAATTCGTGTGGTTTGCATTTGTTTTTTAATGGGGAAGTTACATGGTGTTTGTAATATAATTGCAAGTTACTTTCTAGGCATAAGTAATGTGGTGCTATTACAAATTTTAATGTAAGCAATAAATGTCTATATTACAAGTATAGGCTGAAAATATATATCTAATACGCCTTGTAATGAACAAACCAAAGAAAACTCCAATTTTGTCTTGAAATTCGACAAAAAGAATAGCACCAAGAGGTCTAGTTTGTAGATCAACTAAGTATACCCTAGAAGTGTAGTGATGGAGAGGATATCATCAATGTCAATCAATTGCTAGGGGTAGAGATGATTGATTTGGATATACTTAGTGCAAGCATGATAAATTGGCTTCTTCACTAACTTTTAAGCAATTGTAGATTCAGATGTTGAAGTATTTGTTCTCCTTTCAAAGTGGCATCTTATAGGAATAATCCTTCCAATGAACCAAACATTCTTTGATGCTTCTACTTCTCAATCTTCTCTCCCATATATTCAGAATAGTCTCAAGTGCCAAAATTAATTTACCTTCCTCATCCAATGGTGGTAAGTCAAAAGAGGGTTAAATATGCCACCCAAGTTCCTTTTTGAGGTAGTAAACGTAAAAAATGACGTGGATTTTGTTGTGCTCTAGAAGCTCCAACTCATGGCTTGTAAAACCATGGATTCAACTTCTCTACTCTACTCTTATTCAAGGAAGATTGCTTGTAGGGTTGCAATTGCAAGAAAAGCAGGTCACTAACCTCATAAAGTTCCTTAAACTTGCATTTGTATACATAAATATTTAGCTAATTTTGAGCTTATTGGATATTTTCTTTAAGTGACTTCAGAATGCTTAAGATATCCTTGACTCAATCCTTAGCCTTTGGAACCCTACTATCAACAATAATCAAATCCATAAAAGATGTGACATCATTACCCATACAATGCTTTGAATGAAGTCGTGTTTATGGACTTCATTCACCCAAAACATATGGAGTCATGTTGAAAAACTCCTACCAAAACATATTAAGAATGTAATGGCCACCCCTAGTTTTTTCACCCAACTAACAATTTTCCTAGCTTTCAAGGAGTAGGAATTTTGGTCCAATATTGTGCAAGCATGAAAGTGTAGGGTTTTCTAATTTTGTAAGTTTAGAGTGTACTTATGTTTGCAATGCTTTCATTTAACATTCACCACCATACATAAGCATTCATTGAAAATATAGAAATGACTAAACTTCTTGAATCAGGATAAAAAACAATATTTTATTCCAATGATTGGATATTGTAGCAAATTTTATTGATATAAATGCATTAAAAGACTTGACCTCAATTCGGAAATAAGAGACAATGCTATCAGTAGATGTATACTTGAATTGTTAATCAAGGCAACATGTTTGTGTTTGCATGCATTGAAATTCCTCATGACAAGTATTGGGATGGCAACAAGGACACCCACACCACCTACAATAATCACATCATTCCTTATAACCTCCACTCAACCCACATATATAATTGTAATACCACACCTAAATAATTATAATACCACGTTTCTCCTTAATACATATTTCTAGACTCAAAACTATCACCTTGCCTTACACAGTCATGTACAATTAACTTACGTATCTCTAATGGTTAGCCTAAATGGCTTTAACAAGCATAGAGTTCAAGTGCACAAATAAAATGGAATATCATGTCTATGTAATATTGCAATATGCCTACAACTCAACTCTTGAATGTCACCAGTTTAGATAAGATGATATCACCTAGCTTGGGTATTATTTAAACCTGCAACAATTTCCTTCGAAGGCACTAGAAACCAAAACTCAAACAATTTTTCCTTGCCTAGCAAGACTTGATAAAATTGCAAATTATAACCCTTCCATTCAATTCAAAAATCTCAACAATGAAGCTTGTGGGTAGTTCCTAAATGAAAGCACCTGCAAACCAACCAAGGAGGATCTTCCATCTTTGTAGTTGATGTCCTCTATGAGGGTTTTTCGTTGTCACAAAGCCCTTGTTTGAACATAGTTCAAACCAACAATAACCTGTTATCAAATTCTTTATCATAGAGTACAAAAATGAGCTCCAAAATACACTTTTAATGCTCTCCTCAAAACCCCATGCCCTCAAGAAAATAAACATTTACTTTATTTTAAAATATCCCTCATGCCTCCCATATTTCACTAATCCCTTTTAATATTTGCATTATTCCCCATAGGCTCCAACTTATAAAGTCACCTTATAATATTAAATAAATTCTCAAGTGAAACATTAGTAAAATATTATACTATAAGCATTTATTGAAAATTTCTCACTTAATTTATTGAAACCACAATAGAGCATCGAATATCAAAACTAGATGTGTTGGGGTGTCATTGAAGATGAGACAAGATTGAAGTCGAAATGGTCACTTCTATAAATAGACATGGGCTCTAAGAAATGTGAAGCTCAAGTTGGGTGGCCGAAAACACTTTTGAAAGCATCACCGTGCAACACATCAAAAATCGAGATCAAAGCCAATCATGAAAATGCCTAAGGAACATAGATGCAATGGCTCCTAGAACCGTGGAGTTCCCTAACCAACCACATTAGCCCATGGGAACTTGATAGATAGGTTAACAATCACCAACTGAAAGGCCTAGAGAGGGGACATTACAAAGAAGCTTGTTATCCCGATCACTAACAGTGTTCCCGGGTAGGGCATGGAGTTTGAACGCCTTTCTTAAAAATAACTCCATAACTTGAGGTGCATTAAACTCAAAAGATATAGCATAAAAGTGGGTATACATTCCTTGTATCTGTGGAAGACCTATGATAAATTCTATTGTTCTTTCCCATTTATGCTCTAAAATTTGTAGGGGTTGCAACAATCCTATTGGAAAGGTATGCATAAGTCGAAGAATCCTCTAAGATGGGTCAATGCCTTAGATGGTGGCTAATCCAAGATAGCTCTAATTTTTTCCTAGTCCACTTTGACTCCTTCACATATCTTGAATATAAATTTTTTGTCATCCCAAATTTGGATTTGGATGCCTTGGTAGAAAGTGACTTTGCCTTCATAATACCTAGGACCTCATTAATATGTCTAAGATGTTCCTCCCATGTTCTGTTGTATATTAGAATGTCATCAGAGACGACAAGTATAAATTTTCGCAATTGCTTATTTAATATTTGATTCATACATGACTGAAATGTAGCACTAATCAATACAAAGCACATGACCAAGAACTCATAGTGTCCATAGTGGCATCTAAATGTAGTCTTATGCATGTCCTTTTCTTTGACTCTAATATAATGGTATCCTGATTGAAGATCAATTTTTTAAAAGTAAACTACTCCATGTAACTCATCAATCAACTTGTTGATTTTGGGATAAGGTGCCTATTCTTAATTTTTTTATTGTTGAAAGCCTTGTAATCAATGCACATCCTCATGGCCTCTTCTTAACCAAAACTACTAAAGAAGAAAAAGGATTGGAGTTGGGTCTAATATGTCCCATATCAAGTAGCTCCCTAATTACTTTCTTTATTGTTTCCTTATGCCTTTTTGGGTCGTAATAAGGAATAGTTATGACGGGCTTAGCCCCCTCCAACTCGATGACATGCTCAAACCTCCTATTCAATGGTCTACTTGGAGGAATGTTTCCAAATACTAGACTATGTTTAACCATCAGATTGAACATCAACACAATAGGATCTCTCATTCTCTGAAGAAGTTTTTACAAAAATAAAACATTGGGCTGCCCATGCAACCTAACCATGCTGAAAAAGAGCCTACATCTTCTTTGTAGTGACATGCCTCCATTAGACATGCCTCAAAGTATTACCTTTTTTCCATTTGCTTTGAACATTAGCTCAATAGTTTTAAAATTTTAAGAATACTTCCCAAGAGAGTGCAACCACTTACTCCCAAAACTAAAAATTAAATCTATTTCTCCAATTCTTATAACATAGAAATCATTTATCACCTTATGGTTGCATAACATGATACTCAATTAGAGTGGAAAAATTCCCTCTTGAAAGTCCAATAATGTGATCTTTTGGTATACCACTCAATTATGGTTGCCTTCATGGGAAATTCCTTCCAAAAAGGTTTGTTTTATTTCTTATATGGGAATGATGTTGGAAATATTGTCATTGATGTAAAAGGCGCTTAAACGAGATCATTGGAGTCATGGATGTCAAACTGATTGGCCAAAGGCCACTGATCGTTAGTCAAGCATGTTGGCCAACCTCCTTATTTTAGCATTCAAATGGAGGAGTATTTCATGTTTAAAATTGTTCACCATTTATGAATGGAATAAACTCTACACTAACCAACGATTATTGATGCCCAAGACTAAGGCATGTGTATATATTAATCACCTATATTAAGGTTTGTGGAGATATTAACAAATGGAAGCGCTTAAACTTTGTGTCAATCCTAGCTGCCATGTTTGTTTATATATATATACATATAAGGTGAGCATTGGAATAAAGCAATATCTATTAAGGCACAATTAATAATTTTACAAAGGCATTGTTGGAATAAAGTAAATATAAATTAAAATGAAATTAATGTGTGTAAAGTGATTTCCTTTGAAGAGCATTGATAAATATCAATAGAAGGGGCCATAATTGGTTAATAAAGACAGCGATGCATTTGCTAGATAGAAGAAAGTTCAATTAAGGAAGACAACAACATTTATATAAAACAACAATTATTTTAAGAAGCAACCATTCATATTAAAAGGTGGTGATTAACATCATAACAACAATTAATAAGTTTTAAAAAAGACAAAGGGTAGTGATTAGAAGGCTACAACTAAAAGTTTTATAAAGATAGTAATTAAAATCTTAAAAGGTAGCAATGAGACTAAGGAAGGGTTAGGACCATTTAAAAAGATATCTCTTTCCAAAGAGATGTTTCTCTTCATGTGAATAGAACCTTTTCACAAGGATATAAATATACAATGAGAAGTGTGTAGAATGGAGTGTGGAAAAATAAAAGACATATCTTACATACACCTGCAGTCCTTGAAGAATAGATGTGAGATGTAAGAAGATTAAATAAGGAAGAGGAAGGAAAAGAGGTGTTGAGTGATAGAGATATAATCATATACACTAGCGGTGATAAAAAAGATATATGCAGATCTAAAAGAGGTATATGTAGACTTGAAAGAGATTGCATCAAGTTTTTGGAGAGAGGATATGTATGTCATTGCATAATCAAATTTGTGAAGGCATAGAAAAAGATAGTCATCCATTGAAGAAGACATACTTTGTTTTGGAGAATAAATTTTGATATAAAAAAGAGAATATATGTAGATGTATGAAAGTGAAGAAGAGTATACATGTCGATAAACGTTAATAAGTAGATTTGTATAATTATTGAAGAGACTGAATTGTCTATCGTCTGTTACAGAAGCAACATTCATAAGGTGGAATTTTGTTGTGGAAATTGTTGCTTCCTAAAGGAGAGATTGGTCTCTTGCTAAGTTGGTGCTTAGCAATGGGGGTTTGTAATGTCCCCTTCTTAGGTCTAGAGTCAGTTCAGTGACCATTAGCCTTTTTTTTTAGTTCTAGTAGGCTAACTAGTAAGGCAAGGGGACTCCAAATTTCTTCGAGGACATAGTCATGGCGGTACAAGGTTTTTATTGATGGCAGTGAGCTTAGTGGGCAATATTGGTATGAGTGACTCCATAATATTTTCAGACTTTTGGGGTGTTCTCCAAAATTCTTGGAGAGCACATCTATTTTTAGTAGGTCACCAAAATGGCTTCAATCATTGATCCAATGCATCAGTATCATATTGGCACAGTCAAAATTGGATTCTGATGTGTTTCGAGATTTTTTGTAACTTGAGGAAAAATATTTTAATATTTCACTTAAGTTTATAATTTTTTATTTTAATTTTCATGAATTAAGTGTAATAACTAAGAGAAATAAGAAACTTTTGCTTTTGAAAATGATTATTATTATTTTTAAAAGGCGTTTGAGGGAAAAAATGAATTAGTTTATTATTTCAAAATTGAGGAACTTCCCTCCAAAAACTATATAAGGAGGCATTGGGAGCTCATTTGGGTTATGTTATGGATTGATAATGAAGTGTTGTTGGATTGTATCTAGATTCTCCAAGTCTTTGAGGATGGTAGCCCTCAAGGATTTTTCTAGTTTTAGAATTGAGATATACTCCCTAGTTGGACTAGTGTGGTTCCATTATGGGATCACCATTGGTGTTGATTGTGGAGCTTTTTCTTTTGGATTTCTAATATGAACCATTTTGATGTGTTCTAGTTTTGATAATGTCTGACGAAACTTCCTTCTAGTTGTTGAGTGATCTAATGGTGATTTTACTAGAGTTGATGCTTGTTGGCAGTACCTGTGCAAATATAGGTCATACCCCTTCGTTTGCTTGTGCAATTTGACGTGATGGATATTTGCTTCTAGGTATTTTATTAAAGGTCTTCCAATGTTGGGTGACTAGGAAGAGGGAGTTTGTAGGAGGAAATGTGGAAATTCTAATTTTTCAGATCAAGTCACCCTTATTGCAGGTCGTCCTACCTCTAGGGAGAGGCGTGTGGATTCTTCAAGGGAATCACCCCTCCTATCCAAACTTTTTATGCTCCTTTGGGGGTTCCTAGATTCACCAAACCTTTTTCTATTAGTTTTGAGGTACACTTTGTTATTTGGAAGAGGTTTTAGGGAGGTGTGACAATTGTATACTTGTTGCAATAGTGTTTTAAACCCGTTGTAGTTATGCTTCAGACTTGTTTCAAACTTCATTTGGTCACATTTTTTGAGTTATAATTGCTATTATATTGCTTGGGCATCTTGTTTCTAGAGTTTGGGTTCATTTGGGGGTGCTTAATCAGTTTCTTATTACTTTTATAGTTGTAGGAGCAGTCACAAATTGATCTAGACTAAATTGTAAGTGAGCTAATAATGTAAAACTGTGTGATAGTACCACCAATGAGTTGCTCTTGATGACTTTTTCCTACTTAAACCACTGCATAAGTTGTTTCATTTGCTTACCACACTGCATAAGTGGTTGTTGTACTCACCTCACTAAACATGTGGTTTTTTGGCACTCGCTCATCATTGATCCTACCATAAAGGGGATGTGCTCAACTTACCCCACTAAACAAGTGGTTATCATTTTCAGTAGCTTATTTTCTATTGCAATCTTTATACTGTATGCTCTCACCTCGCTCGAACTTGGTGATAAAAAAGTGGAAGGAATTTGTTTAGCTTTACTTTTTGTTTTAAGCTAATGAGTTTAATTTTCAAAAAGTTAAGGATGCTTATTATAGGGTTGGTGGCTCCAGTAGGTAGATGCCTACAAATATTGTAAAAAATTATTTATATAAAAGCAACATATTGTCATGGTTTTCTCCTGTAAGAGTTTCCACGTAAATTTTGTGTGCTTCTTGTGTTGCATAATTGTTAGAACTTATGTGAATTATATTATGAAATTAATATTATTTTGATTAGTTTGAAATAGTAAAATATTGTATTATACTAATTTATCCCCCCTCTCAATATAATCATGTGCTCATAAAATGACTTAGGTTGGAATTTATTTTTGGGTTTGGAAAACTCCATATTTCTTACCCTTTTTATTGTGTCTTGTAAAGAAGGTGGGTCAAATGCCTTCACCTAACCTCTAAGTGGTTTAGTCAAACCATCAATAAAAAGAACAATAGGTCTCCTCTCTAATACATCATGAACTATCACTAAAATCCTCTTTCAGACACATTATCAACTGAGCCATATTGCTTTAGTTAAACATGTCAACAATTCTTTGGTTGAAACCTACATAAGAGTTTATGAGAATATGCCCATGTGTTATCATTCCATGGTACCACCACTCATGAACATCCTGCTTTAGATGAAGTGTGGCATATTTTATTGCATCATTCTTAAACATAGGATTTAATGAAAAATATGTGTCTAGTTTCTAGATCCATGAACGTGTTGTGCATTTGTTAGAGCCATACAAGGTAGGTATGGACAACTTGTGCAACCTTTGTTGCAACCCCTATTTGTGTGTACCTTTGTCCCTTTTGGGTCTAGTCCTCAATTTTAGTTGGAAAAATTTAGTCGACATCTTAGCATAAAATTCATCCCCTAATGATTGGTACTCATGTAAATAATCTAGGTAATTTTTTGCATCATTCTTACATCCTTCATTATCTTCTAGAATTTCTTCTCTTAAAAATTTAGGCATCAAGGTTCTAGTTGTTGATCCAATAACTATTCTAATGTTGTTGTTAGATCTATTATTCCAAGAGTTACTTGTTTCCCTATTATTGTTCTGGTGAACCTTAGGCATATTCATATTTTGCATAATTTGTGTCAATAAATTAGCCAACTATTGTTGTCCTTAACAAGATCATTAAGTATATGTTCCCTGATATTCCCTTCATTCCTTCTTTCCTTATTGGCCAAATTTCTACAACTTCTTCAACCTATAAATTTGTGAAAGGGAACCCTTCTAGATTTTTTGGAAAATTAAATTGCCCTCTTTTGAGATTCCTTTAATAATACATGTTAGCTCTTTCATTGGGTTGCATATGAATGGTTTTTCTATATCAAGCTTGTTAAATTCCCAACAGGCTATCAAGAAAACCAACTCTAATACCACTATAATGTGCCAACCTAATTTGTTTGAAATTTGACAAATGCTTAATGAAAAGCAACATTGGAAAGTTGTAATTTTTTGTGTGATTTTTCAAGTGTTTGAGAAAATGATCATATAATAATTAAATTTAAACTAATAAAGATAATTGCTTTTAGTGGAGCACTACAAAAAGTTTCATTCATCACAATTTACATAGGTTTGGCAATACATAATTCATTTATATCAAATGTTGCTGGGAAGAAATACCATACATTCATAAAGTAATTTGAAGCAAATCTAACCTCTAGAATGTTGTTGCAAGAATCTATAGCTCGTCCACTTAAAATGTTACTGTTTGTAAATCTTTGAAGTTTGGTCCATAATACTGCAGCTTAGGACAATTGAATGAGGGTGAAATTGTGGTGCAATTGAGTATAGTGTTGTCAAACCTCTGTTGGAAGTCATGGCCTCTCTCTTATCTCTCATCCCCTCCAAATTTCTTAAATCAAACTTCAAACTGAGTAACTAGTGTTTATATGACTCGCCCCCTATTTATTTCTCATGCCTACTTGTTAGAGGATCAACTAGAGGATTATGCATTGGGGACTTTGATGGAGTACAAGAAAAACTAAAGATTTCATCTTTCAAAAGAATCACAATGTTAGTTCTAGAAAATGAAATGAAGTGTCTTTTAGAGGTGTAGAGGCAAATATAAAACCAAAAAGAAAAATTTAAATTGCTTTTAAATGTGTTTTTTATATATGTTTTTGTCTTCAACTGTCGCAGTCAAGTCTAGGGATCAAGACTCGCCCAGACTCGGCGAGTCTAGTGAGTACTTGGCCCCTGAGTCTACCAAACTCATTTACCCCTACCCAGATCGTGACTCGTTGAATCTTGGAAAGTTTTGTAACCCTAGCTAAAATGATAGAATAACTAGATAAACAAAAATTAACAGAATAACAGTAACAAGCATAAACCGAATGAGATTGGAAAGAAATGATAAAATGGAAAAGAAGAAAGAAAGGAGACACTCAAAAGAGGTCCACGAATGAAGCCTTCTGCAAAGAAATAACTTCAATACATGAAAACACAGAAACGAGAAAATGGTTGGGGTTATTTTAGGGGCTTGCCTCAGTCAAACCCCAATGTAGATGTTCCCACCTCCATGTACAACCAGATAGATAGAGATAAAAGAAAATGACAATAGATGGGATAAAGATAAAGGACGTATGAGAATATCAATATTCTATCAATGTAAATACGATATTGCAATGAAAAAATAATGTAGTTACCTTCCCTTTAGCAAGATACTGATGTCGAAAGGAAGAGCATGAAACATCTAATACATGTCAAGAATTCCAAGATGTTGGTGTAGAAAGCGAAAGTGGAACAACTTGAGAGAATGAGAGAGTGAAAGTGAAAGAAATGCTTGAGAATGAAGAGGAATGAGCAAGAATTAGTGAGATTGATTGAAGGAATGAATAAAATGGTAAAATGGGAGGTTTGAAAGGGATATAGGCATGCAAAGGGACATTTTTTATGTGTTTGCAAGCTGCAAAGGAGTTACACTTCATGGGCAAGCAGGGAGTGTTACGTCTCAACTGCTATGCAATCCATAATATTTTCAAGACATTCGATTGCATGACAAAAGTTCACTTTAACGGTCGAAAATGAAAGGGTCGATGACAAAATTAAGGTTAGGTTAGAGGGATATAGAATTATCAAATTTAATTAACCTAAAGGGGAGGTTATGGAAAGTGAAATTGCATAGGATAAAAATTTTAGCATTAGAAAGAGGCATCTAATCCTAATATTGAGTTGCAGTTCATGAATTTTTATTAGAATAACCTATTCAATCCCCGTAATCAACACCCATGTATTAGGATTAAAACCTTGCCAATAATAAGACCCAAATGGATGTGCTTAGCTCCTCTCTATGACTTCTTATCTCCTTCCCTGTGTGATCTCCCTTTCTCTTCACTAATTTTTGCACGAGCCACCCAATATCACACTCAATGCCTACTTCAACACTTACCAATTGTAAAATCACTTCCAACAGTCGTACTTGGTGACTACTCACCCTGGCAATTTCCTTCCTAGCTCAAGTCAACATCTTCCCATCTGTGTTTGTTTATCTTTCCTCATTCTACATTCAAAACATGATTTCCCCCCCTACACACCATACCTTGTGCTTGACTTGCAGCTTTGGATAGCTAGAGAGGTGGAATGCCATGCCCTACTATGTAACTATTCCTTAACATACCTACACTTTTCTTATTTATTTTGGGTTGTCTCCTAGCTATAAGATAGATAGATAGCTCCATAAATCATGCCCCCATCCTTGCTAGGTCATTGGTGGAAAATGTCATGACTGTAGTTAATTTTCTTTATTGCAATTCTTATTTTCTTTATTTTATTTTTTCTTTCATTTTTATTTTGATTTTATTATATTTTCAAGATGATTTCTAATTATTGATAAGACATATATATATATACATTTTTAATTGTGAAGGTTGGCAATATCATACCTTGGCATGGTCAAATAGGTTTATATTATTTTTATATTGCGTTAGCTAATCAAGATAAGGGGTTTATTTCTGGAACATGGTTGTTGATACTTAATCAATGGAACTAGGTACAATTCACAATCATGTGATTTATCTAGGGAAATTTGATCTCCTAGTTACAAGGTAAGGTTAAAAGGCTTAAGGACTATTCTCAGGATAAGTTGTAGGTCCACTTTTTTTGCACCCTTGCACCTGAAAAACCACTCCAATTTCTCACACACAGGTCAACACAAGACACAACCATGTCATAAACAAACAAAAATTGTTTACTTCATAACTTTTAATTACTTGACAATTATAATAATTAACAAAAAAGTATTAAGTCTATAGCCTTAATCATTAGGTCCATACAACATTCAAAAAAATCAAGTATGATTAAAGTTTCAACGTTAGAGCTCCCACCTTAGTCCAAATTACATTGAGACATTGGGTGGTTAACACAAAAAATAAGTATAAGGTTTGCAGGGATGTGACAAGAATAAACTAGATTGGTATAGAATGATTTTTGATCTATGATAGACCAAGAAATTTGAACAAGTTTTACTTTGACTAGAATGGATCATCATGAATTTGATTCAAAATATTGATGCAAAAAACTCATAGATAGTTAAAATCACACTCTTATCAAGATCAACATGGATCAAGTTGGAAGTCTCACAGCTATCCATATCTATTTTTATTTCATCATTATCACTTAAGCGATGTTTAGGTGTTGCTACACCCCCTAGCTCAAGTCTCGTTGCTTATAAGTTCGATAGATCTCTCTAATGGTCAAGCCAAAACATATAGGAGGATAGCTTCCAAGTCAAGAACAAAATGGTAATTCTCCAAAGGTTGTTCTAACAAAATCTCATTCATTCTAGTGCAACTTTAAGCTTGAGAACAAAATTACAACTCAGCTAGATCAAGATATTGTGATAGATTTCTTATTGTCATTTAAGAATAATAATTATTAAATTGATGATATAGGTATTTTGGAGATAAAGAGCATGCAACATAGAGTTTTATTGTTTGTTTCTTAGCAAACTGATGTGGTTGAGGAGTCTAACTATATCCCTTTTAGTGAAGGGAATGTCAATTCTCACAACTCCACCACTAACAATTCATTTGCATGTAATATTGCTAAAGTATGGAACAAGTATCTCACAAAAATTTCCACCTATTCCAATATTTCACATCCTCTATTATTGGATTTGGTGGAAACTATACCACCCTCCAGTAGACCTGTCCATGATTATCTCCACAAATCCATTGATTTAGTATAGCTTTACCTTAAAAACATCAAGATGAAGATTATGTTATGTGAAAAAAATTCTTGGTTAAAGATGAAGTAAAACCCACCATTAGACTGAGCTAGTTAGCAAGTGAGATGAAAGACTATCAAGTACCTTTCTATATATATTTATGATTGATAATGTAGTGATTCATGTAAACTAGTACTATAAACAAGCATATTAAAAGTAAATAAAAATTGTTCCAGTGCACATCATCCAATTTAAGATTTTGAAAAGGCAACTACTAGTGGTTAGGGCATTGTCATTGATGAGAGAAAATAATGTCATTATTCAAAAGTTGTCTAGTGATATGAAAAGCCTCTTTTTAATCCTAAGAAAGGTTAACATATAGAAGATAACCGCCTTAGGGTTAACATGCAAAAGATAACCACCTTGGTCCATAAAGTCAGTTGATTTAACTAGAAACATCCATAATGATTTTTTCAAATAAAAGTGATAAGCCAAAGGGGAATATGCAGTGAAAGGAAATATCATAAAATACTTAATTGTAGAAAGCAAAGGCAATTGACCTTAAAATAAACCTAGTAATGAAGGTAATATTATTTTAAGTCAATTATTGAGAGTAATATGTTGTTTCAAAAAATTATGAATGAAGGTAATGTTATTTCAAGTACAATTATTGAGAATAATAGGTTGTTTCAAAAAATTAGGAATAGATAGATGTTAGAGTTAACATAAATAAGCTAACAAAAGAAAAGTATTTAACATGCCTCTATATTTTGCATTTTATATATATGAACTCTGATCTACAAGTGGTGATTAAAAGAAGGCACTATTTATAGATATTGATGGCTATTATAGGCTACATATTTTTCTTTTCAAGATGAGAGAGATTTCAATCCTTTATATAAGCCTTGGATACTATATATGGAGTAACTAATTAGAAACTATAGAATTTAGTTAAATTTTTAGTCAATAGAAACAAAATATAATGCATTTATATCTTTCCCTACAATATCTAAGAGTATATATAACTTATTTTGTAAAACACATGTAAATGACAAAGTAGAATTTATTGTTAGCGTCATTCCATTGCATAATATCGTCGAAGAGCATGTTGTGCTTAACCTATAACACAAAGGAAAATGGTTAGTAATTTATCTAGTTTTATTGCATTGTGAAAATCCATTTATAGATATCAGAGACTGAGAAAGCAAAGATATGCAAAATGCTTTACTGCCAATAGTTGACTGAATAAATCTACTCCCATGCTCAAAATGAATTTATTCCATTGTGAATGATAGCTTTAGTTATGTACATGCATCAATTGCAAACTAATTGCAACACCAAACAAGCACCAAGAAGCAGAAGCCTCAGGTCTTCATATCTAAATCCAAAGAACATCATGAAGAGCAACAATGTAAAAAATAATGTTGGAAATTATGAAAAAAAAGACTTAACTCTAAGATTCATCCTTAAGTAGCATAAAATATTTTGTTAAGCAACCCATTTGAAATCTGATCTGCCAAAAAATAATTCCAAACTCAAAAGTTTGGAAGTAGAAATCAAATATCTAAAGGGAAAGCTTAGTCACAACTTTAGAAAATGTTTAAGCATTGTTATCAATGATCTCACCACTCGGCACCTGAGGAGTTCTAAAAGAAATTACAGAGTTTGTCCCATCCAAAGATATCACATGGAGCTAACAAGGAATGTGGAGGTGGCGGTATAATTTTAAGAGTGAATCACTTGAAAAGGTAAATTTGGTATCTCAAAAGTCTTAACACCCAAACAAACTACTCCAGAGGGCACTTCAAAAAAATCGGGATTGAGAAAAAGATCAATAGGAGTATTCTAATAGCGAGTTGGTATAAATGCAAATTAAGGCCTAGCCATGGATGATGATGAAATAAGGTACCTAATACATAGACATTTAAGATAATTTGTTCCTATAAGCTTAAGCTACAGGGATATTAAATTCTCTATGAATGAATCCAAGCCTTGCACAAGTATTCATGGAAGGAGTTATAGTATTTCTTAGTCCTCTTTGTTTCAAGTTGTGTTAATAAATTGTAACACCAGTGTAATTGTTTTGCAAAGTAATATATACAAAGTTTGAAATTCATTTGTTCGTTTTCATTCTACATTTTGCACGAGTTTTAAATGTTGATAAAAATTGGAGAAGCAAATGAAAGAAGAAGATTGTAGAAAATAAAAATAAAAATTAAAAGATCTAAATAACATAGAATAAGAACACGAGATTTATAGTCGTTCGCCCAATAATGGTTACATCCACTTTCAACAGGGATTATCTTTTTTATTAATTCTCAATTATAATACATAATATTTAAGCAGTAGCAACTTTATAATTCAATCTCATCTCCAGAATGGAAAAAATCCATCAAAACGGTCAACTTCTAAATTAGTGAATACATGGCAAAAAAAAAGTCACAAAAAAGGCATCCATTTCAAATGTGAAAGAAACTGCTCTTTAAATTAGAATATTTGGGCTTCACCAAACCCAACACTAAAATGTATATTCATCAATATAATCACTCACAAATGTTTGGGAACAACAAGAACTTCGATTCAACAAATAAAGATTTTACAATTTCATTTTTTCACTCAATCATTTTGAAAAAATTAAGGACATTGATCTGATTCCATCTCTTAACCTTAATGTTTTTTACATGAAAAATATTTGAGGGAACTTCATTATTTATGCCACAATGTCCTAGCAGGTTGGAAAAATAAGTTTCATATGACAAAGCAAATTTATCTAGTGTCTATCAATCCCTAACAACCCCGCCATGTTTAAGCCTATTAAAGATCTTGTTTTTCCTACTTTAAATACACACTCTAAATGAGAATTAAATATAATAAATGATGTACTTTTACATCAACATATTTTTTCAATTGAAGAGAGATATATTAAGGTGCACGCCCCAAGATAGGATACTAAACTTTACCATTTTGTTGATCATTGCCTCTCATTGATAATGAATACTTATAGCCCTTTTAGAAAATTATTTTTTTATTTTATACAGGTCATCTATCAAATTAATTGTTTTTGTATTTTATGTTAGTATTTTTTATGGATACAATTAGGTTACTTAGATATTGGAATCTTTGTCATTAAGATGATTACCACGTGTTGAGTAAGTTTTTATATATAAATTTTCAATATTATTTTGTCTACATGATTAAATTTTTTTTTGAATCCTCGAGCTTCAATATGTGAAGCATTGGAACAAAATATTGAAAAACAACAAACTTAACAAAGATGAGTCAACAAAATTAAAATTCAAATTATGAAGGTGTGCTAATTTTATCTTTGGTTATAAGAAACATTAAGTTGGTGAACAATAATGAGTGTTTGCTAATATTTCTTAAAGTTGGTGAGAAAGGGTGATCTATAAGGATGCTTCACATCTAATAGAGATTAGCACAAATAAATAATCCTTTTATAAATATGGTATATCCTTTGGCTATACCTTGAGGGGAATAATCGCCTTATAGCTTGGGTAGAACTAGTCAACAAGTTGGACATAAATTAGTAGACAAGCCCAATTAATAAAGAAAAGTGGGTGAATACGTGATAGTGCTACCTCAGGCATGTGTTGGAACTCATAGTCTGACTTTAGTATTAAAATCAATACCATGTTTTTAATACCGACTAGTTATTATTTGAATGTAAAACCAAGTTGTTCCAAAAACTTCTAGTGTTGCTACCTTTACTACATAGGGAATGTATTCAAATTTTAGAGTGTGTCGATTTAAAAAAAAGTACAAAATCTTGAAGCTAATAAGAATTTTAGAAGAAAAGCCTACACTCCTTGGTGTCAAGATCAATCTCTATTGGGGGACGGTGCATTGGGAGGACAAGTGGCATGTCCAAGGTCGGTTCATATCCACATGGCACTTTAGCGCTACTTTGTGTTTTATTACGCCGAAGGCGTTCCCTCAATGAAGTTTTCCATTTCACTTTCTCTATTGACGGTTAAAAAAAGGTTGCAAGACCATCCAGAATAGATCTTGATCATCCATCATTTTTCGTCATTTTTTTACTATTTTCGCCATTTTAATTTGGCACCATGGATTTTTTCTTACTTTCCATTGCCTCTGAGCATTACAATGAATTCGATAAGCTTTTTTGTTTTAATACACCATTTTTTCCCTTCATTTTTTTTCTGCACTTTTTACTCTCAATGAAGTTTGCCATTTCACTTTCTCTATCGACGGTTAAAAAAAGGCTGCACGACCATCTAGAATAGATCTTGATCGTCCATCATTTTTTGTCATTTTTTTACTATTTTCACCATTTTTTCGGCTGCTTTTCGCCATTTTTTCTTGCTTTCCCCGCTGCTACCGACATTACGAGAATTCCGACCACCGCTTTTTGTTTCCGCACACCCATTTTTTTTCGCTTCATTTTTTTTTCTGCACTTTTTACTCGTCCACCACGCTGACGCGGTATAAATGTAATACAACTAATTTATTTTTGGAGTGGTTGTTGGCTGGAGCAGAGTATTAATGTCCAATGAGATTTTATTATCTATTTGGTTTATTAAACTCATTCATTTTTTTTATTTTATATCAAGACTTCTCCATTTGACTTTTGGTTTTTTTAATATAAAATTTGTTGTATATTCTTAAATTCATAAAGTTTTTAATATTTGATGATGATATAATATTGTAAAATGTGTTGTGGTATTGATAATTTTAATTTTTGTATTGCAATGTCATCTTAATAAAAGATTTGTAAAGATGCCATAAAACTCTTACAAAATTTGTAATATTATTTTATATATTATATTTTATTATTTATGTCATCAAAATTGAATTTACTACCAGCAATTCATTTGAGAAAATTCACCGTCATGAAAAAATTCACCTCATGGAAATTCACCACCAGCGATTCACCATCATGGAAAATTAATCACAAATTTTTAATGTGATGGATTTCTCGCTATTGTGAATTGCTAGTGGTGACTTTTCCTTAGGTGAATTTGTCATGGCAGTGAATTTTCCCATGTAATAAAAATTGATGACGGTGAATTTTCCTATAACCATTATTTATATATTATTTATTATACTTATATTTATATTATATATTATATTGTATAATATATAAATTGATAAATATATGTATATGTATGTTGTATTTAATATAATGTAAATTTATTTCCAAAATAATAGTATAATTATATTTATTATTATATAAATTAATATATAAAAATCTAATAGTTTAATTGATTTATAGAGAAAGCAAGAGAGAGGAAGAAAAAGAAGTGCAAACAAGAGAAGTAAAATAATATATAGAAGGCCAATCCTGAGGGACTCCAACAAACAAAAACATTGTAACTTAGTATACACGCTTGATGAAAAATGACGTCCTATGTAATTTCCAAGTGGCTTCCTTTATTGGTGCTCTCTCTATAATTTCCAACTTACCAATTAGTACAACTAAATGACATGTCAAATGTACTTGTAAATGTTGGTAAAGAAGTTAATAGTGAGGGACAGAGAGAGGCACATAGAGAGAGAGGCACATAGAGAGAGAGAATGAAAATAGAGTATAAGAGATAGAGTGATATCAGGGAGAGTTAGATAGAGTGACATAAAGAGAGATGGGTAGAGACATGTCATTTTGGATTGTTGGCACAAAACACTTGGTCAAAAATGATACGTGTCATTTTGGATTGTTGGCACAAAACACTTGGTAAAAAACTAGACTATCGTAAATTGTCTATCTACATTTCCCTTTATATAAGAGGGAGAGTTAGATAGAGTGACATAAAGAGAGATGGGTAGAGAGATATATCCCCATAGATACATGTCATCTTTGGATTGTTGGCACAAAACACTTGGTTAAAAACTAGACTATATTTTGTCTATCTATGTTTCCCTTTATATCTCTTATTTCTCTCTTATGCCTTCTATCTCTCTCTCTATTCCTTTGAGCTCTTTCTCTATATATATCTCTCCCTATATCTCTATATCTCTCTCTCACTCACACACACTCTCCCTATCTCTTTATCTATCTCTCTACCTCTTCCCCAGGTCTCTCTATCTCTCTCTTTATCTCTCCTTTATCTATTTAATACTTCTTCACTCCTCCTCATCACTCTCAATACATCTTGGGTGCATCGCCATGCATATGTGCGTATCTGGATCATATGCTGCAGCCTATCGCATGGCATATCGCCATCCCGTAAATCGGATCTGCTGGACGGCATGTGCCACGCATCCGTGTTTCTCATCTCTATCTTCGTATGTTTTGCTCCAGCATATGCTGTTAGCGAACTCTATCCTGTTTTCCATCTCTTTCCTCGGCAATCATCACGGCTGCGCAAATTTTGTATCGTCATCTCATGGTTCGCGTAAAATTGCGTCATTCTCTCCTCCGGTTTATCCTCCATCTCATCATCTATCCTGAATATCCATGGTATCAAGCTCTGTCTCTCTAATCCCCTCGATTATCTCTGCATCCCTCTACATATCTCTCTCCCTCTCCATTCCCCATCACCATTCAGTCACTATATCTCTCCATCCCTTCACCACAAATTCTCTCTCTCTCTCTCCCCATCTCTCCTCTTTCTATCTATATCTCTCTCTCTCCTATTACAGGCATGGCGGTCTGTAGTGAGCACAGTTATCATCCGGTTGATTTTATTTTGGTGTGAACTTGGATCCTATAAGTGGATGCATAGTTGATTTGAGTTTATTGAGTTACCAAAAGAATTAATAATTTTCTAAGTAGTACCTGATTGGCTTCATGTCATTACACAAATGTGTCACGAAAAATGGGCCAGAGTTGCCCGTGGTGTTTGCACTGACTCTTACGCCGCCTGCCGACGCGCTGAAGTTGAATTTACGCTTTTGTTCGCGTAGGTTGGCAGTTGGTGTACCCTGTGTGTTGCATCAGCCTTCTGCCTTCTCAGATGCATTTACTCGGGATGCCAGTTGGTCAAAAATATCTTGGATTGTTGACAAAAAGAGAGCATTGAGAATATTTTGCAGAATCTTGAGGTAAGTCATTTGCTCTGGTTTGAATTCTTTGCAATTCTTTCTATGTTTTATTTGATCTGTAAAGATGTTCTGGGTAATTGTTTTCACGCTATAGTTTTGGTGGCAAACCCCTTTCAACTTCACCTGTATACAGGTACAGCGGTACAAATTTAGGGGGTATTTCTTTTATATATAATTTTTTCTTTGTCTCTGTCTTCATTTCTACGTCTTGAGTCATTCTTGCCCAAAAAAACCACGCTTGAAAGTTTTTAGTTCAGTGCTATGTATTAATGAAGCATCTACCGCTGGGAGAGAATTAAACGAGGGTTCAACACATCTCATTAGATTTACATTGCATTGAATCACATTGCATCGCATTTGAGTTTTCAGCCGAGGAAGGCCTAATGGCAACTTTTGCTTTTGCTTTTTATTACTTGTAGGTTTGACCTTTCCTTTTTAACTAACCGGTGAGTATTACTTCAGAATTGTCCTGTTTATGTTTGAAAGACAGTGAAAACACCAACTCTCGCACAGCTATCATGCTTGCTGTCACAACATAAGCCCAAGACAAAATGTCATAGCATCACCTCACCTCCATGCCAGACAAATGATGCAACCAAAATAAGTTCTCTATTCTATGAAATTTAAATGATGTTTGCACCCATTCACAAAGGGAGCTTGCCTTTTTATGCTGGTTACTTACCCTCCATGACCTTTGCTTTGATAAATATTGAATTTTAATTGTTCTACCTCCATTCGTTATCATTTGAATTGACTTGTCTTTACAATTTTCGATTGACATGCCATGATGCCAAGCATGAGAGGAATGCAAAAATGGGGAAGCCGTAGAAGGGAGCCTTTGTGCAATCTCAAGCTATCGATTTGCACACTTCCAACCTTCCTTCCCTTGTGCGAGATGCCATGTCTGAAAGAGTGCAAGATGATGATAATAATGAGACAATGGATTGGGAATGGGAATCTGTTAGTGGATTGGAGCAGCAAGAGAGATAACAAAATGTAGAAAACTTAGAATGCATTTTAAGAGTTTAGAAATTATAAGTGATTCGTGTTAAGAAAGTAGATTGGAAATTGGTACAATGGGTGGAAGAACTGAATTGTAGAGGAAGGCATTTGAATAGACTAAGGTCTAGGATTTTTGCAAAATATAAAATTCAAACTACACTTTGCAAACCATTATTGATTTTAAACACTGTAGAAAGGGGTGCAGTGGTCAATGACCTAGCCAAGCCATCTCAATCTCAATGCCTGGTATTGTTCTTATTGTGCCTGAATTTTTTCCTGTTTTTATTTTTTGGACTTAAGAAATTCTTGACACAATAGCAATTAGGCTAGCAAATGGATGCAAATCCACTCTGAGCATAAAAAATGAAATCAAAGACTTTGAGGCCCATGTTTTTGGTTGTTGGTTGATTGAAGCTGGCTGCTGAATCAGGCAGATCTGGCAATGCTTGTATATGAGGATAGATTTTATCTTCCTACCGAATCTTTTTGAGAGATGGTTTTGTAATTGGCATTCGCTTTGCATTGTGTTCCCCACTTTGAACTGGCTACTTATCACAAGTCTGACATGTCTATTCATTCATCTTATGAGAAGGATCTAATGGACCCTCCTCTATTTGGATAGTCTTGAGTTTTTTTCCTTTTATGTTTTGACCAACCAAATTTTGTAGTTCTTAGGAGGTAATGCCTTCAGTATTGAATCCTGGCAGTTGATCTTGATTAGGAGTCTGAGTTTACTCAGATTCTTTGTCTTACAAAGCTCAAAATTAATTAAATTTAAGAACACAATTTTAAGGATTCAATTTCTTATATTATTTGGTGGGAACTTTTTAGCGACTGTTTTCCATTCTTGTCTCACATCCAAAATTGGAGTCACTTTTGATTCTGTGTTTTCTCCTTTTAGGCCTTTTGATAAACAACGCACTTCAAACTTACAAAAATTGTCAGATTCATTCTCTGAAATTATAAGGAGAAAATTATTCATGTTACATTAGATTACATCTATACAGATTACAATCGTTTACAACAATAAAGATAAAGGGAAGATAGATGCAGAATAGCACATGAGTTGTCAGGTGTTATAAATATAATCCAAGTCTTGGCCTCTACAAACCATGGGTTTGATCTTTTTGAAGTTCTGAGAAGCTCATCCTAATGCAAAATAGCCTAGATTTCTTAGCTTCCACATTTTTCAAAGCATACTCACAACCTGCCAACACTTCATTGTTGAAGAACATCCAATGAAAGGGGGGAAAGAGGAAGCAAAGCAACCTCCAAAATAGTGGATCTCTTAAATGCCATATGACTCACCTCACTTTCCTTTTCTGGCCTTCCCTACATATTTGAAAGCACACCAACAATCTGCTTTCACTTTACCGTATGTACAATTAGAAGGAAGAAGAGGCAGAGCAACCTCTAAAAGACCTTGTTTTTTGGTTTTCAAAGTGCTTTTACTGATTTAAAGATAAAGCTATATTTAGATTTAAAACAATATTAGTAAATGAGATCAATTGGTTGGGGCTTTATATATTTGGGCATTTTATAGTTTGAGGAAAATTTTTTGAGAGTGAATCATCCAAAACACTTGGATCATCAAATCTACAAATTTTATAGATTTATGTAAAAGCTATAATGAACACTTGGATCATCCTCAAACCAATTTCACTTGAAAATATGTTTTACTGCTGCCCATAAGAAAATCTTCAGTCGGTTTACCTTTGATTTACGAGGATGGCCTAATGGCAGCCTTTCCTTTTGCTTTTTATTACTTGTAGGTTTGTGCAAATTTTGTTAATGGTACTGGTTAAACTTTCCTATTTTTGGGATTTCACTTCATATGTGAAATCTCTAGGTATTCAATCATGTGTGTGTTAAAAGATCTCTGGGGTACAAAATTATGTATACTGAGATTTGAACTGAAATTGAACTTAAAAGAAAAATGGAGAAATAAATAGAGAACAAAACCTCCTATTATTTTATCTTGGAAACTGAAAAACAGGGTTATATGTTTATCAAGAAAATAGGTAGGAAAGTCTTTTGAAAGACCCAATCCAAACTGTCTTAGATTTACTCACTAATCTACAACTAACTTATTTCAAATCATCTTCACATGTTAATCTTAATACACTGTTCTTTACAGAGCTTATGAATTATACAGTAGATATTTCCTCGCATTTTTCAGCCATTTTACTGTTTATTGTCCTTTGCAAAAATACCAATTATACTAGTTTTTGTTCTTCAAAGACAAAATGTCAAAACTGTATAGCAGATGCTGCTACACTGTTGAATGCAATGAACAGTAGAGCTTACCCATTTATTTAAAAAAGTTTGACACTACCCATTTTACAATTTCTATCTTTCAAATATAATACCATAAATTAAAATATTGATCTCCACAAATCTTCAGCGTACCCATTGCACACGAAGGTGCAATTACTAGTTTATGAGTTTTTGTTGTAAGGAGGCACAACGACGTGATAGGTGGAAGTTTGGCACATGATCTTGAACTTTCCATTTTTTGAGGTTCTTCATGCTACGACCTAAATGTAATGCTGAAATAATTCAACAACTCCAACACATGAGTTGATTTGACGGGGGGAACGAATTAATTAGAAACTCATGTTAATCAAGCTATCTTAAGTAACCTAATACGTGGGCTAGCTTGGGGAGTTATGGTGAGGTATTAGTAAAGTTAGGTTCATGTCCATGTGAGAAGTTGGAGGAAGGATTTATAGGTAGAAAGTTTTGCAAAGATAGATTGTAATCTTGGCAAGCTTTTAATTGCCAAGATTTGGCATGAGTGAATTGTTCTTTAAAAGTCGAGTTTGATGGTTGAAGAGTAAATATGTTTGGTGTTTCTTTATGAAAAAAGTAATGGACACTCCTATAAAGATTGGTCAATTTTTTTACGGTAAATGTCCTTTCTAGGGGGAGTCTCAAAGTTGAGGTTGAGGAGGATATTTATTGAGAGCGACTTCTCAGTGCTTGGTGCAATGGAGTTGATTTTGGGGCCGGTATCCTTATTGTTAGAGGAAAGATATAGGGTGGACACGGATATAACATCCTGATTTTTGGTTGGGTTGTTGGATCTTCAATTTTCAAAGGATGATGTTTTACAAATTTCAAGGAAGTTGATGAAGCCAGAGTTGCTAGGAGGTCTTGAAGAGACAATGGGTGCTGCTCAATTGGGCATTGGCATTCCAAGGCCACAAGATATGGGCTTGCTCAATGCACCGGGCACGGTGATCAAGCTATACCCTTTCTTGTTGGATGCCAAAGGAGACAACATGTTGCCACATCAAACAAGGGAATTGGAAGGGGTGAGGTTTTTGAAGAAGTGGTTGCACTTGGAACCAGTCCAGGATTCCGCATGGGTTGGTGATTTTATTATCTATCTGCAAGAAAATGGGGTTGAATAAGTTCATGTTTTCAAATTTTGGCATTTGTGTCAGCATTTTCCTATGGCATGGTGAGACAGTTTTGTAAGATGTTTTTGTAGGACAACCTGGGTTGTTTTTGTAAGTGAGGCAATTTTGTAAGATGTTTTGGCACCTTTTTTGAAATGTTGAGAATGAGAGAACTAGTCTAGCTCTCATTTGTATATAGATTTTATAATCTTCTTTTGAATATTAATAGAAATACTTTCTTATGTAGCAAAAGAAGAATGTTAGAAGAAAAAAGTTTGTATTAGCCCTCCAATGTCTTAGCTCTATGTTGTTTTTTCACATAGATATGAAAAAAGTATTGGGATTGTGGGTTGTAGAGTAATTTGAGATTTCAATCTAGATAAGTATTGTCTACTAGTGATTGGTCTATTTTAGTTGAAAATGAAAACTTAGTGGGGTTGTTAGTTGTAAATTAATCTTGTGACTGTATTTATTTTGGGAGTTGTTGTAAAGGGTTTGTTCAATGTTTCCTTTAGAGTTAAATGCTTCCCTCTAACTAAGGTTTGTTTCATCAAAACCTTGTAACCTTACCTTAGAGTTATACAAGGAATTTGATCACAAACTAGATTTGAATGACCCTTTTTACACTCAATGAGTCATTGAGCATGCCTTAACTAATAAGGAAAAATGAAATAGTGATGTAAATTACTATTTCCATCTTGGTTTTTATTTGCATTTACAATGACTACTAGTTATTGTTGTCAACAAGTGCATCCAATCCTCCACTTAGGACTAAGGTCTTTGACATAGATAGATAGGCATAAAAAAAATCTCTAGACCACAACCTGTTCTAGAGAAGCCATAAAACACCTTGTGAAGCATCAACATGAACCACATGATATTTAGGAAAACTCGCATTCATCCCTTTCTTGAAACTTCATATAACAAGTTCTATTGAGAGATTTGACATTGATGTCAAAAGTGAGGTGCTTCAAGAGTCATGAGTTCCTAGTGTTCATTCATGTGTCATGCAATAAGTGTTGATTGTCATGATGATTTGTCTTAACTTCATAATGTTGATGTTATTGTGAGGATCATGAGATGATGAGTGATTTGGAGATGATGGTGTTGTGATGTTCATTTGAGTTGTTCATGTATGAGAATAGGGTTGTCTTTGTTCATTATGTTCAGAAGTTGTGTAGGAAAAGAAGGTTCATGTTCTTATATCAACTTGTTTCATACTATTGGTGATGTGTTAAATGTTGAATGATGTATTGAGTGTTGAAAGGAAATAAATCTAATATTGATAGGGATGTGTTGATTGGGTGATCAAATCTGTGTGTCCTTAAATGCTAAAATATAGAGAAACATGCCAAAGACATGATCTTAGTTGGATGCTCAAGCTTAATCTATCACATGAGTTTGTCACATGCTCTTAATGAAGTGTCATTGCTTTGATCAAAGGAACATTGAATTGAAAAGGTTTACTACTTTGCAAAAGGCACATGAGAGGAACGTGTAGAGGAATATTCTCATTTAGTTCTTGATGTTGATGCAAATTTATAAAAGGTTGTTTACAAGGTTTTATGTATTAGGGTTTGTGATATACCAAACCTAAAACCCTAAATGTTCTTTCTACACTCTAAGTATGCACTATGTTTAAAACCTAATTCAACCGTCTCTTTGTAAAAGTTTATTTTTGGTTAATTGAAGGTTGACCTACTATAAGAGGTGACTGTCCACTTAAGTGAACACTTAAGGAAGTCTCCTACGTAGTCTAACCAACCTCTTTCCTAGGGAAACTAGCTCTGACAAGTCACTTGTTTGTTTCAAGTGCCAAGGTTAAAATGGAAGGAAGGAAGAGATTAAAAGACAAGATGGCGGAAACTAGATGATCAATGGTGCAGGTTGAAATATTTTTAAATGCCAATGGATTTTCTGTGTAAGTTAAGTTTGACGGGCAGTTTTCAAAGAAGATTCTCTAACTACTTTGTAACAGTCTTTTCACCGACTAAGAGGGCCAAGGGAATTTATTAAAGCCATCCAAAGATAATTTTTTGTTGTTGGATGAATGCATTGGGTTCTACAAAGAAATCTCTATCAATGCATGTGAGGTTTGTGAAAATTGATGATGTAAGGCTATGTTTTGGGAGTGTTGAGTTTGTGTCATGTTTTCAATGCATAGAAGGAGTCTTTGATTATCTTTTATAGATGAAAGGGGCATTAGACAACATGATAATCAGTATGTGATATAATGTATATTTTCATATTTGTAGAGAAAATAAGTTCCTTGAATTATTGTTTATATGGTCTTACGTTGAGTTTGTAGAGGATAGTCCTAATTTGATTTTTATACTATGATTGTGCTAGAGAAGGTTGTGTTTGAAAGTTGTATTGGTTGCAGACAAAAGGAGATATAAGGTTATGAAGTGTAATGTGTTATAGTGAATCAGGGTAACCCCCTGAATTATTTTTATATTCATGGTTTGTCAGCGAGAACATTTTTCCAGTGAGGCAGTTGTATTTTCCAATGAGGCATACTTGTAGCTAGTGAGGCTTATGTTGCCAGTGAGGCATTCTGTAGCCAGTGAGGCATTTCTGTAGCTAGTGAGGCATTTACGGGTGGTTTTTCATCCCTATGAGGGTTTTCCACTCATGAAAATCATTGTTTTATGGTTTCTCATTAATTGCGGTCTATTTGGTCTTCATGTTTAAACATTCAATCTTGTGTATCTTTTAGCATTTGAGTTTCTATGTTGATCAAGCATTTAATCTTGCTTATTTGAAAAAGTTACTTTCAACATTTGATCCTTCAAGTTATTACATGTGCATAAGTTTAAACAGAAACAAAGAAATTGAAATTGTCTTGAAACATTGATTCACCCCACCTCTCAATGTTTCCCATACTCCAACAAGTGGTATCAAAGCATAGGTTCCCTATAGAAGTCTAATAGGCTCGAGTAGGTCCTGATAGTGGAGTACCATGGGAAAGTGGAAGAAATAGAGAAAAGAAAGATGCCAAGCAAAATGTTGTACAACAAATCCCAGTAAAGTCATGTAATGAGTTGTTGCATGAGTCTCTACTAAATGTTGATATAAAGTGTGATAAAAAGGATGATATTGTTGTTGAGATTGGTGATGAAAAAAGAGATCTCTTTGTGGATGAAGATGACTATGAATAGGACTATGATGAACAGGGGTGTGAAGTTGATTTAGAAGGTGAAATCTTGTGTGCTCGGGATACAATCAAGCAACTTAGTAAAGAAAATCAGAAATTAAAAGACCAACTTCAACAAGAAAAAGATTCCAAAGACAAGGTACGTTCAGATTTTGAAATTTTGAAAAGTTTCTTTAGAATTTGAAAAAGCAAGAAATTAGGTTGTTAACTTAAAGAGTCAAGTTGATGAATCTAATAAACTGATTATTTTTCTAAAAATTGAAGTTGAAGAAGCTAAAAGGGTTGTTGATTTTACAAAATCTGATCTTGAAGTCAAGACTAGTGAATGCCTAAAACTAGAGTTAGAAATAGTCTCTTAGAGAAAGGAGCTAGAAAAAGCATCCTCTAAATTGCACAAGAGTTTTTCAGTTTCAAAAGAGTAATGATTACTTGAATGACATATCGAGTAAGCAAAATCATCACAAAGACACTATAGGTCCAGGTTATGAAGAAGGACAATGTTCTAAAGCCACATATACTCCTAGAGAGAAGATAGACCTGAATTATCACTTTGCTGCTCCTAATGAAGACAAGAAGAAATAAAAAGACAAAGTTACTAATGTTGGAAGAGGAAGAACAAATAGGCTCTCAAGACCTTCACCTATCAGGCAATACCATTCAGTAAGGTAAAACTATTCTTAGTTTCATGGTTTTTTCTATTCCTATCAGATTTATGGTCATAGAGCTAGAGGTTGTAGAACTCATTCAAGAAATGATTTTTGATGGAATAAGGATAAGATTTCTTATAGTTTGTTAAAGTAGGAGTATAATAATGTTTGTTATAAGTGTAATAAAGTTGGTCATCTAGAAAGGGATTTTTGGATGCTTGCAAGATATGATCATAGGAGTTCTTCTTGGTTGTCAAGAGAATATGATTATGTTCCTTTTGTTGTTCATAAGATAGTATGCCATAGATGTTATAGGTTTGGACATATTGCTAAATTTTGTAAGAGTGATCTAATGAAATCGCCATAAGAAGATAGGTGTTAAGAAGGTTTGGAGAAGGAAACAAGTGAAAGAGAAGATTGAACCTAATATTGTGCATGTTGCATAAGAAACATTTATAACAGCTTAAAAGACGCAGCATGGATTTAGGGGGGCCCAATGTTTTATCATTTTACCCTTAGGAGTTAGAAGAATTACTGCATAAGTAGTTAGTGGTAGCATCAGTTAAGCCATGTTGCATGAAACATTAACAAGGTACAGATCTCAGTAGTCAACATGTTTTGTGATCAATCATTATGGTCTCAAAACTTTGTTCAGCATTATATGTCATAATTTTCATACAATTACGTGTTCATCTCCTCAGCTCAGTTGACTATGATGATGATATCAATGTAGTGTTGTGGTGGGACAATCTACTCCAAAGCCATAATATTCAATGACAGTTTGAGTGTTTGAATGGTAACTGATGATTATACTTCTTTCCTTAGTTGAAATTGAGTCATATGTAGACAATACAGAAATAACATAATTTTGGTCTTAAGATTTTGTAATGTGATACTTGTCAAAAATTTAGAGTCTTATGCTTATTAGAGCAGAGTTGCTTGCAGAGTTACTCTATGCTCTGGATGTTTTGTTGAAGATTTCTAGCTTCAGTTTGAATTGATGATCAACCAAAGACTAAGTTTCTCAATCAATATTGAAGCATTAGTAAAGGCCCTGATGTTCTTTGTAATACAAGTTGGCAAATGAGATTCTAGAGCTGCAACTTCTCTCTATGCTAAGACAAAAAGATATACTAGGCGCATTTCAAGGAAAAGTTGTTCAATGGATGGACATGGTAGTTTCTTTCTATTTACTTTGGATTTATGGGAATGGTTTTGTTTTAGAATTATAGTGATGTAGATGCAAGAAGAGTGCTTTATGACAATACTGTTTATCGTTGTTTTTTTTAACATCACAAATTTTTTTATCCCTAATGTCTTGGAACATGGTTGGAATATATCAAAGCATAATGTTGTAAGTGGCACTTAGATGATGCTAAGAGTTGATGTTGACTGAAATGCATAGACAATACATTGTAGGTACAGAGATACAAAGATTTGTGCATATAGAGACTTCCAACAAACAACTACAGGCATGATCAAGAGTGTACAATTCAAAACTAAGTGACTGTGTAGGTATTGCAGTTATAACAGTGAATATTGGTCGATAGTGAAAATAATATGTTTTAATCTTTGTTGTCATTGATAATGATCAAAGTTGTGATGCAAGAGCATCCAGGGGGCAAGAGCAATCTTACATCACCCAAACAAATGTTGTTTCTTTTCAATAAGGGCTAAATTTGGTAGGGTTACTATTTTTGTAAGTTTTCATTTATGCACAGTTGGACACAAAATCTTACACAAACCTCCAGAATGATAAATTGAAGCCAATGGCAAAGAAATCACTTCAATACCATTTGTCATTTGAGGGATATTAAAATTTTAATTTTCAAAAATCCTAGTTAAATCTTTGGGGTCAATTTTGAGGTACTTAGAGGCTTTGGATGGGCCTAAAAATTGGTAGAAAATGAAATTAGTTGGCCTTTAGGCCCTACTTTCAAGCACAAGATTTCTCAAGACCTTTTTCAAAAGGTATTATAATAGAAAATCCGAAGGTCAGATCAAAAGTTATGACCCCGCGAAATTGTAATACCAAAATTAATAAAATTTTGAAATATCTTCTTGAGGAAGTTACACTTTCCAGAAGATTCTAGGGCAGTTACACTTTCCAGAAGATTCTAGGGTGGTTACACCTTCCAAATAAAGGATGTAAGTCAAGGCTATAGAGAGGAGGCCAGAGCATAGTAGATGGTGGCTCTGATTTGCAGATTTGTAGATTTATGTAATCAGAAAGCCTATGTGATGGAAAATATAATGTTGTAATTTCATTTTCATTTTAGTGATAATAGAAAATATTTGCTTTCCTTCTTGCACTTTGTTTCTACCATTATCTATTGTTTTTGTGAGTTTTAGATTGTAAGGGGAGTACCCTTCATCAAGTAGTATCAAAGCAAGTTTTCTTGAGTGTGTAAACAAATCGTTGAACCTAAGGCAGTTTGCACCAAGACTTGTGGTTGTGGGTTGTGAGAAAAGATGCCTCCACGAAGAAACTATGTTGGAAGAAATGTTGGGGTAACAGAAGAGAGTTTTAGAGCCCTCCAGAGACAAGTTCAAGCACTGCAAGAGGAGTTGCGTAGGGGAGTTGATGTCAGAAGAAGAGATAAAAGTGAGGATGAGGCTGAAGATGCGGAGCCATTCGAAGAGGAAGCATGGGATTTAATGCAACTTGGATAAGTCAGACTGATTAGGGCCATTTCCAAGATTGGAAAGAGGCCAAAGATAGAAGTTTCTATTTTTTCTAGAAACCTAAATCCAGAGGAGCTAATTGATTGGATCAATGACATGGAAGAGCATTTTGAGTATGAGGAAATGTAAGACCCAAATAGGGTCGAATTTGCAAAGGCCAAATTGAAAGGCCATGCTAGCATATGGTGGAAAGAAGTCCAGTTGGAAAGAAATAGAAGAGGAAAAGAGAAAATAACAAGATGGGATCGGATGGTAGAAAAATTGAAAAGACAGTTCATTCCTAGGGACTATGAGTTGGATTTGTTGAAGAAGATGCAAGGGTTGAAACAAGTAGGAAAATATGTTAAGAAGTATATAGAAGAATTCTATCAAGTCCTAATCAGAACAGGTCATTCTGAGACCAACAAGGAGATAGTTTCATAAATGGGTTGAAGCCGAGTATTCAAAAAGTGTTGATTCTAGTAAGAATGTCTACCATTGAAGATGCATATCAGTTTGCTTTGAAGGTAGAAGAGAATTTGAATAGGAGGTTTGAAAGTAAGCAAAGAGGTGGAGGTTGCAGTGGAAGGACTAGTAGACGATCATATGGAGGTCAAAATGAAGACCAAAAGAAGGGTGAAGGATCTAGTAGTAGCCAGAACCAGATAGGAGATAGCACCTATCATCCCCATAATGGAGACCAAAGAGGAAGAGGAAGATCTAGGTCAGCACCAGGGAGAGGAGGCTTTCATGGAACCTGTTTCCAATGTGGAGAAGAAGGACATAGGGCATATGACTGTCCTCAACATCAAGGAAGGACAAATAGAAGACCTGAGGGTAATGCACAAGTTGCACATGTGATGAAGATGTTGAGTCTTCACATTTTGAGGATGCAGAAAGAGGAGAGGTGCTTGTTACTAGAAGAGCCTTGTTGAATGAGGAGAAAGAGCCAACTCAAAGGAAGAATTTGTTTCACACCAAATGTAAGTGTGAAGGTAAAGTTTGTAATGTTATTATTGATGGAGATAGTACTAATAACCTTGTTTCGGAAGAGATAGTTAGTAAGTTGCAGTTGGAGAGAAGAAGGCATCCAAATCCATACTGGATTGCTTAATTGCAGAAGGACCATAAGGCTTTGGTAAATGAACAATGTTTGGTAAAGTTCGAGATTGGAAATTACCATGATGAGGTATTGTCTGATATTATGACTATGGATGTTTGTCATATGTTGTTAGGTAGACCATGGCAGTTTGATTGGCGAGCAGTACATGATGGACATGCCAACACCTATTCTTTGACAAAGGATGAAGTTCGTCAAAAGTTGAAGCCCTTGAAAGAGGCAAAGGAAAAGGTATGCAATAATGCAAGAATTTGTTTGGTTGCTGGAAGAAAGTTCCTAGAAGGTATGAAGCATGAGCATATGTGTTTTGCATTGATCCCTAGAGTTGATAAAGAAGATACTATTGAGGTACCTATAGAGGTTTCAATTTTTTTGAATGAGTTTCAAGCTATTATTTTTGATAACGTACTTGAAGGTTTGCCTCTAGTAAGAAATATTAGTCATCAGATGGACCTGATTCCTGGAGCTAGTTTTCCCAAATAAGGCAGCTCATCATATGACTCCAGTAGAGAGCGAAGAGTTGAGCAAACAAGTGCAAGAGTTTTTGCGGAAAGGATTGATTTGAGAGAGTTTGATTCCATGTGTAGTACCTGTAGTACTAGCACCAAAGAAGGATGGGGAATGGAATATGTGTATATATTCTAGAGCCATCAACAAGATAACCATCAAGTACATATTTCCCTTGCCAAGGATGGATGACATTATGGATTGTTTGAGTGGAGCTGAGTACTTCATGAAGATAGATTTGAAGAGTGGATATCACCAGATCTGTATTATAGAAGGAGATGAATGGAATACAACCTTTAAAACCAAGGAGGGCTTGTACGAGTGGTTAGTCATGCCTTTTGGGCTAACCAATACATCGAGCACATTTATGTGGTTTATGAATGAGGTATTAAAAAAAAAATTAGGAAAATTTGTTATTATTTATTTGGATGATATTTTGATTTTCAGTAAGACATTGGAGGAGCACCTAATGCATATCCAGAAAGTTTTTGAGAAGCTAAGGGAGGAGAATTTGTTGATTAATCTAAAGAAATGTAGTTTTGTAAAAAGGGAGTTGGTGTATCTAGGATTTGTTGTCTCAGCAGAGGGTTTCAAAATGGACCCGGAGAAGGTGAGAACTATCATTGAATGGCCTACCCCGAGAAGTGTTATAGAGGTAAGATCATTTCATGGTCTAGCAAGTTTTTACAGAAAGTTTATTAAGGGTTTTAGTAGTATTTGTGCACCTCTAACTGAAGCAATGCGAGGGGATAGGAAAGAGTTTAAGTGGACTACAGGAGCAGCAAAAAGTTTTGATATGTTGAAGAAGAAAGTTACAGAGCAACCTATTTTGGCACTTCCAAATTTCAATAAGGTCTTTTAGGTAGATTTTGATGCTAGTGCCACTGCCATAGGAGTTGTTTTGAGTCAAGAAGGTAAGCCTGATGCCTATCTTAGTGAGAAGTTAAATGATACTAAGAAGAAATATTCTATCTATGATCAAGAGTTCTATGCTATAGTTTAGGCTTTGAAGAAATGGAGACACTATTTGTTGCCAAAAGAATTTTTTTTTATATTGATCACCAAGATTTGCAGTATCTCAATAGTCAAGGAAAGTTGAATCAAAGGCACTTAAAATGGGTTGAGTTTTTGCAGAGTTATACTTTTGTTTTGAAGCACAGGAGTGGAAGATCAAACAGAGTTGCAGATCCTTAAGTAGAAGGAAAAATTTGTTGATAGAGATGAATATAGAGGTTGTTGGGTTCAATGAATTCAAGAGTTTGTATCCAGAAGATCGAGACTTTGCAGAAGCCTGGAAGGCTTGTTTGGACCCTGTTACATTGGATAGGACAAGATGGTTGGATTTCTTAATCCAAGATGGAATGTTGTTTAGAGGAAGCCAATTGTGCATTCCAAGGAGTTCTATGAGAGAGAATCTAATCAAGGAGAAGTATAGTGGAGGATTGGTTGGGCATTTCAGTTGAGATAAGACCATTGCTCTTGTTAGTGAGAATTATTACTGGCCACAATTACAACACGATGTGAAGAAGTCTGTACAAAGTTGCAGAGTATGTCAGATGGTGAAAGGAACAAGTTAGAATATTGGATTGTATCAGCCATTACCTATACTTGAGAGGCCATGGGAGGACATTAGTATGGATTTTGTCTTTGGATTGTTGAGAAAAAAGACAGGGCATGATTCCATATTTGTGGTGGTGGATAGATTTTCAAAGATGGCGCATTTCATTCTGTGTCATAAGACCAGTGATGTTCATATTGCAGATTTGATTTTCAGAGAGGTGGTGAGACTACATGGTCTACCGAAGAGTATAGCTTCAAATAGAGATACCAAATTTGTTGGTTATTTTTGGAGAACATTATGGAAGAAGTTGAAGATAGATTTGAAGTTCAGTTTTGCTCACCATCCACAAACTGATGGACAAATGGAGGTGGTCAATAGGAGTTTGGGTAACCTACTAAGATTCTTAGTAGGAGATAAACCAAATGGATGGGATTTTCTTTTACCGCAGGTGGAATTTTCTTTTAAAAATTTTGTCAATAGGAGCATTGGTAAATCACCATTCCAGATTGTATATGGGAGTAGTCTAAGGAATGCTTTTGAACTAAGAAAGATGGATAAAGGAGAGAAGAGTAGTGTTGAGGCTGAAGATTTTGTTGAGCACCTAAAGAATTTGCATGACAAGGTGAAGAAGCATATCAATAAGATGAATTCTTAGTATAAGGCTAATGAAGATCAAAAAATGAGGTATAAAGAGTTCCAGGTAGGAGATGAAGTCAAGGTTAATTTTTGAAAGGAAAGGTTTCTAATTGGTACATACAACAAATTGAAGATGAAGAAATTTGGACCATACAAGATCCTGAAGAAACATGATTCAGAAAATGCATATGAGGTAGAGTTGCCTAATGGAATTCATATTTCACCTATGTTTAACATCTCAGATTTAACAGAATATCATGAGGGAGGAATTGCTGAAGAAATAATAGAGGCACAGTGGAACATTCCAACACCTACTTCAGAAAAGGAGGAGATAGAAGACATTTTGGATAGCCATGTGGGAAGAAGCACAAGAAATAGGCAATATGCACAGTACTTGGTGAAATGGAGAGGAAGGCCTATTGAAGATTCATCATGGTTATCTAAGTCTAAGGTTAACCGACTTGGTTTCCCTCTAGCTCTTGAGAAGTGACAGGGTGTTGGGTGAAAATTATGTAATCAACTTTTTGATATATTACACAACTAGGACTTCAGCCACAACTATGTGAGATATGAATCTCTCCTCTTAGAAAAGGGGAGGCACCCTTCTTACTGCTAATGGAAGCGGTGGTTAAACTAATAAAGTAATTACACGATGTACACAATATTGATGAAGTGGGGGGTGTGTTACATTCATCCTTCTCTCTTTTTTCAAAGAAGATGTTTACAATGCTTCACTATTGGAAGTTCTCAATTCTTAATAACTTTAAACGATCAACTAGCAGTAATACCAATACCTCTATCTTCTCAAAGCAAAGCGTAGAGATACCAAAAGTAATTAACAATAAACAAGTAAAATAAAAGGGAAAGCTCACAAAGGCACAAAGTCATTTCGTAGCTTTATCAATGGTGGATTTGTGATAGATGTGTCATTTTTCACATTAGAAGCACAAAGTCTTCTTAGATGTAGTAATTCCTCGAACAATATGAACAATTACAAGCACAAAGTCTTGTAGATCATCCAACCAAAGTATCCAAAGAGCATGAACAATTACAATTGCAAAGTCTTGTAGATCATCCAACTATAATTAACCAAAACACAAATGTAAATCTAAGTAAAAGATGTAACACAAAGTTTACATGAATTGCTTAGAGTCTTTCATATATCACTTACTAATTACCACCAAAAGATATCAATTCACAAGATTATCAAATCCAACAGAAAGTCTGGTTTGCAATCTTCTTCTTTATTGATCTGATTTTGTTCACAAAGTATGAACACAAAGTTTCACAATTTGTTTCAAAAAGGGCAGCACTTCATTGCAAAATACTAAAAGATCCTTAATACAATAGGAATCCCTCATATTTATAGAAAGAGGGATGAGCAAAATTAGAAAATTAATTTGAGAAAATCAAGAAAAGTTAGGTGAGCGATTCAAGGAGATCTCGCCTAACTTTGACCAAAGTCAAAGTGTAATTTGTTTTCAAAAGATTACATCTTGAACTTCGTGCAATTCAAATTTACAAAAAGACATATAAAATGTCAGGAAATATTTACAAGATGCATAAAAGGATGCATCGAAAATGTCTAACACTAGAGATCACAGGTGATGACGTTCTAGGAATTTCCTCAACTACATTCTCAAGTGGAGACATAGTTTCGGGTTCCTGTTGATCACCCTCTTGTCTCTCTGAATCTAGTTCACCTTCCGAATCACCTTCAAATTCTTCTTCAAAATCTTCTTCAAATTCTTGCCCACTATCAGAAACTTCTTCTGCATCGAAGTCTACTTCTGTTGAGTCTTCATCTTCAGCAGATTGGTAACTGGAAGTACCTTCTTCATCAGAATCTATCTCCTCTAAAACAACATTTTTACCTTTAGAGCGAGATGGATCAGATTCTGTGGTTTCTCCTTCTGGGACAGCTTGGGTATCTTCCTTGCCAAAAGTAAACTTCATCCTGGGACCTCTTCGTGAAGAAGTGGGAACAGCCGCTGATTTATTTTTCATGCGGAGTTCTTACTATCGATGAGCTTCTGCTTCGGATTCTTCTCCTTTCAAATATGTTCTAAAAATTTTCATTTACAAACCATACTTGCGTAACCATTCTGCAGTATTGGATAGGATTGGTGCCAATCTCTCTCTGATGCTAGTACTTTCTTTCCTAGACCATTTAATTGCAGGCAACGGCCTTTTAGAAACCTCTTGTTCATCATAGACAACATTCATGATATCGCCAGGATCTGTAAAATCCTCAGGTAGGTCAGCAATATCAAGGTCTCTTATCTACTACACAATCAGCCTGCAATAATCCATTTTGTGAATGGCTTCTTCATCTGTGCAATCAACCCAAATGTCTTCAAAAAGATACTTGTGATTATGACCCTTTTGCAATTGCCTTCTGACATCCCGGTAATCAAAATAAAACCTATACCTATAGGTCCTGATTGTCATGATTTGTATCTCAACATAAACAGATTTGGCTTTCTGTACAGTTGGGATAGTATATTTGCTGATTGTTAGGGGGAACTTGAATCCATGCTTGTGATTATTTCTTCATTCTTTATGCACTGAAATCAGCTATCTGCACATCTCCATGAGAACCCACTTGTCTGAAGGATATCGTGGTAGCATGTAAGGGTAGCCAGTGTAGCAATCTACTCTCAAATAAGTAAATGTTGGGAATTGCATAAATAAGCATCCAACTTTACTTACCGCCTTATAAGCCTCATTAGATACCCTTCTCTTGAGAGCTGGATCAAAATTGAAAATCAAAGGTGCGAAGAAATCATCAATAACCCACCTAAAATGATGGAAGCTTTCATTCAATTCCAGTTGATAGAAGAATTTATACACAGGTACCAGCATCTAATTCCCTTTTGTGGATAGACCTGGAAATTGCCTCATTACAGTTGTTGCATACACTAGATAAGAAGTCATATAGAATTTTAAAGTAGAAGGTACATTGATTTGTTGCTCATGTATTTCATCACTGATTTGTTTGCCCCAGTCAATGTGAACTTTTTGTCTTCTTATAATCTTGATGTATTCATACATCCAATCATGAAAAGTGGATGATTCAGGAAAGCCCTTCACTCTACTTAAAAATGTGATCATATCTTTGACATCATCTTTGAAATCACTTCACAGGAGTCCCTTTGGCCATCTGGAAACAGTTTGTCTAGGCTTCTTCAACCATTGGCTATTTATTAGGTTTTTAGCCTTGTTGGGATCAGCGTCAAAGACTTCTTGTGCTTTTTGTATCGAGATGTCAATGTACTTCTCCATTTGAGGAACTTTAAACACAATATCAAAGAAGTCAGGGTCGAGTCTAAAAATCTCATGCCCAAAATAATCAATCACACTTATGCTTTCCTTGATGTAGTGGGATGCCACTTGAAGGACAAATTTTAGATTGTGTGCAGTAGTAGGGAACATAGCTACCAAATGCAGGTTACTGTGTACAATTGCTCTCATAGGATCAGGAAGAGGCTTCTTCTAAGTTTTCTCTACAAAATCAACCAAGTCTTGATGACCGACCTCCATGTCTTTTATTCCTTCCACCTTGGAGACCACTACAGTTGGCAGATAGACACCTTGATACTTATATTTCATTTTTCCTTTTTCTCTTGAAGAAGATAGAGGTTTTTTGTTAGTCATCTAAGAGCAACTGAATCTTTGATCAATCAACTTTGAAGATCTTGAAAAGAGACTGCAAGATGTGGAGTCAGAATAAATGTTAGTCGTTAAATAGCATGGGAATGTGTGAGGTGAGAAACGACAATGAGCAAGTCTGGAGTGGATGACAAGGTACACAAAATGATGCACAAAGTGGATGGAAGGAGGTTTGAAACGAAATTGGAAAGTTTGAAATTTTTTGGAACAAAATTGGGAAAAGTGTAGGGGCGCTGATTTTATTTTTAAGGAAATTGGATTTGGTGCAGGGGCGTTGAAAAAAATGCTCCTACACTTGGAGTGTTAGGAAAAAAATCATTATGTCAGGGTGTACTTTTTCAGCGCTTTTGCATTTGGAGACAACAGCTTGGTGTTATGGCACATAATTTTAGCGCTACTGCATTTTGTGGCATGTGGATGGTCGTAATGCAAGGTTGAATGAAAAGTGCACTCAAGCATGAAAAATTTGGAACTTTGGAAAGAAACATGTAGAAATTTTTTTTGCTGTAGAAGGTTTCAAGAATGGCGCCAGACTTTAAGTGAGTGATACTAATTCACAAAATGAGCTTCTTACATGAAGAGGTTTCATGTTTTGTATTTTCATGGCGAGGGTAAAAACATGATGCACAAAGGAGGAATATACAAACCAAAACCCCGTTGGTGATGATGAAGAAAACACGGTCCAAGAGGAAGATGCAATGTAAAACACAAACGTGTGATGGAGAGGAAGCAAAGAAAAAATCTGCAAGACCAAAAACGTGAATGGGAAAAGATCAATACGCATTTTGCATAACAAGAGATTCAAAAATAGTCACAAAAAATGCATTAATAGATCATAACAAGAAAGAATGCATAAATGAGAAGAATAAGCGAAGAAGCAAAGAATAAAAACACACCTGAAATGGTGAACTCGAAAACCTTAGCTCGAAGAAGGAGAAGATCCTCAAGAAAACACATTTTTTGGAGAAGGAAAATGTGCGCCCAACAAAGAGAAGATAAGTTGAAGATCACAAACAATGAAAATGAAACAATAAGATCACTTTTAAGTGAAAGGGAAATATAAAAACCTAACTCAAGTTTCCCAATTAATTGAGGCATAAAAAGTGGCATGATAAGCGAAAATGGCAATAGACAAGAAAAAGTGCACTTGAGCCAACAAGTGGCTAAGTCTGGAGACAAAGTGTAATAGCACACTTTTTTAGCGCGCTTACATATTTTAACAAAATCACTTTTATGTAGGGGCGCTAAAAAATAGCGCTCCTGCACTTTCAACACTTAGCCAATTTTGGTTGTGAGCAAGGGCGCACTTTTTGAGTGAGGTGATCAACGACGATGAGCAAGCATGGAGTGGATGACAAGGCACGCAAATGATGCACAAAGTGGATGGAAGGAGGTTTGAAATGAAATTGGCAAGTTTGAATTTTTTTGGAGCAAAATTGGGAAAAGTGCAGAGGGCATTTTTAAGGAAACTGGATTTGGTGCAGGGGTGCTGAAAACCAATGCTCCTACACTTGGAGTGTTAGGAAAACATTCATTATGTCAAGGTGCACTTTTTCAATGCTTCTGCATTTGGAGACAACAACTTGGTGTTATGGCGCAGAATTTCAGTGCTACTACATTTTGTGGCATGTGGATGGTCGTAATGCAAGGTTGAATGAAAAGTGCACTCAAGCATGAAAACTTTGGAACTTTGGAAAGAAACATGTAGAACTTTTGTTTGATGTAGAAGGTTTCAAGAACGGCGCCAGACTTTAAGTGAGTGATAATCATTCACAAAATGAGCTTCTTACATGAAGACGTTGCATGTTTTGTATTTTCATGGTGAGGGTAAAAACATGATGCACAAAGGAGGAATATACAAACCAAAACCCTATTGGTGATGATGAAGAAAACACGGCCCAAGAGGAAGATGCAATGTAAAACACAAACGTGTGATGGAGAGGAAGCAAAGAAAAAATGCGCAAGACCAAAAACGTGAATGGGAAAAGATCAATACTCATTTTTCATAACAAGAGATTCAAAAATAGTCACAAAAAATGCATTGATAGATCATAACAAGAAAAAAATGCATAAATGAGAAGAATAAGCGAAGAAGCAAAGAATAGAAATTCACCTGAAATGGTGAACTCGAAAACCCTAGCTCGAAGAAGGAGAAGATCCTCAATAAAACACATTTTTTGGAGAAGGAAAATGCGCACCCAACAAAGAGAAGATAAGTTGAAGATCACAAACAATGAAAATGAAACAATAAAATAACTTTTAAGTGAAAGGGAAACATAAAAACTTAACTCAAGTCGCCCAATTAATTGAGGCATAAAAAGTTGCACAATAGTTGAAAATGGCAATAGACAAGAAAAATTGTGCCTGAGCCAAAAAGTGGCTAAGTCTGGAGACAAAGTGTAATAGCGCACTTTTTTAGCGCTCTTACATATTTTAACAAAATCACTTTTATGCAAGGGCGCTGAAAAATAGTGCCCCTGCACTTTCAACACTTAGCCAATTTTCATTGTGAGTAGGGGCGCACTTTTTGAGTGCAACTGCATATTTCACAATTCGACTAAGTATGAATAGTGAGACTTCGGGAAGGAGCTCGTTTCGAAGGTCTCCACAAGGTGAACATAGGGGAATGCTCAAACTAACTATTTGAGGCTTTGGAACGCATTACGAGGTGGCTCAAAAATCACCTCATTTTGCATGCTTGAACTTCACGAACCTAGGAAACAGACAAGTTTCGTAGGGGGTTATCCGTGGAACGAGTGTTGCTAGATTCTGTGATAACAGTTGGCTCCTATTGGGGATCTTCCTTCATTTGTTCTTTGAAACGAATGAAGGGAGAAGAACTCCATAATTCAAGTTCCTTTATCCATCCATTGGGCTTGGAGTCAGGCGATGACGATGACAAAACTTAAAACATAAAGACTCAAAAGGACTTAAAAATAAAAAGTATTTACATACCAACGCCAATTACTTTACTGTGTAAAGTGCTTGAGATGTTGCCCATTGTGAGGAAGGGATAATGGCGTTTCATCTCTGTATGCTAACAAGAAACTGTTCTCACCATGAAGCTGATGTATTTGGAAAGGTCCTATCCACAGTGAGTCAAATTTCCCGTGCATACCTTTTGGTTCTCTTCGTTTGTCCCACAGGAGAATGAGGTCACCGATTTGAAATTCTCGAGACTTGGATTTTTTGTCAAAAATCTTCTTTACTTGGTCTTGGTGTTCTGCAATGCGGTTAGCCACTTTGAACCCGGTTCTCTTCCAATTCAGAGAGATACATGATGTGCTTATCAATAGAGTTGTCAAATGTCTCATCCTCGATGGCCTTAGCCAGTTTAAGGGCTGGTAGTTCCAAGGTTATAGCCTGAATCTCGGCATTCAACCCGTACAAGAGTTGAAAATGAGACATGTCGATTGCTCGCTTTCGAGTTATCATGTTTGCCCACAAAGCATCGAGCAAGGCCTTGTGCCACAAACATTGATTCTTGTCTACCAGCTTACGGATGATAGTCACTAGATTTTTGTTGCTAGATTCTGCCTAACCATTACCTTGTGGATAATAGTCAGAAGAATGTGACAAAGTTATGTTTTGTTCAAAACAAAACTCAGTAATCTTGTTAGAAGAGATGGCAGAAGCATTGTCAGCAACGATCTTGTTCAGCACACCGAACCTGGAAATAATGCTTTCCTTTAAGAAACTACACACCACTTCAAAAGTAGCACGCTTGGTTGGTATTGCTTCCACCCACTTGGTGAAATAGTCAGTAGCAGTCAAAACATAGATGTTTCCTACACTTGATGATGGATTAACTGCACCTATGAAGTCGATTCCCCACTGTTGGAAAGGTTATTCGATCACAACAGGTTTCAATGGCAAGGATGCCAACCTGGGTCGGCCAACGAACTGTTGGCACAATTTACACTTACGTACCCAAGAGTGCGTGTCCTGAAAAAGTGTGGGCTAGTAATACTTCACTCTCAAGATTTTGTGAGAAGTTACCGACACTGAGAAATGTCCACCACATGCCAAGTCATGATAAGACTTCAGCAATTTTTGTTGTTGTTCCTTATCAACACATCTGAGAAAATTCCCATACATTGCACGCTTGTACAAGCCATTGTCCCATAAGACAATTTTTTTTATTTCAACTTGATGGTTCTCTTTTCCTTTGGAGTCAAATGATTGGGGCATTCCCCATATGTGAGGAAATGAGCGATGTTGGAATACCATTCGGCAGTGGTACTAATGAACAGTACCATTGGGAGTGTACTTGGATCCACGTCTTCCTCATCTGAAACTTCTTCATCCTTTGAAATTCCTTTATCTAGATTATTTTCAGCAATAAGCTGACAAAGTCCACATCCACGTATCAACTTAGTGGGTTTAATTTCCAGATCATATTCCTGAATCTTGGCAATCCAATTGCCTTTTTTGTTCCAAATTCCTGTTGTGTTAGGATAGACTTAACAGTCAAATCTGGGACTAGAACCTTCACATGGCTACTTAGAATGTAGAACTGAAAATGCATGATAGCTTTGACAACTACGAAAGCATGCTTCTGTATTTGAGATTATTTCAGTTCATAATTCTTCAGGGGGCAACTCATGAATGCGATGGGAGATTCAAATCCTTCATCGTTTTCTTGCACCAAGATTGTTGAGAGTGTATGCTCGGAAGCATAATTGTACATGACAAAATATTTGGTGTAGTTGGGGCAGACTAACACAGGCGTGTGAGCAATAGCCTCCTTGATATCATCAAACGTTGATTTCCCTTCTGCCATCCAATGGAATGTGGTGTTACCCTTCATCATATTTACAATATGACGAGTCTTTTCAGCAAAGTCTAGAAGAAACCTCCTTAAGAAGTTTACCTTGCCAAAGAAGGAATGGACAACTTTCTTGCTTGACAGCAGAGTGAGAGATTTAATTCCATTGACCCTTTCCAAGTCAATCTTGATTCCCTCTGTAGATACAACGTGACCAAGAAGTTTACCTTCTATCACCCCAAAAGTTGACTTTTTGGGATTTAGGGAAATACCATGCTGATGACATCTTTCAAGAATTTGCCTCAAGTGGTAGAAGTGTTCATGACGTTGCTTAGAGAAGACCGTGAGATCATCAAGATACACCATGATAAATTTACCCCATTACATCATAGAAAGTGAGATCCATGGCACGTTGGAACGTGGCACCAGCGTTGATCAGACCAAAAGGCATCCTGTGATATGCAAAGGTTCCCCATGGAGTCGTGAAAGCGGTTTTGTGTTGATCGCTTGAATTAACTTCAATTTGATTATAGCCAAAAAATTCGTCAAGCATGGAGAGCATCTCGGATCCGGTTACATTTTGTAGGACTTGATCCATCACTGGAAGTGGATAATTTTCTTTGAGCGACAATTGGTTTAGATTTCTAAAATCTATACAAATGCGTATTTCTCCATTCTTCTTACAAACGGGGATGATATTAGCTATCCATGTTGAATGATGGATAGGGAATATTATCTGTGCGTTTAGCATCTTTTGAACTTCCGCCAAAATTGTTCCAGACATCTTGGGATTGTACTGCCTCTGCTTTTGTTTGTAAGGCAAAGCTCTGGCCTTGAGGGGAATATCATGTTGTACTTCTTTAGGCCAAAATTATTTTAGATCTTCATACGAATATGCTAAGACATCAATATACTCTTGTAGTAGTTGAGCAAACTGTCTTCTTTCTTCGGCTGTGCAACATTTTCCAATGTTCACCATCTTGGGGTTAGCTTCAGTTCCTAGATTAATATGTTCCACTTCATTAGATGAGTCAGAATTTGAGAGTTGCTTTTTAACGTGGCGATCATGCTTGTCAAAAATATTTTCTAAGGATACTAATCCTTTGGGAATCTTATTCCATTTGAGTTGCAAATATTCTTCACCCGTAACAGGGTCCATATTTGACATAGATTCTTGAGGCAAAGAATCACTACCTTCAAAATACAACTCATCAAAATTCTCTGCTTTCTCCAGAAAGGAAATGATCTGATGATCATCATTGAAAATTTTCCAGTTCTCTAAATTGTCAGGGACACTTGGGCAGAAAACCAACTCGATGGTGTAGGTAGAACTTTGAAAGTCTTTGTGTGGAACCAAGAGTGTGGTGGAGATTGTGAGGGAGTCAGCTCTAGTATTGTATTCTCTAGGAACAACAGAGATATCAAAAGCTTCAAATTCCTCAACGGAATCCCATACTAGATTACGATAATGCCTGAGTCTGTCATTCTTTGTCTAATAAAGATCTTACACTTGACATACTATTAGCTCAGCATCATCTTGTGCATGGAGATTTTTTATACCTTTCTTCAGTGCAACTTGCATTCCCAATAACAAGGCCTCATATTCGGCAGTGTTGTTAGTGTTATCAAATTGTAACTTGAAAGAGAAAGGGAAAGACTTTCCTGTTGGTGAAATAAAAACCATTCCTACTCCAGAACCAGTCGAAGAGCAGCTACCGTCAAATTCGAGCAACCAGACACTGTTGGGATCACCAAGCTAATAGTGTCGAAGTCCAAGGCTTCATCATCTGACGAGGATTCATAGTCGGAGATAGACAAATCACCTGATGATGACTCATTTGAAGTGGAGGAAATATCATCATTTTCTAACTCATTTTAAGTAGAGGATTCACCCACCTCATTTGTTTGTAGATAGTAAGTTCCCATGCCTAAGGATTCAAACAAGATCTGAGCTTTGGGATCATCTAATTTGGCAACTGAAAACTTTGACTCTTTTTTAGGAACCAATTTTTACATCACACCTTTTATGGGTATTCTTGCTTCAAACATATCCATGCTTAGTTCTCCTACAACATCTTTGTAGAAATTGCGTCTGAGGAGGATTCCGTAGAATGCTGGTACATCAGCCACAAGGACTGTCATTTTTATTTTCTTCTCCAGGTATGCGGCGAATGCATATTGCACATCTTTGATCTGGCCGATCAATGGCACTTATTTATTCTCCATGGAGAAACAATGGTTGAAATTTTTGGTCACCTCAAGGCCCAAGGCAGTGGCTACTTTGGCAGGAATCACATTGTCAGATGCACCAGAGTCTATGACACAATTATTCAACTTAAAACCATTTACAAGTAGGGAAATGAAAAACATATCAATGCATCTGGAGCTGGTTGGAGGCTTAGATACAAGGTTACTATGTGGCATCTTGGGTTTAGGAGTAACAAGGGTGTCAGGAGGTGTATCTTGACTTGGGGAAATTCTTTTGTCATTAACAAACTTGACAAGCTTGTCAAATTGGTCGAGGTTGGCTTTGAGGTATTCAACCTCAGACATTTGAACCTTGGTTTTCTTGGCATGGTCAATAATGTCAAAAGATTGGAAATAATTTTGTAGGCTGGAAGTCGTAACTTCACTGATTGGTTTTACAAAAGGCACATTGGGATTTGGAACGAGAGGATTAGCTTTAGGAATAATGGGAGTTGATGAAGAAGGGTGAGGTGTACTCACTTGTGGATTTGCTGCTTTCTTGGGTTGCCAAGGGAGGGGAGACCCTCTTTTGGCGATCGTGACGGGCGACTTTTCTTTTTCAAGGACAACAGCAGCTTGAGCTTTATCAAGCTAATTTTATTGATGCTACATAAAAACAACATAAGTATCAGTCACCAAGTGATCTTCATTTTCTTGCTCCACCATTTGCAAGTAGCTAATCTTGGAGTCACCAACCGATTCAATTTCTTCTTCTTGGAAGAGATTGGAATTTTCTGCTTTAGGGTATTCTTGTTGTGCATAATCGTCTTGTTCAGCCTCATAGTATCTCTCGGCATTGTTAACAGGTGGGGCTTCTAGAGCAAGCCTTCTTGGGGGCGCTAGGAGATGATTTTGATTTTTGTTGCCAATGTAATTAGGGAAAGTCCTCCTAGGGATGTCCTTGTAATTGCTATTGTTGTTATTGTTTGAAACTTGCTTTTTGAGAGACATGACTTCATTTTCCAGCCTTTGGACCATGGGATCTGTGAAACTTGAGCTGCACTGGGAGTACTAACATTGGATGCTGAAGACCCCGAGGCTTGCATCCTTTTGTTTCTGTTAGTTCCCATCCTTATTTCTCCAACAAGGATCATGTCATCCTCCAGGTTGGTAGCCAGTTCCTGAGCTACTTCAACATTAACAAGATTTTCCCTACATAAGTAGAAACTCACTTTGGGTAGTTGTGTGTTGATGAAGAAGCACTTCAGGTTATGATCTGTCGGTCTTGCATCATTTGGGATCCGTGTCACCAATTTATTAAATTTTTCCACAAACTCGTGCATGGGCTCGTGAGCTTCTTACGCATGGTGGTGAGTTGTGCCAATAAAGCATGTGAATCTTCAGCAGGTTTGAATCTTTCTTCAAACTTGGTGCGAAGAGAAGCCCAATCGGTGAAAGAGGCATTAGGAAGAGTAAAGAACCATTCGGCTCCAACCCCTTGAAGGGATTCAATGAACAATCTTACAGAAACATCTTCATGCTCAATGCCAAGAATGCCACAAACGATGTAGAATGTGGATATGTGCTCATCGGGATGTTGTTTTCCATCACCTTGAAACTTCGGGAGATGCTTCCTGGATATGTGTGGCAGCTCATACAAATGTGCGGCCAAACGGAGGGGACCAAAGGAATTTCCCCATGGTCCTATAGGTGGTGCGGCCATAACTGGTTGCACAACGGATACCTGAACGAGACGTTTGTGGTAAACAAACCAAACACCTAGGAGAGGAGATCTTTGGCTACGCAGAGGGTAGCTTATAGCATGTTGCAGTGGTGACCTTACTCGTGGAGGAGTAAATGGAAAATTATGTTGCAACAATTCTTCAAAGAGTGGATCTACTACTCCTTGAGCCCTCAATCCTCATGTATATATCCGGTCTGCCAGAATGTAGATCTAAATAAGATGGAGATTATAAAGTGACAATATACAAAAGAACAACAAGAAACAAGAAACTTATCTACTTCAATCAAAAGCGTGAGGCTTAGATTTCATATGTCATTCCCCAGCGGAGTTGCCAAAAAATTGTTGGGTGAAGATTATGTAATCAACTTTTTGATAGATTACACAACTAGGACTTCAGCCACAACTATGTGAGATATGAATCTCTCCTCTTAGAAAAGGGGAGGTGCCCTTCTTGCTGCTGACGGAAGTGATGGTAAAATAAATAAAGTAATTACACAATGTACACAATACTTAGGAAGTGGAGGGGGTGTGTTACATTCATCCTTCTCTCTTTTTTCAGAGAAGATGTTTACAATGCTTCACTGTTGGAAGTTCTCAATTCTTAATAACTTTACACGATCAACTAGCAGTAATACCAATACCTCTATCTTCTCAAAGAAAAGTGTAGAGATACTAGAAGTAATTAACAATAAACAAGTAAAATAAAAGGGAAAGCTCACAAAGGCACAAAGTCGTTCTATAGCTTTATCAATGGTGGATTTGTGATAGATTTGTTGTTTGTCACATTAGAAGCACAAAGTCTTCTTAGATGCAGCAATTCCTCAAACAACATGAACAATTACAAGCGCAAAGCCTTGTAGATCATCCAACCAAAGTATCCAAAGAGCATGAACAATTACAAGTGCAAAGTATTGTAGATCATCCAACTATAATTAACCAAAACAAAAATGTAAATCTAAGTAAAAGATGTAACACAAAGTTTACATGAATTGCTTAGATTCTTTCAGATATCACTAACTAATTACCACCAAAAGAGATCAATTCACAAGATTATCGAATCCAACAAAAATTTTGGTTTGCAATCTTCTTCTTTATTGATATGATTTTGTTCGCAAAGTATGAACACAAAGTTTCACAATTTGTTTCAAAAAGGGCAGCACTTCGTTGCAAAATACTAAAAGATCCTTAATACAATAGGAATCCCTCATATTTATAGAAAGAGGGATGAGAAAAATTAGGAAGCTAACTTGAGAAAATCAAGGAAAGTTAGGTGAGTGATTCAAGGAGATCTCACCTAACTTTGACCAAAGTCAAAGTGTAATTTGTTATCAAAAGATTACATCTCGAACTTGGTGCAATTACAATTTACAAAAAGACATAAAATGTCAGGAAATATTTACAAGATGCATAAAAGGATGCATCAAAAATGTCTAACACTGGAGATCGCAGGCGAGGACGTTCTAGAAATTTCCTCAACTACATTCTCAAGTGGAGACATAATTTTGGGTTCCTGTTGATCACCCTCTTGTCTCTCCGATTCCGGTTCACCTTTGGATTCACCTTTAGATTCTTCTTAAAAATATTCTTTAGACTCTTGCCCACTTTTAGAAACTTCTTCTGCATCGGAGTCTGCTTCTGTTGAGTCTTCATCTTCAGCAGATTGGTCACTGGAAGTACCTTCTTCATCAAATCTATCTCCTCTAAAAAATCCTTTTTACCTTTAGAGCGAGATGGATCAGATTCCATGGTTTCTCCTTCTGGGATGACTTGGGTATCTTTCTTGCCAATAGCAAGCGTGGAGTGGATGACAAGGCACGCAAATGATGCACAAAGTGGATGGAAGGAGGTTTGAAATGAAATTGGCAAGTTTGAAATTTTTTGGAGCAAAATTGGGAAAAGTGCATAGGGCATTTTTAAGGAAACTGGATTTGGTGCAGGGGCGCTGAAAACCACTGCTCCTACACTTGGAGTGTTAGGAAAACATTCATTATGTCAAGGTGCACTTTTTCAGCACTTCTGCATTTGGAGACAACAACTTGGTGTTATGGCGTAGAATTTCAGTGCTACTGCATTTTGTGGCATGTGGATGGTCGTAATGCAAGGTTGAATGAAAAGTGCACTCAAGCATGAAAACTTTGGAACTTTGGAAAGAAACATGTAGAAATTTTGTTTGATGTAGAAGATTTCAAGAACGGCGCCAGACTTTAAGTGAGTGATACTCATTCACAAAATGAGCTTCTTACATGAAGAGGTTGCATGTTTTGTATTTTCATGGTGAGGGTAAAAACATGATGCACAAAGGAGGAATATACAAACCAAAACCCTATTGGTGATGATGAAGAAAACACGGCCCAAGAGGAAGATGCAATGTAAAACACAAACGTGCAATGGAGAGGAAGCAAAGAAAAAACGCGCAAGACCAAAAACGTGAATGGGAAAAGATCAATACTCATTTTGCATAACAAGAGATTCAAAAATAGTCACAAAAAATGCATTGATAGATCATAACAAGAAAAAAATGCATAAATGAGAAGAATAAGCGAAGAAGCAAAGAATAAAAATTCACCTGAAATGGTGAACTCGAAAACCATAGCTCGAAGAAGGAGAAGATCCTCAATAAAACACATTTTTTGGAGAAGGAAAATGCGCACCCAACAAAGAGAAGATAAGTTGAAGATCACAAACAATGAAAATGAAACAATAAAATCACTTTTAAGTGAAAGGGAAACATAAAAACTTAACTCAAGTTGCCCAATTGAGGCATAAAAAGTTGCACAATAGTTGAAAATGGCAATAGACAAGAAAAATTGTGCCTGAGCCAAAAAGTGGCTAAGTCTGGAGATAAAGTGTAATAGCGCAATTTTTTAGCGCTCTTACATATTTTAACAAAATCACTTTTATGCAAGGGCGCTGAAAAATAGCGCCCCTGCACTTTCAACACTTAGCCAATTTTTCGTTGTGATTAGGGGCGCACTTTTTGAGTGCAACTGCATATTTCACAATTCGACTAAGTATGAATAGTGAGACTTCGTGAAGGAGCTCATTTCAAAACTCCCCGTGAGGTGAACATAGGGGGATGATCAAACTGACTGTTTGAGGCTTTGGAACGATAACTACTAGATTCCATGATAACACAGGGTCACTTTTCAAATTACCCTAGGTGTCTAATGCAGGAGCATCTAGGGTGTAAGAGCAATCTTGCATCACCCAAAAAAAATGTTTCTTTTCAATAAGGGCTAAATTTGGTAGGGTTACTATTTTTGTAAGTTTGAATTTATGCACAGTTGGACACAAAATCTTACACAAACCTCCAGAATGGTAAATTGAAACCAATGGTGAAGAAATCACTTCAATACCATTTGTCATTTGAGAGATATTAAATTTTTAATTTTTAAAAATCCTAGTAAAATCTTCGGGGTCAATTTTGAAGCACTTAGAGGCTCCATATGGGCCTAAAAATTACTGGAAAACAAAACTAGTTGGCCTTTAGGCCATACTTTTGAGCACAAGATTTCTTGAGACCTTTTCGAAAATGTATTATAATAGAAAATCCAACGATCGGATCAAAATTTATGACCCCGCGAAGTTGTAAAACTAAAATTAATAAAATTTCAAAATATCTTCTTGAGGAAATTACACTTTCCAAAAGATTATAGGGCGGTTACACTTTCTAGAAGATTCTAGGGCGGTTACAACATACAAATAAAGGATGTAAGGGGAGGCTATAGAGAGGAGGCCAGAGCAAAGTAGATGGTGGCTTTGATTTGCAGATTTATGTAATCAAAAAGCCCATGTGATGGCAAATATAATGTTGTAATTTCATTTTCATTTCAGTGATAATAGAAAATATTTGCTTTCCTTCTTTCATTTTGTTTGTGCCATTATCTATTGTTTTTGTGAGTTTTAGATTGTAAGGGGAGTACCCTTCATCAAGTTGATTACAAGAAATGGTTGTTTGACCAAATCTTATCATGTGTGTTCACATTCTTGTTTGTAATAGTGTACTACAATGTTGATCTTTTATCCTTAAACGAGAATAGTTTCTTGATGAGAGTTGATTGATATTTTTAGTGTTTTCCTTGGCAATAATAATGCTTGGACATGCTATCAAGGTACAAAATGTGTTGTGAAATGGTGGTATGTATTGACATTCATGACAGTGGCTTCTATGCTGCTACATTCTACTATGACAGAACAAGACAGTCAGACTTGGGCCTCACATATTTTATAACAAAGTATAGATATGATGATTCAGTGCTTTATGTTGGTTTCAACAATGAACTCTAACATTGACTTTTAGTGTGTTGTGATGACCTGCTTTATAATGCATTGAAATGACAGTAAAATTCTTGAGAAGACTATAATAGGTGAAATCCTTGCTATCTCTATGTAAGTCTCTATTTGATAGGGAAAGAAAAGACAACTTTTTTTCTTTGCTTGACAGTTCTTTGCATTGTCAAGGTATGGCACAAATGTAATAGTATTTTGAAGCTACAAAAAGATGAATCACTTTGTTTTCAAGAACAAGAGTCTCCTCATATTGATAAGTATTGTGAGATCACAAGGGTTACTTAAAGTGTAGAGTTTTATTTTACAAGGTGTTGCAGTATCTACATGACAATACTTTCACTCATAGTGTTTTGTGTTTGATATTCATTTCTAACAATGTTGGTCTCTAACAATAGTGCATAATTTGTGTATGGCAGTTTAAATAGTGAGTGTGGCCTTTGAAGATGATTTTCTCCTCATGTTGTATTGCAAAATCATTGTAGTAGTCTTTTTAGTAGCAGATGCAATAAAGATTCCAATTCTAAATGTAGGTCAGAGGACTATGACTGAAAAGTGGTGGACAAACAGTCTATTCAAAGACAGTAGAAGCAGAGGTTTGTATCTTGATGACATGGGGAGCTTCATGTAAACAAGAGGTATAGTGTCATCCCTTTGTCACTTGACGCCAAAAAGCAAGAGTGAGAGAGGAGTTGATTTTTCTTTGTCATCAATGACAAAGGGGGAGATTGTTGAGAGATTTTTCATTGATGTCAAAAGTGAGGTGCTTCAGGAGTCAAGAGTTCCTGGTGTTCATTCATGTGTCATGCAATAAGTGTTGATTGTCATTATGATTTGTCTTAACTTCATAATGTTGATGTTTTTGTGAGGTTCAAGAGATGATGATGTTGAGTGGTTTGGAGATGATGGTGTTGTGATGTTCATTTGAGTTGTTCATGTATGAGAACAAGGTTGTCATTGTTCATCATGTTCAGAAATTGTGTAGGAAAAGAAGGTTCATACTCTTATATCAGCTTGTTTCATACTATTGGTGATGTGTTAAATGTTGAGTGGTGTACCGAGTGTTGAAAGGTGATAAATCCAATATTGATTGGCAAATCAATGTTGATTGGGTGATCAAATATGTGTGTCCTTGAATACTAAAATAGAGAAACGTATCAAAGACATGATCTTAGTTGGATGCTCAAGCTTAATCTGTCACATGAGTTTTTCACATGCTCTTAATGATGTGTCATTGCTTTGATCAAAGGAACATTGAATTGAAAAAGGTTTACTGCTTTGCAAAAGGCACATAGAGAGGAACTTGCAAATGAATATGCTCATTTAGTTCTTGATGTTGATGCAAATCTATGAAAGGTTGTTTACAAGGTTTTATGTATTAGGGTTTGTGATATACCAAACCTAAAACCCTAAATGTTCTTTCTACAATCTAAGTATGCATTATGTTTAAAACCTAATTCAACCGTCTCTTTGTAAAAGTTGATTTTTGGTCTAATTGAAGGTTGACCTGCTACAAGAGGTGATTGTCCACTTAAGTGAACACTTAAGGGAGTCCCCTACATAGCCTAACTGGCCTCTTTCCTAGGGCAACCGGATTTGACAACTCACTTGTTCATTTTCAGCACCAAGGTTAAAATGGAAGGAAAATATTAAAAGACAAGATGGCAGAAACTAGATGATCAATGGTGCAGGTTGAAATATTTTTAAATGCTAACAGATATTTTGTGTAAGTTAAGTTTGACGAGCAGTTTTCAAAGAAGATTCTCTAACTAATTTGTAGCAGTTTTTTCACTGACTGAGAGGGCCAAGGGAATTTATTAAAGACATCCAAAGATGAATTTTTGTTGTTGGATGAATGCATTGGGTTCTACAGAGAAATATCTATTAATGCATGTGAGGTTTGTGAAAATTGATGATGTAAGACTATGTTTTGGGAGCGTTGAATTTGTGTCATGTTTTCAATGCATAGAAGGGGTCTTTGATTATCTTTTGTAGATGAAAGGGGCATTAGACTACATGATAAGCAACATGTGATATAATGTATATTTTCATGTCTGTAGAGAAAATACGTTCTTTGAATTATTGTTTATATGGTCTTATGTTGAGTCTGTAGAGGATGGTCCTGATTTGATGTTTATACTGTCATTGTGTTAGAGAAGGTTTTGCTTGAAATTTGTATTGGTTGCAGACAAAAGGAGATATAATTTTATGAAGTATAATGTATTATAGTGAATCAAGGTAACCCCCTGAATTATTTTTATATTCATGGTTTGTTAGTGAGACAATATTTTGTTAGTGAGGTAGTTGTATTGCCAATGAGGCATACTTGTAGCCAGTAAGGCTTATGTTGCCAGTGAGGCATTCTGTAGCCAGTGAGGCTTTGCCAATGAGGCATTTCTATAGCCAGTGAGGCAGTTTTGATAAGCTAGTGAGTCACTTATGAGTGGTTTTTCATCCCTATGAGTGTTTTCCACTCATGAAAATAATTGTGTTATGGTTTCTCATTAATTTTGGTCTATTTGGTCTTCATGTTTAAAAATTTAGTCTTGTGTATCTTTCAACATCTGAGTTTCTATGTTGATTAAGAATTTAATCTTGCTTATCTAATAAAGTTACTTTCAACATTTGAGCCTTCAAGTTATTACATGTGCATAAGTTTAAAGAGAAGCAAAGAAATTGAAATTTTCTTGAAACATTGATTCACCCCTCCTCTTAATGTTTCTCGTACTCCAACAAGTTCATGTTGATGCAAGCCAACAAACAATGAAACTAGTCACTGAACAATATGGTGCTAAACTTTGTCACTTCAAAATTTCTCTAAGGATTAATGACATGAAACTTTGGATATAACACCTTCACATCTAAGAAAACTTAACTTCTATTCCATACAGCCATATCTACAAAAATGAATATATGTAGAGCCAATCTTTCACCACTGAGAACATTCTCAAAGAATCAACATAGTCTTCAAACTGTCACTTTCAAAAACACCTTTCCAATAACCTAAAAGACTTGAAACTTGGATCATACATGCCTTGACACAATAGAAAAATATCATCCAATCCATAGGAACAAAATATCACCAACAAGAAAATGTGGAGCATTTCTTAAAGACTCTAGCAAACAAATAGCCAAATTGTAACACTCTTTTGACATCAATGACAACCAAACATCAACAATCTCCCCCTTTGTCATTAATGGAAAAACCATCATCACACCACTTTGGTGCATAATATCTCTTCTTAAGGTACACATTATCTCCCCCTTAGGTACACATTCTCTCCCCTTTTGATATCAAGGAAAAAGGACAAACAAACAGGCTCCCCTTGTCATTACCAACCACTACCTGCTCCCCTTGAGAGGTAGCCACCATCACTCTAGGAATAAGGATATGACTTGAATTACTCCCCCTAGATAGATGCACCAACTATGCATCTAGTAAGGAGGGGAAATTACCCTTAACTTCTACCTCAGATACTCAAATGTATCCTTTGTGAAAATATATGCAATTTGATCCTTTTTAGGTACATACTCCAACTTCATTCCTTTATCTGCAACCTTCTCTCTCAAAAAGTGATACATAATTGATATGTGCTTGGTTCTAGAATGTATCACTATATTCTTTGAAATATTAATAGCACTTGTGTTATCACAGAGAATAGGAATGGACATCTCACTTTATCTTCATATCCTGCAATGTTTGCTTCATCCACAACACTTTAGTACATCAAGATGTTGAAGTAATATACTCTAATTTTGTTATTGACAAGGATATTGAATCTTTTTTCTTACTATTCCATGAAACCAATCTATTTCCCAAAAAGAACGCACCACCACTAGTACTTCTATCATCAAAATAACCAACCCAATAAGCATTAGTGCATGCACTCAAATCAAATTCATTACCTTTTAGATACCATAATTCATAATCTGGAGTGCTCTTCAAATATCTAAAGATTCTCTTGACTTCCTTCACATGAATTTCTTTAGGATTAGCTTCAAATATTGCAACCAAAAATACTACATGCATGACATTAGGTCTTGAATAAGTTAAGTACAATAGGTTTTCAATCATAGATCTATATAGAGTCTAATCGACTAGGAGAGACTCATCATCTTTGCTCAAATGGCAACCAGATACCATAGGAGTACTTACTAGTTTGCAGTCTTCCATACCAAACTTCTTCAGCATCTTCTTGGCATACTTTAATTGAGAAATAAATATACCATCATCTAGCTAAGCAATTTCAAGACCAAGAAAGAAGGAAAATTAACCTATCATAGACATTTAAAATTCCTTCTACATTTCTTCAACAAACTTCTTGTACATTTCACCATTTCCACCAAATATTATATCATCAACATATACAACCAATAATAGGATTATTTCATACCCAATCTTGAAGTAAATATTACTAGATGTGGTACCTTTCTTGAAACCTTGTTGAAGCAAGTACTTGTTCAACCTTGCATAACAAGCCCTAGGAGCTTGTTTGAGACCATACAATGCCTTTTTAAATCTGCACACCATGTTTGGGTCTTCTTATAGCTAAAATCCATCAAGTTGCTCTATGTAGACTTCTTCCTTGAATCTCCAATTAGGGAAGATGATTTCACATCCATCTGATATACCTTGAAGTCCTTATGAGTGGAAAAAAAAAGAAACATTTAGATTGCTTCCATTCTTCCTACCAGAGAAAAAGTATTCTCAAAATCAATCCCTTCTACCTATGAATAGCCTTTACATACCAGTCTTACTTTGTTTCTTATAACTTCTCCATCTTCATTCAAAGTATTCCTAAAAACCCACTTTGTTCCTATCACATTTTTGTCTACAAGCCTTGGGACTAGTTCCCAAGTCTAATTCTTCTCAATCTGATTCAATTATTCTTCCATTACTTGTATCCACCCTTCATCCTTGTTGGAATTAGCAAAAAATTTTGGTTCTATCTTTGATAGTAAACAAAAGTTTACTTGTTCATTTGTCTTTATAAGTATTCTCCTGGTTAGCACTCCTTCATTCCTATCACCAATTATCTGATCTTCTGAATGATTTATTTGAACATACTTGGCAAGAGTCTTATTGTGCTTATTTGTTGCTTCATCTTTCTATTTGACTTCTTCTTCATCATCTGAGTGGGGAGGTGCATCAGATCCACTATCTTCAATTTCATACATATTTTGATGTAGATCTTCATCAACCCTAACATTTGTACTTTCAACAATATTTTCCAACCTTTTTTGTAGCACATGTATGCTTTACTCTGAGTTGAATACCCCATATTTATGCCTTCATAAGCTCTTGCATCACACTTCCCAAAACATCTTCATCTATTCTAATGTAACATCTACTTCCAAAAACTCTTAAGTATCTAACTATTGCAGGTCTTCCATGCCATAACTTATAAGGGGTCTTAGTGTTCAACCTTAACAATCCTTTGTTGAGAATATAGACTACAATATGAACCGCCTCTCTCCAATAAACATTAGGCAAATTTTCTTTGTCATTTCTTGAATACTATTATTATTTCTTTCCACTACCCCATTCTACTAAGGAGCTCTAGTAGAAGATAGATGCATTTGTATCCCATGTTCTTCACAAAAATAATCAAACTCATTTAATGTGAACTTTCCTCCTCTATCAAACCTCAAACATTTTATTTTAGCATTCATTTCATTCTTAACCATTGGTTTGAAGATCTTGAATCTACTAAAAGCATCAAATTTATCTTTCAATAATGTAACCCATGTCATCCTAGAGAAATCATCAATAAAAAGCATGAAATGCCTTTCTCCTTTCAAACTTTTTATTCTAGTAGGTCCGCACAAATCAGTATGTATCAACTCCAATGGTCTAGAGGAAGAATACTCATTGGACTTGAAACTTATCCTTGTTTGCTTACCAAACTGACATTCCTTGCACAAAGTATTGACAGGCTTGGTTATCTTGGGCATATCTCTTAAAGCATGTGATGAGCTAGTATTCACAAGATTTTCAAAGCTGATGTGTCCCATTCTCCTATGCCAAATCCAACATTCACTTTCTTGTCCCAAAAGACAAGTTCTCCCACTGACATCCTTTACATTGTATATGTCACCATTAGTCCTAGATCCTTCTTCCACTAATTTTCTAGACTTTCCTTTTCTAATTTCACATCCACTTTCATTGAATATGAGATTGTATCCATTTTTTCACATTTGAATCACATTAAGAAGGTTATGCATGATACCTTTAACATAAAGAACATCTTCTATTTTGTGCTTTTCATCAATACTTATTATACCTTTTTCCACATATCTACAATGAAGTATTGTCTCCAAGCTTGACTATGCCTCCATTCCACTTCACAAGCTTCATAAACTTGATCCTATCCCCTATCATGTGGTTGGAACAACCACTATCAATCGCCCATGATTTTGCCTCATGTTTTGCATGAAAAGAAGTACACACAACACTTGGATCTTTAGTTCCATCTTCAGTCTTCTTAGTAGCCAAAAACATGATTTCATCTTTAGTATCTCGACCACTTAAATCATCATCTTTTGAAGAGTAGGAATCTTCCTTGGAGTAGAGACTCTTTTTGAACTTATTTCTTCTTAAATCGTTGTTTCTCTTTTCAGAATATTTTAAGGGACATTTAGAAGAAAAATTACCAACCTCACCACACTTAAAACATTTGAAAGGTAGCTTACCTTTGTACTTGCTAGTACCCTTCTTCAACATCCTTACATAATTTGCTTCTTCTTCATCAGTGTCACTATTTAGATCAAATGCTTCATAGATTTCCTTCTTACTAGCTTTGAAAGTTGCTTCCTTATTTGGAGCTTGTTTGTCAAACTCATTCATTTCAAACGTAATAAGGGCACCATATAACTGATCCATCGAAAGTTTATCTAGATTTTTGGCTTCCTCAATAGAAGATACTTTTGAAATATAAGTTTTAGGAAAAGATATTAGTACCTTTATGACCACCATAGATTCTTCCAAATCTTCACCAAGTACTCTAATTGCATTGATCACTTCATCTACTTAGAGAAAATATCCTATAATATCTTCATCCTCTAACATTTTTAGGTTCTCAAACTTGGTTCTATAGATTTGCAACTTGGCTTGTTTTACTTTGATGTCTCCTTGATAGATGCCACTCATCTTATCCTAGACCTCCTTTGTTGACTTGTAGTATATTACTTTTACAAGATCATAATTTGATAGCCCACTCAAGATAGAATTATTTGTCTTTCCATTATTCTCATGGGCCCTAATCTCTGCCAAATCAGTTGGAGGAGTGGCAAGAACAATATAACCATTCTTCACTTATTTCCAAACACCAAACCCTAAAGAGGACATATAGGTTTCCATCCTGAATCACCAGAAAGTGAAATTTGTTCCAACAAACCTAGGCACCTTGTGAGATCCTTCCTGAGCCATCCTAGATCTTCCTCAAGAACTATTAGACTTCTTCTAAGGAACCAAGATTTGATACTAATTTTTGAAAACACCAAATTATTGAGAGGGGGTGAATCAGTATTCTATCAAATCTCAAACCCCACAAGGGAAAAACCACGGTGAGGAAATATGATAGGAGCTACTGTTCTAATCTAGCCTCACAAGATGAACATTTTTTACAACTTTGTTTTAGGGGCACAACCCAAGGAAGTTACTACTCCCTGATTGCAGTTTTAGGGTCACTCTCAAGGAAGCTACAACTCCTTGGTTGACTTTGTTTTAGGGCTACAATCCAAGGAAGCTACAACACCCTGATCTGAGCACACACTCAAGAATAATTACATAATGAAAATCCTTTCACTGTCTGAAACTGACAACTAATCTTAATTCTTTTGATGATTGCGATTTTTCTTTGTCACTTCTTCAAATTTCTTCTTTGCTGCCTATTGGCTCATTACTTGCAACATTAAAGAAGTTCTACCTTTGGCTCAATGCCTACATAAAATAATTAAGTCTACTTCTTCACTTCCCTTCTATCACAAAAATATGTTCAAAATGAATTTGAACATGATCTGCCACTTGTACTTTTTCTCTTTCAGTATCTCACACAATTATCCAAGCATTTGTGATGAAATAACAATGAATAAAAGTTCAAAAAAAGGGGTATATGTCATGCAAAAACTAAAGAAAGAGGTCTACAAATTTCACATGCAGGTCCAAAATCTTTATCCACTATTGCACAAGTATAAATAGATCTATAAGATGTAGCAAAGATTATGGGATTCAAATTAACACATATTTGAGAATTTAAAATAACAAAGAAAAGAATGGACAATAAGTTTTAATGGAAGAAATAAATCAAATAGAAACCTACAACAAAGATAAGATCCTCCATCTAGCAACACGATCACACCTCAAGTAAACAAGCATAAGTTTCCTTCTTCATTCCTTATCAACTTCAACCCTGTAACCAAATAAAAATATAAGGAAAAATAATTAATAAGTCATCCTTATGATTTAGGGCTTCACCTTGTTTCTCTAAGATCTAAAGGTGGAGATTCAATCTTATCCAATCTATTTGTTTTGTTATCATAAAATATTGATTAATTTAATTTAATTCCTCCAAATGATTATTAAGTCCATGGTAGGGATCCATGAGATTAGAACCCTCATTTAAGTGGTAACTTAAAGTATTTTCGTTTTTGGCCTTAATACATATAACCCTTTGTATTACAAATTAAAATTTGAAAAGTTATCACAGTCTAAATTTAATTCTCCACTAAATAAGATAGGTTATTTTTTAAAATTTATTTTATCCCAACTAGTAGACCTTAAGTAGATTATTTTAAATTAGGATAAAATAATTGTGTTGGTCTAAAGCATTGCATTTTGAAAATTTTATAATGATTGGATAAGCGTTAATGACCAATATGTATTAACCATTAAAATGAATGAGCAATTAAATTTTTTGTGGGAAATTAATTGCATGGGTTTTAAATTTATAAATATAGATTGAAAGGGGATTTGATTTAAATATTAAAGATAAAATTATTTGCAAGTGTAAATTGTTGTTTTTAAATATAAATCTACCCAACTAGTATAACCTAAATAAAAATCATTAACTAGATCATTTAGGTTTATGTGTATAAGAAGTTTTATAATGGTATAGTTGAATTAAGTAATTATTCCCAACCATACTCCTACCCAACCAAAAGTGTTTTTGGATCGATTGAGATGTTCACTTATTAACTATTAAAATCATATGTTTAATGAAAACCATCCATAAATGCTAATTGATGTGGGCATTATTTTAAAAGGCATATGGAAATAATTTAATATTCAATTCAAATATTGAATAAAAGAATAAATAAAAATAGCAGAACTATTATAGAAGAAAGGTTGAGTATATTAATTTTTAACCATGCTTAATTAATTAGCGAAGTAATAATCTCTTAACAATAGATAATAAGGTGGGTCAATTTAAAATTTACGACAAGATATTTCAATGAAATAACTAAAAGGTTATATTTAAGTATTATTGTTATCAAGAGTGTTAAGTTTAATCCACATGAATACCGAAATAACCATATTAGGGTCAACTACTCTACAATCAAGTCAATTTGACCTAGTCAAGATGATATGGCATCTTAGGAAAATGTGAAGACTAATGTTTGAGTTAAATATTAAATTAATTGGTGTTAATATTAATAACAACACCATTCCCTCAAATACATTTGTAAGAATTTAAATTCAAACATCAAATAAACTCGATTGAAGGAATGGGATGACAAGGACATATAGTTAGTTAAGCTATGAGTTATGCTTCATTCAATATAACATTATCAAATAATGTTAGACTTTAGAAGTTGCATTGTGCAAAGGTGGCATGATGTGTATGTCTTAGGTTGTGAACCTAGTTTTTTATTTTTAAAATTGTGATAGTTGTGTTAGATCCACATTAAATTGTGGACATGACATTGAGGGCACACTCATGTTTTGTATCCTCTATAAGGTAGTCACCTACTCATCCAAAGGATTCACTATCTCTAGAGGGCTTAGACTCCCATGAACTTTGATGAAAATATTTGTATATATATTTTTGACACATACATGCACTATATTTTGTGATAGTGGTGACCATACATGTACATACACATTGTATAGTTTTGATATATATGTATATATGATATATTTTTTATATGTTATATCCACATGTGTTTGAAATTTTATGGGTGTGTACATGTTTATGATATGATTTATATATGTTAGATAAGATGTTATCATGATTTAATCAAAAAAATTAGACTATTTTTTAATTAAATTCAATGATGATCTAATAAACAATGCTTGTTTGATGAGATAAAATTCAATGAAATTTGTGTTAATTTAATGATATGATATGATAAAGAAAACTATGTTACACTAATTCTAACAATGTATACTAAAGATTTAAACATACAATGTAGAAGAAAATATACTTAACTATGTAATGTACTTAATGGAAAATGAAATAAATGATTTAAAGGGAAAACAAAAAGATTAAAAATATTTCTAAATTAAATGAAAAATGCTCTTCTATTCACTATCTAGATATAAAGCATACCAAGAATTAATTAGTTGAAAATTGTTTAACTAATGGAGACACACATATTGTATAATCTGCTAAAATGTATAATTCACATGTACATCATAATACAAAAGGATGTGTTAATGATGGAACGATATATGATAAGGAACATCAACCCTTTGAGGACTAAGTGTTATGCAAATATATCACATAATGAAATTTAGATATGATAGTGACGAAGATGAATTAAATAACAAGTTTTTTTAAAGGCTTGTCATCTAACGTAGATATTATATAAGCACTAAAACCATAGACAAATGTGATCATCTAAGGACCTAACCAGTTAGGGTCAAACTTCCCTTTTTGGCCTGGAGGTTCATTTATAATCCTTTGATCACAAAGAACTAAGTCACCTATTTTAAAATATCAAGAGAGAATATTTTGATTGTAATGTTGAGAGAAAGATTTTTAATAGGCTTGAATATGTTTGAGAGAATTTAATTGATCCTATCAAGAAATTCAAGTTAATGTAAATATTGTTCTCGATAGGTATCATCATCAACTAATCCTTTAAGGGAAACTCGCAAAGATAGAATTTTCAACTTTAAAGGCATGATAACATCATCGTGAGAGACAAGATTGTATGGAGTATTGCTAGTAGTTGTATGAATACTCATGCAATAGGCCCATAGTGCATATGTTAGTTGAATATGTGATGAAAGAGAGTTTTCTTGTAACTCTCTGCACTTCAAATCTCACACAAGTATTTGACGAAATAAAATAAATCAAGACATTGAAATCATCAACATATGCAATTCTTATTGGCTCAATGATACCTGTAAATCTCTATACAATACATACAATGGAATGGAAATACAAAGTCAACCCTAAAGATTGATATTACATGAAAAATAAGAAGTGAATGCCTTGCTAGAGGAATTAATAATATCTATAGGTATGCATTCATCCTTCCCCCAATTCCTTGAAAAATTCTTCTTGTACCTACACACAAATTCTGGAAATCCAAAACACACAACTACCAATGCCTTCGACAAATGGTTTGCCACTAAATTTTTTGCTTTCTACCTGCAATTCCAAGTCTGAAAATTTCCACCCAAGAAGTGTCACACGCTATTATTCTCCTTGCAAAATCTAGAACCAAAAAAAAAATCACCATACCAAAAATTCCAAAACACCCTACCAACACCATTACCTCCAAATCCATGCCCCTTTCTGGAAAAAAAGTTACAAATAGAAAATGACATTCTCTCAACTCTCCAATGAATGTTGATTTCACTCCTAGCCAGGCAAGCCAACATTGTTATTCCTCCACTCTTCAATTTGAATTGTTAATTCAAATTTTTAATCCCACTCAGCCTCAGCATCCAAATCATGCCTATAATATGATGTTTATTAATTAAAAATTAAAATATTCTTCGACTCCCAAGAATCCCATGCCCAGCTTTCCTTTTGGTTATTTTAATTTCAAAATCATAAAATTTGGAATGCTTCCCAAGGTAAATTAGAAACACAATTTTTATAAACTGTTTAATATGATTTTTGGAATCTACAACATTAAAAACACTCCAAAATATTCATTAAATTAAATACACAAAAAAAAGAACAAAAATCAAACATTGTCAGTTGACTGGCAACCATGGATGCACCTGTATCAAACACCCATGGTAGAAGAAAAGTGACCCTGACACTTCTCCAATGGGTATTCAAGGAGAATAACCTTAGATTTAGACAACCAATATGATTCTTCTACAGGTCTCCCAATCCATTTTACTAAATACTCCAAATGTTGCTTCTTCCTTGTACTCTTACTCACCCTATTGTCCAAGATTGCTTTTAGCTTATCCTTATTTCAAGTAGGTGTTGGGGTATGTAATTGTTCACCTATTGTACCTTCATCACTTTCAACCTAATGAAAATTTGTTAGATTAAAAATATTAAAAATAGGAGAAATATTAAGCTCAATTGACAACTCTACTTCATATGCATTACACGAATCATGCCTACTCACAATTTTGCAAGGCCCAAACTTTTTCATTTTCAACTTGTTGTAAGACCCACTTGAAATATTTATTTTCTTAGATGTACCATTGCCTCATCACCAACCTAAAACTCCTTATGTCTCCTCTTCAAATAAGCCTTAGACTTATATTGAAAACTCATTTTATTGATGTGATTCCTTACCTCTCCATATATGCTCTTTATGTGATCAGCAAAGTCCTTTTCTTCTGAACTTTTCTTTTCAACATTATCAATCCTTTTTAAATCTGAAACAACTCTTGGGCTGCTTCTATAAACTATTTGGAATGGATATTTACCTATACTTTTATTCACCAAGTTGTTATATGCAAATTCGTCTTGAGGTAGAATCAAATCCCACCCCTTTGGCTTGTCTCCAACTAGGCATCTCAACAAATTACCCAAGCTCCTAGTTACCACCTTTGTTTTCCCATCTGTTTAAGGATGGTAGGCTGAAAAAAAAATCAAATAAGTCCTTAGCTTCTTCCATAATGTCCTCCAAAAGTATTCCACAAACTTTGTGTCTCTATCTGAAATAATGCTCTTTAGTAGACCATGTAGCCTCACTACTTCACTGAAAACCAACTCTACAACATGCACAACATCATTAGTATTTTCACATGAAATGAAATGAGCCATCTTGAAAAATCTATCTACCACCACAAATATTGAAAGATATCCCCTTCGGTTCCTTGGTAAACTAAGAACAAAATCCATACTAATCTCTTCCCATGGCTTCTCGGGTACTGATAAAGTCTGATATAAACCTATGTTTTGACTAGTCCCTTTTGTCGCTTGATGAATCCTGCAAATTTGCATATATTTTTTGATATCTTTCTACAATTAAGGCCAATAATATTTTTCTCCAACAATTGTAATGGTTTTTTCAATTCCAAAATGTCCCGCAAGTCCTCCACTATGTTTTTTCTTAACCAAATTCATTCTCATTGAACTTTAAGGAATGCACAATTTGTTGTATTGTTGAATAACATACCATCTTGGATTAAATAATCCAACCAATTGGTCCTATCAGCTGCAATAGGCTCACTGCAAGCCTTCCAAGCTTCTCCAAAATTTGGATCCTCTTCATACAACTCCTTTAACTCATTAAATTTGACAACCTCAACCTGCATTTCAATCAACAAACCTTGCCTTCTAATCAATGCATCTACAACCCTATTAAATTTCCCACTTACATGCTTCAAAATAGATGTGTAACATTTCAAAAACTCTACCCATTTCATATGCCTCTAATTTAACTTATTTTGACTACTCAAATATTAAAGTGTTGGATGATTAGTAAACAAAACAAACTCCTTAGGCAAAAGATAGTGTCTCCACCTTTTCAATGTTTGAACAATAGCATAAAATTCTTGATCATAGACTGAATATTTTCTTTTTGCATCATTTAATTTCTCACTAAAGTAAGAAATGATTTTACCTTCTAGACTTATTACAACTCCAATTGCATTACCACTTGTATCACAATCAACTTGAAATACTTTGCTAAAATATGGAAGTGCTAAAACAAGTTGCTCTGTCATTTTAGCCTTCAATAAATCAAAAGTTCTTATTGCCCTTGTAGTCCATCTAAAACCTCTAATAAACTTCCTATAAAAACTTTCCAAACCATGAAATGATCTCACCTCTGTAGCACTTCTAGGTGTAGTCCATTCTAAGATAGCTTTCAACTTTTATGGATCCACCTTGATTCCTTATCCTGAAACAATGAACCCCAAGTATGCCAACTCCCTCTTCATAATTATGCACTTCTTCAAGTTAATGAGAAAATTCTCTTCTCTCAAATTTTCCAAAATAAATCTAATATGCATCAAATTTTCTTCTAATGTCTTAAACTAAATATCAATATGTGATTAAGATAAACAATAACAAATCTGCCCAAAAACTATTTCAATAACTCATTCATCAATCTCATAAACATACTAGTTTCATTGGTTAGTCCAAAGGGCATGACCAACCATTCATACAAACCTTCTTTGGTCTTGAATGTTGTCTTCCACTCATCAGCTTCTCTAATTCGAATTTCATGATAGCCACTCTTCAAGTCAATCTTCGTGAAGTATTCAACCCCACTCAAACAATCCATGATATCATCCATTCTTGGGAATGGAAACCGGTATTTGATAGTGATCTTGTTTATGGCCCTTGAATATATGCACATTCTCCATTCTCCACCTTTATTTGGTGTCAAAATAATAAGAATTGCACATGGACTTAGGCTCTCTCTAATCAAATCCTTCTACAACAACTCTTGCACTTTCCTATTCAACTCTTCACTCTTTGTAGGAGACATTCTTTGGACTGCTTTGCTAGGAAAAATTACTCTCGATATCAAATCAATTTGATAACGTATCCTTCTCATAGGTGGAAGCCCCTCTGGTGCATTATCTAAAATAATCTCATGAAATTTATGCAACAAATCTGCAACTTCCATTATTTCTTGGTTAGATTTTGGAATCAAGGAAAAAAAAATATTCTCATGCTTCATGTCATCTAAAAACTTCCTAGCATCAACTACATAAATCCTTGCATTGCTACAAACATCATCCATTTCCTCTTTCAATGACTTCAACTTATGTCTTACTCCATCCTTCATTAATGAGTATGTGTTAGCATACCCATCATGCATGGCTTTCCTGTCAAATTGTCATGGTCTCCATCACAGCACATGACAAGCATCTATAGGAATAATATCACATAACATCTCATCAAAATAATCTCCTATCTTAAACTTTACCAAACTTTGTTTGCTAACCAAATTTTTTTGATCATTTAAATCCAAGCAATTCGATACAAATGTGGGTGCCTTCTTCTCTCAAGCTGCAATTTTCTCACCATCTCTTCAAAGACCAAATTATTAGTACTTCCACTATCAATGATCACACTACATACCTTCCCTTCAAATTTGCATCTTGTTCTAAACTAACTCTTCCTTTGCACTAGTTCATTGTCTTCATTCAATAAGGCTTGCTTAGTCATCAAAGTTAAGATCCTCTTTCAACTTCTTTGAAGTTTGAAGAATCAACATCTTCTTCATTCACATTTGATTCTTTGGCATGGTTTTCAAGTCTCCTATTGGTCCTTTCTTAATTGTGAGGGTAGTCATATGCTCTGTGTCCCTCTTCTCCACATCAAAAACATGTTCCTTGAAAGTCTCCTCTTCCAAATCCTCTACCCAAACTTCCTCTACCTCTGAATTTTTTCTCTCTAGGATGGTAAGAATTTTTTAGTTTATGATTTTTGTGTCATGCCCATAATTTTTCGCTAGAAAACCCAAACTTTTTTTTTTCAGTAAACACATTACTTTGAATATAACTTAATGCATGTGCTAAGTGTCCTTAAAAAAAATCCCATTGTCTAAAGAACATGGATGGAGCTATATTCCAGATGTTCTGTAGTTATTCCATCATAATGACATTATTATTCTTTAACCACTAATCTTAATAATAATAATAATAATATCAAATATAAGTATTACCAAAGATATAGTTATTATTATATTAACCAATAGTGCCATTATCATTTAGCCACATTTTAGTTGTTAATAAAACATTATTATTAACAATTTACTCTAATGACAATTTTCATGATAAGCAATATTAATTATTTAATAATAATAATGTTATTATTGTTCCATCAAACAATCCATAGTAGTATTATTGATTCATCAATCCATTAGACATTAATAATATTATTGTTATTGGATTCACGCTTAATCATTGATAAGAATGTTATTATATAAATACTAACTTGACAATAATCAAGTTATTTTTTTTTTATAACTAGGTTATTATAATGAGAATGTGTCGATATTTAATTACTAATATATTATTTTGAACAACATTGTTATTAGGAAAACCGCCAATCATCTTATGGTCATGTTTAATAGAACTTGAGAAGCTTGAAACAATATTTTCATTTAGCCACCTTAACTAATATATTTCTTTACTATGCAATTGGTCTCTAGGGTATAGATATTATTGTTTGAATAATCAATAATTAATTTATGTATCAAAGAAAATAATTCACCCCAATTAATACTATTTATATTTACTCTCAACTTAACATGATTAATATCACTTGTATTTAACCAATTTGCATAATAACAATAATAATATTATTATTTTAACTCAAGTAATATATTAATATTTAATTTCATATGAATATTACCTCCATTTTTTTCCCAAAAATAATATTAACATTGAAATGCCCAAAATCTACACTAGGGAAAAAATGCTACAAATAATAATTTTGTTTTTTATTAATGTTGCAATCACTCATTAGAAAGCTTTACTATATTCCACATGGTAAACAAACTATACACATTGGATGGCGATGCACGTGCAACATCATCAGCTACATGCTATCTGAGAGAGAGGGTGGAAGAGTACAAGCGTGAGGATTCCATTGTGTACAACCATAATTGGCGAAAGGCAACTCTATTGACTAAGTTATATACGGTTATACATTTATCATTTAGAGTATCTATAATAGGATTAAGATTGCCTTTGAAAATACACACTAGAGCTATCCAAATAAAATCACGCTACGATAGGCTTGCCTTAGTACGAGGTCACTATCAACAACCCTAATGCTACTGGATTATCCTTCATTCTTAATAGTGAAGCTATTCAAATTTATTTATTTATTATTTATTTACCTATATATAATGTATATATTGTATATATTAATTTATTTATTTGTACTTCTTTACTAACCTTCTTATTATTATTATTTTATACACATAATTATAAGAATAGTCAATACTATATTTGATCTAATAATATGTATTTATCTATATTTAATTTATTTCCCCTTAAAATCAAAGAATAAGAATTTTTTTTTTTTTCTAAAAGAGAAGGAGTACTACTAATAACCATTATTTTTCTTTCTTTACATTTTTAATGATTATAATTTTAAATTAATATAATACCCCTCTAAAAATAAGGGGAGTGGGAATCATCCTTTTCTTTAAAGATGCTAAAAAAATAACATTGAATAAAGTGATTATATTTAGGTTAGATTTTCATAAGGGAAACGTGGAAACTAAGGGAAAGGAGCCGATCGTGGGACAGGGTCCCATCGCTGGTATAGCTATGGACAGCCTGGGGCCCACCGGTGGGTAATTTTTATACCAATAAAAATTTCAAATTTCCTTTCAAATATGATATGACAGATTCATATTAAATTCACAGTATGTCCTATCATAGGTTGACTTTTTTGTTGCCACCTTCTCAATAGAGGGTGAATGCAAGTGGACATTTATTTTCCTATTTCACAATATCAAGTGAATGCATAATGATAATCTTATTTCCACAATATAAATAATTTTTGTCACCTTCCCAATAAAAGGTTGTTGTGAAGGGATATTTTATTAACCAAAATATAAGTCTTCTTGCATTAAAAGTGAGTTGACATGTACATAAGACATTGCCAAGTGATTTAATTCCAAATATATTTGAACAAAATACATTTCAACATGTCCCATTTCTCATATTCTTTTTACTATCAACTGGTTCCCGGATGTCCATAATAACCAATCTTTTTTTGAATTTGCCTGCAAAATTGAAAAACACGAACTCTCAGGCTCACTATGCATTGCAAAATTTCAATATAACACTTAATTATCACTCTATTATTTACAAATCCACTAAAAAACAATAATCATAAAAAAAATGTAAAACTGGTTACAATTCAAAAACAAACTTAATATCACTTCAAATCACCAACCACAAATCCTACGTACCCATTAAGCTATCCCTTCTACCATTAATCCATTGAATGCAAATCAAATTCCCTCCCATAATTCAAATTAATCCACTTGCTACCAATTCAAATTCAACAAACCTATTTATGCAAGCAATCCTCATTTGTGCGATGCAAGTTACACATTACAATTTATTCAAATTTTTCAAATTTCTCACTTTCTGCTGCATGCTCCTGAGCGACGATGACCTCCTCCAGATCGATGCGCTCTCCTCCTTTAGCTCTTTCAGTAAGTCATTTCCATAACCATCCTTTATGTTGTCACCGACCAGTCTCCCTTTAAGCTCTGTTATGGTAGAAATATATGCTGCACAAAATGATACATATCCACGTATGTTTCCCACAACCATATCCATTTTCATGAAACTTACACATTTATCTATATCTACAATATATATATATATATCCCTGTTCACTTTAATGAAACTTACGCATTTCTCTCCCCCTATATATATAATATATTTGTAGAGATAGATAGATACGTAATTTGAATGTAAATGAACAAGGTATAAATTGAATGTACATACCTATATTTGTTGATGAACTGTTCAGTAATATATTAATTTCAAATTAGCTATCTATCTATCTCTGTAAATATATATATACATATATACATAGGGAGAGAGATATGCATAAGTCTCATTAAAATGAACAAGGCCATATATATTGCAGATATAGATAAATGTGTAAGTTTCATGAAAATGGATAGGGCTGTGGGAAATATATATATATATATATATATATATATATATATTTGCAGAGAGATAGATAGATAACCTAATTTGAATGTAAATTAACAAGGTATGTATATTTCTATTTTGCAAATTGAAATTAATATATTACTGAACAGTTGATCAACAAATATAGGTATCTACATTCAATTTATACCTTGTTCATTTACATTCAAATTAGGTATCTATCTATCTCTGTATATATATATATATATTGCATAGTCAAATTTATATATTACTGTACGGTTCATCACCAAATATAGGTATGTACATTCAATTTATACCTTGTTCATTCACATTCAAATTAAGTATCTATCTATCTCTGCAAAGTGACTGTATGTATGTCCTCATTTACATTGAACCTAATTAGATGTATGCTTTGTTTGTTCAATTAAAGTGACTATAAATATCGGCCCCTATCCCTTACAGTCAACTGTCATAATGGCTAACTCCTACTTATGTTACTATGTTGTTTGAGAAATGGTACTAACATAAGTAGGACTCAACCATCATCAAAATTAGTTGTAAGGGAGAGGGGTCGATATTTACGCCACATCAAAACACTCTTTCCCTGTAGTGCATGCAGTTAGAACTCAGATAGATATATACATACATATATAAAAGTTGCATAATGCCAACTCGACTGTCAAGGGACGTGGCATAAAAAAATTACCCGACTGGGATGCTGATGACGTGGACCCCTTGCTCAAAGTTACCCTACCCACCTTTGGTTACATTCAACTTAATTAGATGTATGCTTTGTCTATTCTTCAATTGTACTGACAGTATGCAAAGAATATCTCAAACAATATTATGAAACATTAACACAAATTGAAATAGCAGTATGATAGAAATATTTGAAACCCTTTACTGTCTTGCAAAGCTGTTAGAAGATATAAATTTTTGTATCATGTTGCTGTTGCAAGTTCACATATATGTGTATCGTAATGTTGTGTCAATTATATGCATGGTTAGCTTGTTCTTCAATTACAGTCAATAGTAAATGTATGGATTCGTTGTTTCAGTCGGTATCATTATTTTCAATATTAAGTGTATGTTGTTTACTAATCACTGTGTTGGTTCAATACAGAGGAAGATAAATGTGCAAACAAATATCAGGCGATCTTCAAGGAGGAAGCCTCCACAAAAGCGGAGCCGGACAACTATGCCCGCACACAAGAGAGATGTGCATCTGCCACATAGTGATGAGGATGATGTTGTCATTCCTGTTCACCAGCGAACTGAAGAACCAAGTAGTGAGGAGGAGGTTGAAATTATTTTGGAATAGCCAACCGAATATGTAGTGCAAGCTAACCCAGCTGTATCAACCAAAAAGGTTGCACCGAGCCGTGAATGGACCCAGGCTGACATGGACCGTGCCCTTGAAGATGTTGAAGACTACGGCTAGTCAACTAGAGGTGCAACAAAAAAGTGGGGTATTCCTACCTCAACATTGTCCAATTGGCTAGGTGGTATGACCACTACAAAAAGGAAAGGGCCCCCAACAGTCCTAACTGAGGAGGAAGAGTCAGTGATCATCGAATGGTGCAAGGAGATGGTTGTTGTTGGCCAAGGTTTGGAGATCGTCAATCTAAAAATGGAAGTGGCCCAAATATGCGAAACAAGGAATAATCCCTTCAAGAATGGGCTTCCTGGCAAGTCATGGTGGACAGGATTCAAAAGAAGGCATCCTGATCTCTGCTTGAGAATAGCCCAAGGTCAAGATAGAGATCGTGCTATAAATCTGAGGCAACTGGTTGTAAGTGCTTTCTATGACACTTTGGAGAAGGCATATGCAGGAGGGAACTATGGACCGTAGAGGATTTGGAACTGTGATGAAACAGGGCTGCAAGCTGGCCGGAACGGTAACATGAAGGTGCTTGCCATGAAAGGCATGAGAAGTGTTGCTTACATTATCCCAAAGAGTCAGGAGTGGATCACTATTCTAGCATGTGTAAACGTTGCAGGTCAAAAACTTCCAGGTTTTTATTTGTTCAAGAGCAAAAAAAATGTGCAAAACTACATAGCCAACTGTGAGCCAGAAGCATTGATGGTTGTTCAACCTCACACATGGATGATGAAAGTGCTATTTATCAAATGGCTCAAATTCTTTGCTATGCAAGTACCTGGGGGTTGCTCACCCACCCATAGACACCTCTTGATATTTGATGGGCATGGCAGCCATGTAGCCTTCTCTACCATTACCAAAGCAAGGGAGCTTGGTATTGACTTGCTCACCCTACCCGCCCACACATCACACAAGTTGCAGCCTCTTGATGTGAGTGTTTTCTCCTCTTTCAAGTGTAACTTCAAAAAGGAAAGAACAAATCGGACCATTAGACATCCAAATCTAGAGATAAGAAGGGCATAATTGGCTACACTTGGCAGCCTAGCTTTTCAAAATTCATTGAATTTTTCAAACATTACAGCTGGCTTGAAGAGGATAGGTATTTGGCCATTTGATCGAAATGCTTTGGATAATGACATGAGGGTTAGCGAGACATTCCACTTTGCTGCCCCCGAGGAAGCTGTTGAAAAACAAGGTGAAGAAAGCTTGCAATATGAACTTAAATGTGTGAATGCAAATCTAAAATATGTAGATTAACCTTAGCCTTAGTGTGAAGAAAGAATGAGAGAGAGATAGAAAAATCATAACACATGCAACAACAGATTTACATGGAGAAACCCCGAAGGGAAAAAACTCCACCACCGAAAGAGAGGCAAGTATATTACTGATAATCTCCAATATTACATGCAGCAATAGACTTCTCTTATCATTCCCTGTAAATCCAGCAGCACCCTATTACCCTGCAAAATTGAATTCATCTAACACTAGCTCAAGGCCCCAATTTATAGAGATTTGTGAGGATGAAAACCACCATGGTTTCACCAAACAATAGGCAGCAATACCACCTAGAAAAACCCACACCTCCCTCCTTGAAATGGTCAAAAAATACCAAAAATAGCCTCTTACAGATGCTCTTACAGCTGTCATAAGGCATCTTTTATGCATGGGCACCTGGGGTCTAAAAATAGCATATTTTGTCATAGGGAATCTATCATACTGTCATAGCATCTGATGACAACTTGCATGCATGTCATAGATGCTCTTACAACACCCTATTTTGACCCAACAACCTTATTTAAGAAGATTCCAAGGTGGGACGCCTAGCTATTTTGTCCTTTTCCAAAAGGACAAGCAATAACGGTAACACTGCATTTACATTGTCTCTTTCACCACTGTTGGTCAAATAGTTTCACCTCTTATGGGTAAATGTACAAAACAAATTTAGGAGAATAACAAATTAAATGATTTACAAGGTTGATGACACCTAAATCCTAAAAGAAGCATTAGCTGCTGCAAACATTCTAAGCCTTTCCAACAATGGTTTGGCAGTCACTGAGGGTGAGTCTAATGTTGGAACTGCAGAAGTTGGAGATCAACAAAATGGGATGAATGGTTAGTATGTTTTGTATTTGTTGTATGAAGTTATATTTCAGTATGTTGTTACACTATATACCATTGTTTGATATGTTGCTTATTTCAAATCAGCTCAATTAGATGTATGGTTAGTTTGTTCTTCAATTACAATCGATCTTACATGTATGCATTTGTTGTTACACTATGCACCATTTTTAGATATGCATATATATGCAAATATGCATATTTTATATGCAATTGTTGTATGAAGTTAAATTTCAGTATGCTGTTTGAGAAATGGTATTAACATAACTAGGAGTCAACATATGCTTAGTATGTTCTGCATTTGTTGTATGATGTCATATTTTAGTATGTTGTTACACTATGTACCATTGTTTGATATGTTGCTCATTTCCAATCACCTCAATTATATGTATGGTTAGTTTGTTCTTCAATTACTATCGATCTTACATGTATGCATTTGTTACACTATGTTCTGCATTTGTTGTATGAAGTTATATACGCATATATGCAATATGCATATGCATTGCATATATGCATATGTTGTATGAAGTTAAATTTCAGTATGTTGTTTTAAGAAATGGTATTAACATAAGTAGGATTCAGCATATGCAATATGCATATGCATATATGCATATGCTGTATGAAGATAAATTTCAGTATGTTGTTTGAGAAATGGTATTAACATAACTAGGAGTCAACATATGGTTAGTATGTTCTGCATTTGTTGTATGATGTCATATTTCAGTATGTTGTTACACTATGTACCATTGTTTGATATGTTGCTCATTTCCAATCACCTCAATTAGATGTATGGTTAGTTTGTTCTTCAATTACTATCGATCTTACATGTATGCATTTGTTGTTACACTATGTTATGCATTTATTGTATGAAGTTATATACGCATATATGCAATATGCATATGCATTGCATATATGCATATGTTGTATGAAGTTAAATTCTAGTATGTTGTTTTGAGAAATGGTATTGACATAAGTAGGAGTTAGCATATGCAATATGCAATATGCATATTATATGCATATGTTGTATGAAGATAAAATTCAGTATGTTGTTTGAGAAATGGGATTATCATAAGTAAGAGTTAGCATATGCATATGGTTGTGGATTGGATTGGATTGGATTATGATAATGTCAGCAATTGCCTTCTCTATTTGCATTTAAATTACATGGATTGGATTCGTTTGTTCTTCAAATACTCTCAAACTTACATGTATGAATTTGTTGTTTCAGATTCTAATGAACGACTTGAACCAGTAGTATTGGGAGACCAGAGTACTATTGGAGACATATCTCTTTCCCTGCCAACTCCACCTGAGCAGCCCTCCTGGCTCTTTGATGGTGCTGCCAATCTTGCTATGGATATGCATGTGGATGAAGAACAGAGTCTTTCAATGCCATCCCCACCGCACTGCATGGGTCCCAATACATTAGTACATTTCTATGCTGATTGTGGAGACAGTGACGGTGAGCAGTTAGGAGATAGAACAGATGCTACAGATAGTGAGATGCTAGAAACAAATAATGTCTATTTGATTGAGCCTTTGGGAGGCCAACAAACTTCATGCATCTCACAATTCTTGAAGCTACCGGTTCATGTGGTGAAAGACAAGTCTAATAAGGTAGCTGACCATGGGATCAAGTTGCAAAGAGGATCCCAACTCCTAACTGCTGATGACTTCATGGCAATGCTAAGTGAACAAGATGAAAAGAAGAAGGAACTAGAAGAATTGAAATTGAGGAAGAAGCAACAGCTTGCAGAGCGCAAGATAGAAAGGATTGCAGAATTGGAGGCAAAAAATCTTATGAGAATTGAAAAGGAAAAGCAACGAGTAGCAGCAGAGGCTAAAAAGGAGCTGCAAAAGAAGGAGAAGGACAAAAAAAGGGAGGACCAACGGAGAGAAAAGGGAGCCACAAAAAGGGAAAAAGAGTTGGAGAAGGCACAAGCAAATGGTGCAAAGGATAGGCGACTTAGCAGCCCTCTAAATCCCTTACCTGACCGCCATAGGATCTTCATAGATTTCATATCTATTCAATGCCCCCAATATTGTCCATCACCTACCCAAGCTACTAGCCAAACATTTCAGAGTTGGATTCCTTCTCAGCCGCTCTCCTATACACACTCACCTAGCCCCACAAGAAGCCAACCATATGAGAGTTGGAGTCCTGACTTATAGGCCTATCAAACCTCACCCACCCCAAGCATAATCCAACCAACTCAATCATGGAGTCCTTCTCCATCATAGGCCACATCCAACTCACAAGACAACTTGCCATCAAATTTTAGTTTTCCTACATTTTTCGATTGATTTGAATGTTTGGTTGCTAGTTTTTTGTTGTGAACTTCTTGATGGATTCGAAACGATGTTTGAACTTTTTTTGTTTTGAATGTTTCTAACTTGAAACATCAATATGGATACCATAGAGACAACATATTCCATCATGTTACTATCTATCTCTGCAATATGAAACATATGTATATATTTATCTCTGCGAGAGGAAACTGATGTATCTATCTATAGTAATCTATACATATATGTATCATAACGGTGTATGACTCTGCTGTTTGAAGTTAATTTGAAAATTCAATATGTTGTATCATTTTGTGCAGCATACATATGTATGGTAATGTTGTATTCAAATGGGTTGGAAATATTTCGACCATAATAGAGCTTAAAGGGAGAGTTACCGATGACAGCATAAAGGATGGTTATGGAAATTAACAAGGTGTCCACTCATTTAAATGTAAATGGACAAGGCAAATGCTGACAGTATGCACATACATATGCATATGCAGACTCCTACTTATGTTAATACCATTTCTCAAAAAGCATACTGAATTTCATAGTGTAACAAGAAATTCATACATATAAGATGGAGTGTAATTGATGAACAAACTAACCATTCATCTAATTTAAATGTAAATGGAGAAGGCAATTGCCGACAGTATGCACATACATATACACATGCACATGCACATGCTAACTCCTGCTTATGTTAATACCATTTCTCAAACAACATACTGAAATTTAACTTCATACAACAATTGCATATATGCATATGCATATTGCAAATATGCATATTTGCAAATATGCATATTTGCATATATGCATATTTGCATATTTGCATAGATGCAATATGCAATATGCATATGCATATCTAACTTTGGTACATAGTGTAACAACAAATGCATACATGTAAGATCGATTGTAATTGAAGAACAAACTAACCATGCATTTAATTGAGCTGATTCGAAATGAACGACAAATTAACCATATGCTGACTCCTACTTATGTTAATACCATTTCTCAAACAGCATACTGAAATTTAACTTCATACAACAATTGCATATATGCATATGCATATGCAACATATATAAGAATGGTGCATAGTGTAACAACATACTGAAATATAACTTTAAACAACAATTGCAGAACATAGTAACCATATGATGACTCCTACTTATGTTAAGATTGAGTGTAATTGAAGAACAAACTAACTATGCATCTAATTGCGCTGATTTGAAATGAACAACATATCAAACAATTGTACATAGTGTAGCAACAAATTCATACATGTAAGATTTAGTGTAATTGATGAACAAACTAACCATGCATCTAATTGAGGTGAATGGAAATGAGCAACATATCAAACAATGGTACATAGTGTAACAACATACTAAAATATAACATCATACAACAAATGCAGAACATACTAACCATATGCTGACTCCTACTTATGTTAATACCATTTCTCAAACAACATATTGAAATTTAACTTCATACAACATTTGCATATATGCATATGCATATGCAACATATATAAGAATGGTGCATAGTGTAACAGCATACTGAAATATAACTTCAAACAACAATTGCAGAACATGTAATTGTAGACCTGCAACTTCCATATATATAATGGTAGTATTAGAACACTATCATACAGTCCATAGTATCGGGTGGCATGCACCTATGTTTTGGCCAAAGTATGTATGTATGTGTGTATAGTATCCTATACACACATACATGTATGGATGTGTGTATACATACTATACACACATGCATACATGTGTGTGTATAAGTATATACACACATGCATGTGTATACATACTATACACACATGCATACACACTATACACACATGCATACATGTATGTGTATAAGTATATACACACATGCATGTGTATACATACTATACACACATGCATACATGTACTTGTCTATAAGTATATACACACATGCATGTGTGTATATACTTATAGACAAATACATGTATGCATGTGTGTATAGTATGTATACACATGCATGTGTGTATATACTTATACACATACATGTATGCATGTGTGTATAAGTATGTATGTCTATGTCTCAAATAGAAACATACATACATACATAAATAATTATGTAGTATGTATGTCTGTATGTGTGCATACATGCATACATAATATTTTATTATTTAGTCTAATATAAAGATGTTGAATATTATATCAATTTAAAAAGAAATGTTTAGTCAATTAAAAATTAAAATGATTACTAAATTGACTAAGAAAATCGTATAAATGATTAGTCAATTAAAAAAATAAAATGATTACGAAATTGACTAGGAGAATTCTATAAATGGATATGACTGTATTCCCTAAATCAGTCATATTTGAAGCAGAGATGAAGGACAGGGAAGAGTGGATGATGGGGGTCGGGAATTTTTGAGCAAGGGGTTCATGACATCGATCGAAAGAGCCGGCTAAAACATAGGTGCATAAAATCCTTCACTGTCGAGCTGAGAAACACACATACTGCCACTATACATATGCAAATTACAGAGGTACAAAATGCAAACTAAGCTATATTTGAATGGCGGACTGTGTATATGTGTGTATACACACATATATATGCATATATTCCAATTACAAAGGTATAAAATGAAAAAAACACATATATTATGGTGGTGTGTGTGTATATGTGTGTGTAGACATATAAATATGGATATATACAGACATATACACACAGTCGACCGTATATATGCATATATATAACTGTATTCTCACATATACACACAGTCCAACATTATATAGTTCTAGTATTGCTAGAAAATTTCATTTGCGGGCCGTTGCTGTGTGTATATGTGTGTATACACAGATATATATGCATATATATACATTTATATGCATATATATCCGTGTATACACACATTTACAAATAGTCGGCCATATATATGCCTATATATATCTGGATAGTCACATATACACATAGTCGGCCATGAATATGCTGCAACAAAGCTTCATTACACGATGAAAGCATTACAATTTTTTCTTGCACATTTAACAAAAGAAAATTGCAAGAAAAACATACAAATTTTTTGCAATGCATAGTTACTGCCTGAGTGAGGTTGGAAGACAACCTCACCTACGTATCTTGAAGATATATAGTTTCATTTTACTGAATATGCTATAGATACGCACTTTAAGCACAAAAACTATATCACCACCACTTGGCCATGGCCTCACCACCGTCGGCATCCGTCCTAACCAGAGTTGGTTCTCAATGGAACTGCTGAAAATGAATTATGTCTCATTAATGGGTGTTTCGTGAACAGAATGCAAGACCAAGCGAATGGTGTGCATGCCGAGGTGGTTGGCATTAAGGCCAACGGCAGGGAGTGTGTTGCAGTTAATGCGCATTAACTAGAATATGCATATGCAAGTACTGGCGTGGCGCCAAACAACAATCGGTCATACAGATGTCCACGATAGGTATACGCCTAATTTTTTATCCTTTTTGGCAGTTTTTGGAAATCGCCCCCAAAATTTTAAAAAGCGTGCTCGAAATCTTGCCAAATTTTTATTTCAAACTGTCAGCTCGACAGTGAAGGCACGTGGAAAAAAAGAAATTAGTCAACTCGAACACTGATGATGTGGACCCCTCGCTCAAGGTTACCCTACCCACCATCGGGCCCTTTCCCTTACTAAGACCTCCTTTGGAATACTTCTTAAGATTTATTCGTGGGGATGCCATCACTCCTAATACTATATCATGATTTAAACTTTATTCGGTGGCTTTTTGAAGTGAGTGGCAATGAATTCATCGCTCTTTTCATTCATCATTTTCTTTTTGCAAACGGTGAAGACCATTGACAATAGGAATACTAATATTGTGTTCGACTGTACTAGCAACTGTTCATATTGCCTTAATTAATATGAATGAGACTCACCCTTGCTATATTTATTACCTATCCAGTTTAATTCGACATCAACTCAGCTGATGATCCCCTCTGCCACACTACGATCGTCAACCACACTCAACGTTGGCGTGTCGGGTGAGTTTCCTAATACTCTACAACATAGACTTCAATCCGTTGAATTATTGCATCGTCCACCATATTAAGCACAACAATCCCGCTCAGAAGTTTTGTCAGGGGAAGATAGGGTGCAGCCCATAACTATTTAATGCTCGTGTAATAAATTTTGGGGGAAATGTTTATTATTATTTTATTTTTCTAGCCAACCCGTACAAGCATTGATTCAGCACTGTTTATGGTGTCAAGATGAGATTGCCATTCTCACGACAAGGAATTTAAGTTGAGCGATTTATTTTATTCAAGGTATTACGGTAGTTGCTTCTCTTTTTTTTCTTTTTTTTAGTATTAAGCTGAGATTGAACATGGCAGATTAGTGTTTATGCAATCCGGTGTAAAATCCAAGTATTGAGTGATATTTGGCAGAGTCGGTGAGGACAGTAAGGTTGTAGATGATGGCTATTATTACTTGATCTAGGCGGTCGATCTTATCATTTGCAACATGATGATGACATATCTTCCTACCATCTAAAGAAGTGAGTTCATACTCATCCATGGGTATACGGTCAAATGTAAAAGCGGTCATCACATAAATCTACTAGTACGTCCGTCTCAGATGGCTGTTTGATCTTATCCTTGTAACTTGACCGCAATAATGGAAAATTGAAACTGATACACTTCTCCACTGGGATGAAAAACCTCATTTTGATTTTACTACCTCATTCCTGCTTGGGAATAGAACATTGACCGTTTCTAGTATTGAAAGCACAAATTTATTTTGGGCTGATGTAATTGCTTCGTGACAGGAGGCGACTTCAAGGTTTGAAGGAAGCAGATTCATATCAATTTGGGAGAATTCACACCAATCAAGCTAACCTCTGTGTAATCTAGAGAGGATGCACTGACAAATTCTGATGTCACATGCCTATTTTTTTTGTTTCTTTGGAATGTAAGGTGAATGTTATACTTACTGTTGGTTTGCTGTTGTCTCATATGTATTAGGCACCTAATCTCTTAATATCTTCATTTAAATACAGAGTAATATATTTACATCGGAGTTAGGGCTATAAGACTCTAAATATTTCTTGAAGTGCACTAATTGCTTATCTGAGCTAACCCTCGAAGAAGGGTTTACGTAAAAGGGGGAGGTGAGAGAAGAGAGTTGTGTTATTGATATTGCGTGATGGCGCTCAAATGAAGCTTTGGATCTAAATATAACTTGGAGGGTTGCAGTTAAGGTCTTGAAGTCATATAGTGATGTGGGAGGGTTCCTTACTTTTTGCCGATCATCAAGAGGAATCATAAGGAATCTCTATTGGTTAAGATTGCATTTATGAAACCAAATGAAGGCCTAAACTTAGTTCCTATTTGATCTGACGTGCAAATGGGTTGTTTTAAGAATGGGTTTCCAGATTTATGTTACAGAGAGCTTGTTACAATTACCTTCAACAAATGATGTGAATACAGCCTTGAACGTCGATTTCTTGTTAAGCAATGTTTGCTAATGGTGGGAACCCTTTAAGTTTCTCCCATGAAGGTGCAGGTTGATCTAAAATTAGCATTTAGACGCAATAATCTCTTGCCCTAACGGGAAGTCAACTGAGTGCCAGTTAAGGACTCTTCGACTGAATTAGCAGTTGAAATACTCTACTTCTAGGATATTCTCCCCTTCCTTTTAACTGTAACTTTGAGATTTGATCGCATGGTTCAAGGTCTCTTTACTCGGGATAATGTAATTGTTAAAAATAAGTGAAATATAGTAAGTGTATGACCATTTGTCTTTATTTTCTGCCCTCAATCATATAGAATGAACTAACACATATAACCCAAATTTCATACATGGGTCGAGTACATAGCTGCCATTATCTACCAATGCAAAATTTCTCGTAACCAATGGTTTGTGCTTAAACTGACATCATCCAAGTTTGCGTCTCTCTAGAACACTTTTATTATAAGAGAAAACAATGATAGAGTTCTTTACACAGATTTCCAATGGAAAGTAGATTAATTTTCACTTCAAAATTTAGGATAATATCTCAATGGGAAAATCTCGCTCTTTTCCATTCTTTTATCTTGACACAACAAAATTCTAGCTTTCCATATTACAAACAAGTTTAAGGAATTACAATGGAGGACACCCAATGGAATAAGGCTTGTGTCCACCCTACTGTAATGGTGTCATGGAGCCTCGTGGGCTCTAGCCATACCCCCGAGCAAGGAATTCTTTAAGCTCCATGAAAATAAATAGAGTCTTTTCTCCTTTTACAAGGGATTTGACAAACATAGCATCACTACATGCATCTAGGTTCTCTACCTTCTATTTTCAACCATAAACTCATACATTATGTCACTTTCTTACCACTAATCAACAAAGGTAAAAGGAAATGGGAGGAACTTATCTCTTTTCTAAGGGGTTGAACTCATGTAACCATCTTTCCTCTCAAAGCCAAAACATCTTGATCACTATCTTTCCAAAGAAGTGGACTCCTCTCCTCTTCTCATATCTTTTCCCATCTCTATTCAAGTTCTCCAAGAGGAGAAGTGGGTAACACCCTACTCCTACTTCCTCTCAAATATATATAGAAGTTTCAAGTTGCAACTCTTGGATGGGGAGGTGTGGGAGGGATGTACTCCCCTCCATCAATGAGGGTCTTTTCCTCATTAAAGAGATAAACATGAACTTGGAAAATCCCTCCATCTTTTCACCCCCATACTCTCCTCAAAATTCGTCACTCCTCATTATGAGGACCTTTCAAGAGTCAAATTCATGTCCTTAGGGCTCTATTGCATGCCCACTTGACTCCTACCTCTATGGTATAGACCCTAGGGGGTTTATTTTTGCATCCCAACCTAGGAAATTGACCAACCACCCTCTTTAAAGACCCTCTTAAGGACCCATCCTAATTTCATACTTAGACAATTATTTTTAACACTTAACCCCAACTTGCATTTCACATGACACAAATAAAGACCCTCTCAACCCATAATATAAATTATCCCTTTTACATCGACCCTTACCACCTTACTCTACCAACATATTATCGTTATTTCTTTTGAAGCCTCAAAAAGGGGTCAAATCCATAACCACAAGAAGATGTCTTTTTTTTTTTAATTTTCCCTCAATGGTTTTTCCTTCTCATATTGAACCCCTTTCTTTCCTGCACATTTCCAATGCAATCATAATCAACAATTGTATATCACATAAATTTTCTATTTGAATATCCTGGAAGATTTTATTCCATACAATTCCATTTAAAACTTCAATTCACATCCTACACTTTATGAGTGCTTAACACCTTATGGTAGTGATAATGAAGATATGTCAAAATGAAATATAGGAATATTGTCACTCAATCACATTATTTATTGAATGTAATACCAATTACCATCTATCTGTGGAAAACATATAAGAAATTAGGTTGTTATTAATCACATGCGAAGCGGGGTCTTACATTTTGCTTCTATCTTGGTCTTCAAACTTCTAATTTTTCTGATTTCCATCATAATTTCTTCTCCAATCCTTCCACCACGACCTCTACCTCTTTGTTTTCTCTCAAATTTTCTATTCAATCTTTCTTCAACCTTAAATGCAAATTGATATGCATCATTAATGGTGTACATCCTCACCGATTACAACTCTTCTTGTATGCTTGGCTTTAACCAAATAATGTAACGGGCTACCTAAACTCCTTGTTTGATTCAACATGTCCAATTCTTATCAAAAATTTGTGAAATTTTTATGTGTGATCCTTCACAATTCTCATTCCTTGTCTCAAACTTTGCATCTTTTTAGGAGCTCCAACTCATAATCAACCAAAATGAATTGTCTCTTCATCTTCTCCACCATTCTATTCCATCTATAAATTTTATCTATTCCTCTTCTTCCTCTTTCAAGTTGGATTTCTTTCCATCAAATGTTAGCATTTCCTTTCAACTTATTTTTAGCAAACCTTACCCTGTCAATATCTTCAATCTCTTCAAATTCGAAGAACTCCTCCATGTCATTTATCCAGTCTATTAGTTCTTTTGGATTCAAGCTCCCACTAAAAGTCAAAACCTCCATTTTTGGCCTCTTCCCAGTCTTAGTGATGGTTTTCAACAATCTAACTTCTCCAAGATCAATTTCATCCTATACTTCTTCTGCAAATGGTTCCTCCTTCGCTGCTTCATCTTCACTCTCATCTCTTTCTTTTTGCATAACTCTTTTGCGTAGCTCTTCCTACAATGTTTAAAATTGCCTTATGAGGTCTCTGAAATATTCCATGTCATGAGGGTTTCTACCTCCACCTCTACCCCTTCCTCTTGTGGCCACTCTAAGAAGCATTTTTAACAACGACCACACTCGCAGGTCCTGTTGCGAACTACCTCTCTTGGGCACTCTATGTGTAGACTCAGGAAAACTCCCTCTAATACCATTGATGAAAGAGATCTTGCATGCAACTCTTTGTACTTCAAATCTTACACAAGTATTTGATGAAATAAAATAAATTCAAATATTCTTCAAATCCCGAGAATCCCACACCCAACTTGCCTTTTGATCATTTTAATTTAAAAAATCATAAAATTTAGCACACTTCCCAAGGTGAAATTCAAGCCAAAATATGTCCAAATTGTTTAATCTGATTTTTGGGCTTTACAACACTCAAAACACTCCAAAATATTCATTAAATTGAATACACAACAAAATTGAACAAAAATCAAACGTTGCCAATTGGTTGGGAACCATGGATGCACATGCATCAATATGTGAGTATTTACCATTTTTTTTTATAATTTTGTGAAGAATTTGGTCCAAAGTCTTATTAGACGCTTCAAATTGACCATTAGATTGAGAATAATAAGGATTAGAAAAGTGATGTTGAATATCAAATTTCTATAAGAATTGCTTCACCTCTTTATTCTTAAATAATGTTCCATTATAAAAAAGTAAAAGTGGTTCAGGCTATCCAAAACAAGAAATTATGTAATTTAGAAGAAATCTATATATTGATTCAACAGTAGTGGATTAAAGTGGAACCTCTTCTACCCATTTTGTAAAGTAATATGTAGTTGTAATGATGAATATGTGACCCCTAGAAGAAGGCGGAGAACTTTTTCCAATGGTGTCCAATCTCCATATGGAAAATGCCCAAAGAGAAGCTTGGGCACGAAGTCCATAAGATGGAGCTTAAATTAGATTACTACGTTGTTGACATTGAGGACATTTCTCTACAAAGGAAAATGAATCTTTTTCTATTATTTTCCAATAATATCTCATTCATAACATTTTATCAACTAAGGATATACCAACAAAGTGTCCACCCTTGAAGCTTGAATGATATTCTTGAAGGGCAAGGGGTATTTCAAACTTAGTTAAATATGGAAGCAAAATACCATAGTAAGATCTTTGATAAAGAGCCTTGAAAATATGATGCAATGCACTACAATTTTTTGAATGCTAATGCAATATTTTTGGTAGCATTATCAAGAAAAGTACCATCTTTCAAGTAATTATAAATGTGAGAGTACCACTCACCCGAGTTCATATTTGCACAAAATAGACTACTAGAAATAAAAATTTCCATGATAGCAAGACAATAGACCAAGTGGATCACAAAGTGATGTTCATTTGTTGCATTGTCAAAGGACACAAGGGAAATAATTCTTACCATTGCATCTGCATGATGATTGTATTTTCTCTATATACTATTCTGAATGGTTATCCTAGACCTGCACAAACACAAAGAACAAACACAATATTAGTCCATTATGCAAGTTAGAAACATCATTCCCCATAAAATTCATTTGAAATACAAAGCACAAGAAATAATATGAACGCAAATAAAAGCTACCAAATCCTATTCAATGCAAACAAACTCTCAATCCCATGGGGGAATTGGTGCTATTTTGATATGGAAAATAGCCCTTTCCTAATTCCTTGCAAGCTTGATGATCAATGGTGAAGATTTGATGCTCCTTGATGAAATTTTGTCATAACCTAGCTATGAAATGATAAAAACTTATAAAAATGGATGAAGATGGATGAAGATTGCTCAAAACAATGAAGATAATAACTTTGCATAAGTTGTGGATGAAAATGCCTAAGTTTGTGGATCCAAAATCAATATGAGAGCCTTCTATTTATAGAAGAGAGTGATGGAAGAATAGGCAAAATGGATGAATGTGGGATCAAACACCAACCAATAGCACAATGCCACTTGTCAACATGTGAGTGGACAAAGGTGAAGTACATTTTGATGAATGTGCACATTAATGCAATTAGGTGGAAATTCAAACTTGGAGAAGTGACAAATTGGAGGGAGAGGAAAGATGGATTAAATGCCATTTGGCTCAAGAAAATGACATGTAAGAGGCCTTTAATGCCTTGTTGGATGGACAAGTACTATTGGGGGGAGATTTTAAATTTGGGGAATATTCCATCCTTTGATGCCTTTTTGAATGAAATGGAAGAATTTATAAATCAATTAAATTGATTTACATGTGAAAGTTGCAAAAGTTAGAGGATTTGAGTGATTAGTGTTAGTATTAATCAGAATTTGATTAATTTAGATGGAGATTAGCTGATTTGACAATTTGATTTAGATTTTAGGATTTAAATAAATAAAAATGAGAGGAATAATGATTAATAGATTTAATTAAATTAGAGTTGGATTTATTTAATTAAAAGGGAAGATGATGCTAGATTTAAATCAAATAAAGATTAATTTATTTAATTTAAAAGGGAATGACTTTAGAGGTTAATTAAATAAAATTGATTTATTTAATTAAAGAGATGACTATAGGATTAATTAAAAAAAATGATTTATTTAATTAATAGGAGATGATGACTTAATTAGATAAAATTGATTTATTTAATTAAAAGATGAAATATGATGAATTTAATTAAATAAAGATTATTTAATTAAATGATTAGTAAAGGAGATGATTCAGGATGAATTGGTGTTAGTAAATCGGGATCAAGTGTATAGGATCAATCAATATATTTTTTGTGTCAACAACTATGAATAGTAAATGATAAGACGTTATGGAGTAAAGATAAGGCTAAATCACAATACTTGGAAAGTTTATCCTGTTTATCCCGATAAGTCCCAATGATTTGATTTATAATTAGTTGAGAATCAACATAAATTTGAATATGTTTAATGTTTAATAATAATACAACACACAAGCTAGCAATAAGGGCTTCATACTCAAAAATTCTATTTGTATAAAGAAATTGTAAACAAAAGGATAAAGGATTTGGTTTACCAAAAGGTGAGAACAAGACTACTTCCACTCTAAAACCTTTTCTACACATTTATCCATGAAAGTAAATTTTCCATGTAGAACCATCGTGTAGAGAAAAGATATTTTCATAAAAAAAAATGTCTATATTAGGAAAAGCATGAAGTGAAGGTGCATCCTATAAGTGATTAACTGTGAACTATCCTTTTATCACTTTTTGAGAGATTAATTTAAGATCAAATTCATAAATTAAGTTCACCCATTTAGCCATACTTCCAAAAAGAATAGTTTTAGAGAATAATTGTTTAAGAGGATCAAATTTTATAATGATATGAGTTTATTCATGAAGAAGATAGTGTCACAACTTTATGTTACGAAAAAAAGAGCAAGACAATGTTTTTCAAGTAGAAAATATCGAGTTTCATAATTGATTAAAATATGAGTTAAATAACACACTACTCTTTCCTTGCCATCATCATCATCATGTTGAGCCAATAAGGTTGCTAAAGCATGGGATGATGTAAAAGTATGAAGTAGTAAAAGATAGTTTTGTGTAGTTACAATTAGAATGCAAGGATTACTCAAATAACTCTTGATAAAATCAAAATAAATTTGACATTTATCATCCCGATGAAAGAATGTTTTTTTCTTTAGAAGATGTGTGAAAGGAAGGGTACGATCAACCAACTAAAAAATGAATATTTAAATTTCCTAGATCTTCCCTTGGAGATTATGAAATTTATTCATAGGTGGAGACATGTTAAATATTGCATCTATATTATTAGTATTAACTTCAATTCCACAATGAGAGATAATAAATCCCAAAAGTTTATTGGCATCAACACCAAAGAAACACACTATCATGGTTTAAAGTTGGCTTAGGAGAAGAGTGTGAGGAAATTTTGATCGGAGGGGGACTCTATGAACATTATTAATTGCTTGAAAAAGGTTACTGCCACTTCATGGTTGATCGAACACATTATAGAAGACTCTATTGCTATTTTAAATTCCTTTCAAGAGTCTTATATTTCCCATGTTTATTGGGAAGCTAATGGTTTTGTTGACTTCCTTGCTAATTTGGGAGTCTCCTCATCTAGATATTGGGACTCTAATGACCATATGCCCATTGAACTCCAATCAATGGTTAATAATGATCAAATATCATGTGTTGCTTATGATGTCCAGTTAGGAAAAATTTTTAGAGGCATCGGTGTATGTCTGTCATTATTTCCTTTTTTCCTTGATAAGACTCATGACGTGCTTCATGGATCTTGATAATCATGGCTTAGAGTGGCGAGATTTCCTGAGGGATGTGGCATTGATGAAGCTTTGTACCTAGAGTGTCAAATTAACACACTTTTTGGGTGTTATATTCCTCCTTTTCTTCTTGATTTTTCATTTTGGATGGTTGCCTTTCCATTTGAGAATCAAGTTTGAGAGAGTGGCTACTTGGATGATAATGGGGGGAGATAGATGCAAAACACAAATTGTGACGTGTGAAGACACAAAAGCTAATAGTATGGTTTGGGAGATTCTCAACAAATGTGGGGTCATGCCATTCATGATGAGGCTCTATGGCTATGACTCCCAAATTTCTTAGGAATTTGTGAATGATTGGCACAATAGAGTTCTACGGATCTTTGTGGTTGAGAATTAATGTTCCAAAAGAACTCATAGCAAAGGTCACTGGCCTTTCTACTAAGGGTTTGAAATTCTATAGGGAAAGGAAGGTGGTGAAATCAGTGAGGGCTATCTTCTTGCATGATAAGGAAAGAGAAAAGATAAAGAGGTTGAGGTGTGGTGGCTATGATTGGACTTCAATTAAACTTATATGGGTTGATGTGGTGGTGGTGCTTATCCATTAGTTCACTCTGTATGGGAGATTGTCTACCATCTATGGCTACCATTTTATGCTGCTCAACCACTTTTTTCATGCTAAGTTGGTGTCTTTTCCTTTTTACATGCTTTTGTCCTTGGAAAATGGTATCCAAGAATTTTACAAGAACTCCAATAAACCTTTCTTGCATGAGGGGCTCATGTTGTTAATTAATGAACATATAAAGGCAAGGTATGTAATTGAAACCCCTAGAGTGAATAGAGTCCATAAAACTAAGGATTTTCCTTTAGATTATGATATGGGAGAAGATTTAGAGGAGTTAAAAGAAGAGGAAGGTGAGTTAGGTTTGTTCGAGGATCTCTCTGCCTCACTTAAGGAGGAGATGGAGGCTTCCCCTTCCTATTCTAATGGATCACATACTGATTAGGAAGGGGATAAGGCCCTCAAGGTCAGAGCCAAGGATAAAAGTTTTATTAAAATTTTTGTGAAGGTTGGGAGGGGGAATCGGGGCAATAAGAAGGTGGAACCACCCCAATTGTCAGGAGTGAAGAGGGAAATTTAGTTGGGGAAAATGAGAGTGGAATGGAAGGTAATTATTCTATGGGTAAGAAAGTTCCTAAATTAACTTGGGACAAGGTGATGGATGTTGTGTCTCTTGGTGAGCCTCAGTCTAGTTAGAAGCTTCAAAATGTTGTTGAAGGGGAGAAGGAGAGTCGTGAGTTTGGGGTGGGAAAGGAAGTGGAGCATGAAAAGATTGATGTGGTTGATCTGGAGATGCCCCTTGTTACTTTAGAGGTTGTGGGCAAAAGGAAAGATAAGATGGAGCCTCCTACCGATAATTATTTTGAGGATCATCCTAAGTGTTCTTTTTAGAGTATGGGTATGATCTTGATGATGTGGCTAGCATGGCCAAGGGGGAGTGGATGTTTTCTTTAAACTCTTTATGTAGCTCCTATGTGAAGTTAAGTATCTACACAGTAAGTGTGATTCACTAGCCAGATTCAATATTATCACTTTGAAGAACAACAATAAGGAGGTGACAGTGTATGATAAGATGAAAATCATGAATGCCACCCTTAATCAAATTGTAGAGGATGTTGCCAAACTGAGTAAGGATCATGATCCTCGGATTGTTGCTCCTGAGTAGAAAATCACAAAAATCCATGAGGATCTCTCCACTCTTGTTAATGTCATTCGGGAGTCTCTCCTAGATAGTGAGAAGGGGTTGGTGTTGTTGAACGAAAAGGTTAAGAAGTGGACTAGTAAGTCTATTTTTTATTAAAAAGATGTTCATGAGGTGGAAGATGACACTTTGGTTGGGAAATAGGTTAGAGGTATTGATGAGGGCCCTTGTGTTAGAACCATAATCAAAACTTAAAAAGGGTCAAAAATCCTGGCTCGAGAAGTGAAGGAGGTCATGGAGGTGCATGATAAGGTGATCTCTAAAGACTTGAATACTACGCTCGAATTTTGAAGGACCTATTGTAGTTGTTGCTTTTTGTTTTTCTTCTTGTTTGTTGTTGGATTGTTGATTAGCTAATTGTGGTTTTTTCCACTTTTTGTCTATGGGGATACTTTGTATTGTTATATATCTTTCAAGTTGCATTCTTGTTTTGTAAAGGGTTTTAGGGACCATTCAAAACCCATTTTTTGATAATAAAAACACCAAAGACACACTTAAGAGGATTTAGTCTCATATTGTAAAGTTGAAGCCACTCAAATATAAGGTGAGAATGATTAGTGTGATCTTGGTGAGTTAGAGACTTAGCCAAGATATCATTGATATAAACCTCTAAAATTTTATGAATAAATTCATGAAAAATAAGAGTCATTGCATGTTGGTAAGTTTCTCCAACGTTCTTTAAGTTGAACAACATGATTAAATAATAGAAAGTACCCCAGGGGGTAGTGAAAGTCATCTTGAATTAATATTTTGGGCTAATAAGGATTTGATTGTATCCTAAGAAGCCATCCATAAAGGATAATAATGCATGTCCTGTTGTCGAGCCCATAATCATGTCTATATTAGGAATCAAAAAACCATCTTTGAGGGAATATTTATTTAAATCACAAAAATTAATGCATAATTGAACATAGCCATTGGGTTTAGAAATGACTACATATTCGATATCTGAAGTGAATAGTCAATAAGATAAATAATATACCAAATTTTAAAAGCTTTTCTCTCTTAGTCTTAACCATTTACGCAACCTTAGGATGTATTTTTCTAGTATTTTTTTTAATATTATTGGCATCGAGAAGTAAAATGATATTGTGAACCATAATAAAGGGATCAAATACTAGGCATATACTCATATGACCAAACAAACAAATCATGATAAGAATGTAGAATCTCATAATGTAATTGAGATTCCTTTGAAGAAAGAAATTTACTAATCCTAATTAATTTTTAGAAGATTTAGGATCCATAGGGACATTGATAGTATCTCTAACTAGAAGCATACTACAATCTAAAAGATCAAGAATAATAAAGTTTTTATGATCATTAAAAGAATAATTTAATCATTTGCAAGTATAATGGATTCAACAGTATAATCTTGAGTATTCAAGTTATATGGGAATTTATGATCATGATGATAAGAAAGTAAAGTAGAATAGGAACCTAAGAACTTTTATAGAGCCTCTTTTGAGAAGAAAACTTCTAGGGGAGTTACATTAGGATCTACATTATCAAAAATAAAGATTTGGATGAATAATATTGAGTGAAATTGAATCTAGATCTCAATCATATTTATAATTAACCATGATCTTGATTTAGAGGTTGTAGTGTGATATCCAATTCCCAAATTAGAACCATGTGGATTAGCATCCAATGGAATTTGAATACCTTGTTCATTACACCCACAATATTTCCCATTATAATTATTTTTTGAAAGTACATTAAATCCTAAAACATAACACAATTACAACTCATGGGGAGGATCAATGTTAATGGCATAGTCAAGGTGATATGTATATAACTATAATTATCATTCACATTCCTTTTCTATAGAAGGATTTGAAAAATCCTTTGTAAATGCAACATCGTCCCAAGAAAGAATAGGAGTGGTAAATTTGTGAGAAAATTCACAATGTAGAATAAACAAAGAAAAATAACATTAAAAAATAAGCACATAGATTTATATGGAAAACCTGGTAAAATTTCACTAAGAAAAAACCACATGCAAAGATCTTCAATATTTTATTAATTTGGAAAAATATGCAGATACAACAATCATCAAATCTGTATAGAAAGAATAACTTTTCAAAGGATAAGAAATCTAGGTTATAGATTCCTTTTCAAAGAAAGATTTCCTAAAAAGGAAAGTGTGGCTCATACAACCAAATCTCGAGCATTTATTGAATGTAAATGCCAACTATTCGTCATTGCTAGAATAATAATAAAATTGACTTAATATTCCAATAAAAATCATTCTTGGGGAGAGTATCAGATGATGATATTACATGATTATGATACAATGAATGAAAATTTAAGTTTTTAAAAGTAGGAGGATTCAAAGATCAACTCACCTTGGCCATTTGACAATAGTGAACGACATCAGGGTCAACCTTAAATGTAATTACTTGATTATTGTTAACAATTTTACTAGACTTATTCTAGTTAGATGTGACTACACCAATATTGAATCCATGGTCTTCCTAGAAGCAAGTTATACAATAGAACATCTGGCATTACATATACCAGAGTGGGAATGGTAACGAGTCCTAGTTGCAAAGGTAATATTATTGTACCTGCAACTTGCTAACCAACATTATCAAACCCAAAAATAGATATAGATGTAGTTTTTAAAGAATTAGTATTTATATTGAGCTTAGTTAGGAGATCAATAGTACAAATGTTGAGAAACAAACGAATATCAATGAGAGTCTATCTAATGCAAACATAATTTATGAAGACTATTATCATGAAAGGATAAACTTGATTTTGCACTTTTAGAGAGAAGGAAGTTCATGCAGATACAATTTAATATTCAATGTATCATAACAAATACACTCTATCAACGCATTCAAATCTTTCAGTCTAATTGAAGAATGAAAAATAATTTTCTACAAGGTTTCTTGAGGCATTCCATGATAAACCGAAGAAGTTTGAAGGAGGTCCCAAAAAAAGATCTTAGTAGGAGTAACATGAAGTTGCTTAGTAAGATCATATTTACTAGGGTATTTTTAAGTCAATTTAGGTGCTTAAGAAAGCATAGGTTGAGAAGTTGGAATATCAACATTATTCTTATTTTTTCAATTATTATAAGTGTCGGTTATTGGTTTATAATTGGTAGTTGCATGCACTTTAGAAGTAATTAATTGAGGAAGTTTTAAGTAACAAATCAGAGGGCATGTCATTGAAGGATCGCCATAACTGATTTTTACTTTCTTTGGTCACATATTTTTTCCATTAATGTATGTTATTAGTCTCTTAGGTTTGTCAGGAACACCAAAGACAAAAATTACCTTAACATATTGATTAGCCTTTTCAGACAGAATTATAGAAGAAGAATTTGGAGAAGTAGATGGTAGTTCTAGGAAATCATTAATATCATGATCTAACATGTCCAAATTTTCTTGAGAAAAAAAATTATCAAAAGAATTACAAGTTTGGAGAAAGAGATTTGACATTGTTGGATAGAAAGCATTTGCCAAACAAGAAGTAATAATGAAGTGAATAGCTTAAAACTAAATGAACGACAACAAGTAAGAAGTGTTACAAAGCATCTAGTTCACCAAATATAAAAGAAGAGTTTTGAAACCTAAATAAATATAACTTTAAATAAAAAAAGCTTCAATTACCTTAAATGATATAAATTTAACTACTACTAATGTAGGATGACTAGAAAGTATAATAAAAATTCATTTACATCAAAGAAACGACTTTATAACTTAATAAATAGAAACAAGAAACCAAAAAAATGCTAAATAATAACCAAATTATGAATCAACCAAAACTTAAGTATTCAAAAATTGAAAACATGGGTAGAGGAGAACTTGGTACCATATGGGGAAGTTATTGGCCTCAAATGCCAACGTGTAGTACATACTACAGTGTGTGGCATTGCCATCTTCACACAATCAATCAAAAAACTAACAAGATGTTTGTTACTAGTTTCTAGAATTTTTCAACTTACACACAAAGAAAATAGAAAAAACATTGGGAATTGTTTTGGTGCTTGCCTCAATCAAACACCCATTATGGTATTTCTACCTCCATGGATAGCCATATTGGATTGATAAAGAAGATAATGATAAAATGTCATTTTTAAATCCTAGCAATATTTAGAATTTAAAAGTAGAGATTCAAGATAAAAAAAAAGTATATGGTGTCAACCTTGGTCAGTGGGGAAAAGCATTGTGATAATTTATTATTTTTGATAAATTATAAAAGCTATATTAATATTTAAAGATTACTAGTCTACTAGTGAAAAATAATAAAATGATAAATAGAAAAAGAGAGAGTTACTAACAACCTTGGCCTTCCTCTCTTGAGACTCACAATGGTTAATGCAATGAGAGCTAATTGAGGAAGCTTGGATTGTTGTGAACAAAAGTGAATCATGAGAGCTTGAGTAATTGGTGTGAGAGATGTTCAATGACTGAGTCGATTTTGACAGAGCTTCCCCTACCTAAAGAGATCTTGCTTGAGAGAGTAAATATTGATACATAGAATGGAAAAAGAAAGGAGTTTTTCTTGGTCAAACAGGTGTGAGGAGTCATTATTCTTTCATGTAGGCATTATGACACATGTTGTAAACAAGCCATGTGAAATATGTGCTTTTGAATATCAAAAAATTATGGGACACTAGTGAATTGCACAAATGTATGCACATAGCATTGTATCTAGAGGAATTTTGTTGATTTTCAAACCATAGATTGATAGCGCTTCATATTTTTCAATCACTTAATTAGAATCTTTAAAATCAAGATATAAAATTTATAATAAATATCAAAATTAGAGCAGGCGCAATGCATAAGTATGAAATTGCAACAATATATAATTTTTGACACTATAAAATGCTATGAAATATGCAAGAGAATAATTGCAGGGAGTTACAAAGTGGACCAATAATATTGAACCACTTATCATGCATGTTATGACATATCGTAGAGTATATTTCTAAAGGAAGTAATGGACAAATAATGAGTGAAATTTAGACATGGTTCATGATGATTCTTACCATGGTATTTTTGGACCCTGTTTAAACCCATGGAAATTCCTTTCAAGTTGGTATTTTGGCCCTCCAAAAGTATATATTTAAAACTTGAGATGGAGGCATAAAGGATTTATTTATGCAAGGTTATGATATCGTTTTTCCTCTATAGGAGCAAGACTATACCATGCATATTATCATGACCCACTTATGATGATTTTTATGACATATCATAGAGTATATTTCTAAAGGAAGTAATTAACAAATAATGAGTGAACTTTAGGCATGGGTCATGATGATTCTTACCGTGGTATTTTTGGACCTTGTTTGATGAACCCGTGGTAATGCCTTTCAAGTTGGTATTTTGGTCCTCCACAAATATATATATTTAAAACTTGAGATGTATGCATAAAGGATTTATTTATGCAAGGTTATACTATTAGTTTTCCTCTATACAATTAGAGGAGAACTTGACATCATATAAGGAAGTTATCATCCTTGAACTCTAGCATGAAGTGCAGACTATAGTGCGTAGCATTGTCATCCTAACACAATCAATAAAAAACTAACAAGACATTTGTTACTAGTTTCTATAATTTTCTAACTTGCACATAGAGAAAATAGAAAATAATGTTGAGGATTTTTTGACACTTGCCTCAGTCAAACCCCCATTTTAGTATTTCTACCTTTATGGATAGCCATATTGGATTGATAAAAAAAGATAATGATATAAACTATTACTTTTAAATCCTGACAATATCATGAGTTTAAAATTATAGATTCAAGATAAAACAAGTATATGGTGTCAACCTTGGTCAGTAAGGAAAACCATCGTGATATTTTACTAATTTTGATAATGATAAAAGTTGTATTAATATTTAAAGGTTACTAGTCTACTAGTGCAAAATTATAAAATAATAAATAGAAAAAGATAGAGTTACCAACAACCTTGGCCTTCCTCTCTTAAGATTCACAATGGTCAAAACAATGAGAGCTAATTGAGGAAGCTTGGAATGTTGTGAACATAGGTGAATTGTGAGAGCTTGAGTAATTGTTGTGAGAGACCTTCAATGCCAGACTCAAGTTCGATAGAGCTTCCCCTAACTGAAGATAAATTGCTTGAGAGAGTAAAGATTAACACATAGAATGGAAAAATAAAGGATTTTCTCTTGGACAAACGGGTGGGAAGAGTTGTTATTCTTTCATGTAGAAATTATGACACATGTAAACAAGCCATGTGAAATATGTGCTTTTGAATCTCAAAAAATCATGGGACACTAGTGTGTTGCATAGATGTATGCATGTAGCACTATAATCTATAGGAATTCTACTGGTTTTCAAACCATAGATTGATAATGCTTCATATTTTTTAATCATTGAATTAGAATCTTTAAAATCAAGATATAAATTTATGATAAATATCAAAAATAGAGTACATGCAATGGACAAGTGTGAAATTGCAACAATATACAATTTTTGACACTACAATATGCTATGACATATACAAGAGCATGATTAAAGAGAGTTACAAAGTGGACCAAGAATTTTGACCCACTTATCATGCATATTATGACATGTCATAAAGTATCTTTCTAAAGGAAGTAATTGACAAATAATGAGTGAAATTTAGACATGGGTCATGATGATTCTTACTATGGTATTTTTCAACCTTGTTTGAACCCATGGAAATGCCTTTCAAGTTGGTATTTTGGTCCTCCATAAGCATATATATTTAAAACTTGAGATGGAGGCATAAAGGATTTATTTATGCAAGGTTATACTATTCGTTTTCCTCTATAGGAGCAAGATGTAAATTATCTCTATGTTAAATATTTTATCCTACAAGTGCATTATAACATATTTATTATTGTCAATTAATGCAAATTGATTTGATGCATTAGATTGTGGGGTTTTTACTTGAAAAGGTTTTCCCTATCGGTATTTGTAATTCTTCTCTTTTATATATTTTCTTCTTCTTTCATGTTTGTAAAGTGTTAATTTACATGTTATGTTGCTAAAATTTTCTTAGATATAAAGTTGTATTAATTTTCCTCTAAGGGTTAATCATGGTAAATTAACCATGTTTATTAATGTTATAATAATATAGTATCACATGCTTATATATAGTTATATTGAATATTAAATTAATAAAATCATAGGATACTAGAATGTGCATATTGGGTATTTTTCCTTATAGGGGCAACTCTTGGTCCAGGGTATTCATGTATTCATGGTATTTTTAATCATTGAAGAACTAACTTTTGATAATTTATCATTAGTTAATGATATTATGTTGTTAATGTTGGTTTCTCCCATCCTTCTTCAGTTGTTTTTATTATATTAATGGCTAATTGATTGTACGATTATCTTATATATTCTTTCTCCATATTCTATTCCTAGATTTCTAAATGTTTTTCTAACCCTTCATTTTCCAAGTTTACACTTTTTCTTACTATGTTGTCTAAATATTATTGCATCAACTTTCAAGATTTCAATTTTAAAATTGGAGTCAATAAGTCCTCAAATACTTTCTTGATTATGACCCTGCTATTTGAGAGACCTTGTTGAGAAAATTAATTTCATGTTAAAAGTTTAACTTGTGGATCACCTTTTCTTATATTTGTTAGCTTCAAAAAATTAATTGGTAGAGCACTACAACTTGTAGGATTTGGCTAAGTACTATAGCTTCCAAGCCCTTTCTTAATTGATTCTTGGAATTCATCATATTCTTTTATTTTATATAATAATCTAGTCAAAATTTCTTTCTTTTTCTATGTGGATGATTATTTTCTCAAGTGTCAAGCATTATTATTGACTGACATAGTAACTATCTATCCCTCCATTGGTGGATTCTTATTATTTTTAGTATTAACCATTTTGACACAATCTATAAATAATTATTTGTCCTCCTCCATCCCTTTTTAGTATATTTTTAATCTTTCTTGGTTTTTTTCAATCTCCTTTCTTTCATGTGCATCTCATAACTCATTCCTATGAACCTTCAAAAATTTCTCTTAGTTTATTTTTTCTCCTTTTTTCAAGGTTTCTTTGATTTTGGGTTTCATTAATTCTTTTATTCATCCTTGATGGTTCACTCTAGACCTATCTTTAGTGGTTGCATCCCTTTAGGATCCCCCCATTTTATTTACCAACCCGAGTTACCTAACACATCTCACAAGTTAGGTATTAGTGTGTGTTACCACACATCATAATTATTACAATAATTAGCATCAATACTCATTTCCTTTGTAATATTTCCATAAACTTATTTATTTCCTTATTTCCAAAGTTTCTCTTGTTATAGATCAACAAGCTAGGGTCCCAAGAACAAAACCAAATGTTGTTAACTATAGATATGTTTGAGGTTAATATTATTTATATTAAATAAGTTAACCCTTGGGTGATGTGCATATAAGAAGGAAATTAGAATATTGTGATAGAAAAAGTAAATTCATAATATAAATATTCACATAACCATAAACATGCACGGACATAATAAGGTAGGTTTTCTAATGTATTTATATAGTATACTCTTATAAAAGGTGTAGTATTTACCACAATAATAGTTATACACTTCACATTTGTTTGGGTAACATTTATTCTTACATATATATGGGTGATCCCATAATAACGAGTTCCACGTTTTGGCCAAGATGGACATTTATATCAACATTTTTAATTGAATATTCACCTTCTGAGACCTATAGCAGCTAAATCGTTAAGAATTTGAAGATGATGCGAACTAGTAATTTGTGGTAATTTATGTGTAGATCCTAAATATATTTTTAATTCTTTTAATGAAATAAATCATGAATCTTTCAACATCTCCTTTAATAACTAGTTTTAAATAGAAAACAACATTTTTAGAAAGTAACGTTTATGTCATCCAACATAACTTTTTTTTTAGAAAGGATTAAATTCTAATTTTTAAAATATAGATTCTTAACATAAATATCTAGGGCAAGGATATTTTTCATAATTTTTTGTTACATATACTTTTAATTGATTTTTGAAGTCACGGTAACTATAATTTGGAAACAGGTGTATATTGTCCAACATAACTTGTGTATATATTGAAATCTATTTTTTTTGTGAAACAATGACAAAAATACCTAGGGTAAAGGTGCTTTTTAAAGTTTTTTACAATGTTTTCCTATTTTTCCAACTTTGTAGAATGGAGAACTTGATGTTTAGTGAAAAACCTATGTTCAGTAAAAATTGAAAATTAAATACATGATAAAATGAAAACATATCAAAACTATACTTGTTGGAATGATCATTTTGAGGGCTATAATCTTGCAAAATATCTTGTCAAGTTAAATACATCTAAAGGTCCAACCCAGGGTTTGAAACTATATTTTCTAAGGAAATTTTGACATGTAGAAGCCAAAGTTGTCTAGCTAAGGCCCTTCAGTTGAAGGTACCTTCGACCAAAGATTTTACTTTCGTTGAAAGGTACCTTTGATTGAAGATTTTACCTTTGTTCAAAGGTCATAAAATTAAATCTAGTGTTTATTTAATTTTAGTGGTTGACCTTCGATCAAAAGCCAATTTAGCCGATGTTCCAAAAGAATGCCTATTCAAATTGCACACACACACACACATATATATGTATATGTGTGTGCATATATATGTGTGTGTAATATATATAAGGTCAATTTTTGGGATTATAATATCAAAAAATAAAGGAAAATTCACAAGCTGTGTTCAAAAGGTCCTTTTTTGCAAGTCTTTTACAAATTTGGAATGTGGAATTGGAAAAGAATTATCAAGATCATATTTTGCAACTTGAAGAAGATGGGAAATCCAAAGAATAAGAAAAATAAGGTTGCACGATATCATTCAGAAGAAAGGAAATAAAAATTGCGTGAATGAAGGATGCAAAGATATTATGCTCAAAAAGCTTAAAAAGAAGGTATGTATATTTTATATTATAAATTGTGATATTTTTTCAATTAAATCATGTTCTAGATAAGATTAAGATCAATACTTGATCAAAAAGTGGAAGTGTTTTCCTTGATTTTCAAAATTTATCACATTTGACCTTAAAATTTGAAGTACTTAGAGATGGAATATTTAAGAAAGTCACTAATCATAAAATGTAGCACTCGGAGTTTAGTTTCCAAATATGTAATTTATTTTAATACCGAGATGATATAAATTGATTTTCAATAGGTGGGTCTAAAAATCACTATTTAAAAGTCACTTTTTTTACCATACCATGCACGTGTATGTCATCCATAGTTTGACCTAGATAATCGTATTTTCTGAATCCTTTTGGGAAAAGATTTGTACACTAAAAAATGCTCACAATGTTTTTTGTAGTTTTTTTTTGAATTTTTTATTGGCCATATTTTTACTATTTTGAAAAATTGTCGTGTACGTCATGCATAAGATGACTTAAACTAATCATTTTTTGAAAAAAAATCAAATTGAAAATAATTGTCTAAAGAATGCTCATGTGTAATTCATTTTTCAAAAAAAATATTTTAATAAAAAGTTATTAAAATACTAAAAACCTTGATATTTCAAGTTTATGGACCAGTTTCATAATTTTTTTTTGAAAAATAGAAAAAATAATCCAATTGTAAAAAAATAAATATTTGAAATCTACATAGTCTCATCTATAATGGGTTTTAATTTCGTCAATTTTTTTTGCAAAAAAGGTCTTGAGACATATGTCCAAAGTCACTCTTTTCTTGTGACATTAATATGACCTTTAAGTTGCAGGTCAAACTAGGTCCAAAGCTTAGGTTTAGGTCCTCAATCCTTTTCTCGAACCAAAAAACAAAGAACGAACCCAACCAAAAATTCAATTTAAAAAATGGGATTCCATTTCATTATTTATTCTTTATGCTTTTATGGAACAAGATCCTGTTTTCAAAATGAGATCCTATTTTAAAAACGAGCTCTTGTTTCTTAAAAGCATACAAATTTTTTTTTTTATGCTTTTATGAAACAAAATCTCGTTTCATAAAAGCATTAAAAAATATTTTTTTATGAAACATCCCGTTTTGGTCTTGGTGTCCTAAAGCGAAATGAGATCCCATTTGCTAAATAACAAAATTTTGTTTCATTTTTCCCGATTTTAGGATTTTTTCTAAGTTTGAAACTTCCACTAGAGGTGGTCTCATCTTCTTGCCCATATAAAAACTATTATCAAATTGCCTTCGATTGAAGGTCATAAAATTAAATAAACATTATTTAATTTTAGCGGTCGACCTTTGAATGAAGGCCAAATTAGTCGACGTTAGAAAAATATGTCTATTCAAATTATATATATATATAAGGTCAATTTTGGGATTTTAATATCAAAAAATAAAGGAAAATTCGCAAGGTGTGTTCAAAAGGTCACTTTTTTGTAAGTGTTACAAATTTGGAATGTGGAATTGGAAAAGAATTATCAAGATCATATTTTGCAACTTGAAGAAGATGAGAAATCCAAAGAATAGGAAAAATAAGGTTGCACAATATCATTGAGAAGAAAGGAAACAATAATTGTGTGAAAGAAGGAATGCAAAGATATTATGCTCAAAAAGCTCAAAAAGAAGATATGAATATTTTATATTATAAATTATGATTTTTTTTCAATTAAATCATGTTCTAGATAAGATTAAGATCAATACTTGATCAAATTTTTTTCACAACTTCTTTTACTATGTTTTACAATCATTCTAGATGTCCACTTTGTATATATTTTCAGCCTTGATTTGCCCTGTTTTATCCCTATCTAGCCATGTTTATATGAGTTGTATGTCCTCTTATAAATCCCTCCCTAATAATAAAAAAGAGGCTCATTCACCTTTAGCCATGCTGACTTTATCTCCTTAGACTTCCTTATAGAACAAAGCCTCCTAGCATTAAATATTAGTTACACCCCTAGTGTACATGTCTGGGTCATATCTTCTTACATTCCTTGACCAAAGGGGATAATTTTGATGAGTTTTAGCCATGTAAATTAATGTGTCTCATTTATTATCCACCTATTATAAATCCAATGTTCACCTATCCTAAAACCCTTGGAAAACATATAAATAGACCCCTCTTCCTCCACTTATCATCATGCATCCACAAGAATTTTATGTTGAAATAATGAATTTGTTGTGCAAGCACTCTTTACACCCATCTCTTATCCATCCCAAACCCTTAGAACCTCCATTTTCATGCCCAATCTACATACACCCTAGCTATTATCCCATTATGTCCAAGGCCATGTAACCCATGGTGAATCACTAAGTTAGAGTTATTTCCCCTTGATTGGTAGGGCCAACTTTGTGGAGTTTACCTCCAAAATTTCATGGAAACTTCCCTCAACATTTCTCAATTCAAATCAATTTTTAATTTTATTTTGATATAAGTGTACTTGATGTTCCAATTCCTCCATTTTCTATTCGCTTCTAGGTAGTATTATTTTTACATAAAATATAACCACTTTTTTTTTTCCTTTATCTTTATCTTTATTGTTTGTAAGACCAAGTGACAAGCCTTTTTAGACTCCACAACACTTAATTAGTACAGATCTAAATATTTTCATGTCATCACTTTCCAATTTCTAGGTGCATAAATTACGTTTTTCCTATTTTCTTCTCATTTCCTAATTTTTTTCTAGATTGTGTCTTTAGTCCTAATTCTTTCAAGTTAGCTATTTTAGGATAGGTTACTTGAATGCTTACATTGAAATATAAATTCTAATTTAATCTATAATTGATAAATATATTTAAATAAAGAAAACACTGGGTAGTTTCTTGATTAGAATTATGATAATAATTAAATCACTTACATTTATAATTAGGATTAGAATTATGGTAAAAATTGAATTATACTTACAAATTTATTAAAATTAAAGTTTAATTTTTATTTTATATAATTTATATAACATTTTTTTTTTTGACTCAGTAAAAATGGTTGTGTAGGACCATACCCTTTTCTATTAATTTCATAAAAGCATGGATCATTTCATTTTTGGACTTCTACCCAAAATGGATTCCTTTAATGTTATTAACTACTCGGTATACATATGATTTGTCCTATATGAGACAGAGTAACCCTACTAAGTACTTAATAAAACTCCTACACCCAGCCCTTGACAGACTACACATCTCCATCCAACCCAACTTAACCCTTAACTTTTTTCATTACTATTTCCTCCGACTTCAACATACGGTGCAAAAGGGTTCACAAGTGCAAATGCCCAATCAACACTTCCATTCTCCACCTCTCCGACCAGGTTCTTCAAGAAATTGATCCCCATTTGTATTATGGCGTCTCTGATTATGAATGAAACCCAAGCGACTGGCGTTGGTCTGCTAGCCTTGGCCATATGCCCCTCTGAGGTGCTATTCCCACCCCTGGATGAGCATTGCATAATAGTTCCTTCAAACCCCCCGCCACCTTGGTTAGACCATATCTTCCATGATCTTCTCCACTATTCTCGTCTCCTCACTCGCGTCTAGTAGCATCGCCACCATCATGGATCATATATCCATATTAACCCGATAGCGGTATGCTCTATTTATGAAGCAATCGCCTAACACTAGACGAATGACATGCAAGACAATCCCATTACTTGTTTTAAAGACAACTCGTACACGCCGCTCAGATATCTCACCTATGAAGGCCATCTACCGCATCTTGGCTTTCAGGCATATGGGCGTGTCCATCGCTCACCCTCACAAGCATGCCAATGAGTTTAGGAATGAGAGCCAAATAAATGCCTTTATTTGGAAGACAAATCATTTCCCGGGAAAGCTTTGTACTTTTCTCATCTCATCCTACTCGGATATTATGAAATCACAATGGATATTAAGGTCGGCACAGGTTGGAGATCACCCCTGTATCTCCCTTTGCAGTTCGTGCCAATCTTCCACTGCTAGCAAGGATACATTCTCATGCCTCTTGTCAATGGCTAGGTTGGCTGCTTCATCGGACAAGGTATTTCCCCCACAGTAAACATGGGAAATTTTAAAATTATCAAAACTGCTTAGATGGGAGGATATTAGTTCGAGCCATTTGCTTAACAACCAGTTTGGGGAGTAATTATTGCGTATTGCATTCACTATGTTTTGTGAGTTTCCTTCTAGGTGGATGTTTTCACAATTTAGCCTTCATCCAATTCTAAGCCAAGCAAAACCACTTAGTATTCAACTTCATTGTTCGCGGTTCTTCCCAATTTCTTGGCTGCTATCATCTTGACATTCCCATTGCAGTCTTTGATCACACATCCAACTCCACCCTGTCCGGGATTATCTTGAGAAGCGTCGTCAAAATTTATCCTCACCCAACGTTTTTCTAGTGGAGTCCAAGAGACACCCCTTCTTGATGTAGTAGCACGATCAACCTGCTGCATCCTATGAATGATGAATAATTTATATAACATTATTATTACTTGTGATATTGCTATCAGGATTCAACTGTGTAAAATACCACCTATTTATAACATTATTATAAATGAGGGATAATTTATATAACATTATTATTGCATGGTTGAATCTTCATAGCAATATCACAATTTAACACGCCATGAAAAATACCTTTTACTTATCAATTATTATTACTTATTTAATATTTATAATAAAATTTAATTCATATCATATATGTTATATATACAAAAATAAATATCTGAAAAAAGATATCTCCACATATTTTATATAAATTATTTTTAAAATTATATAAAAATTAATTTTTAAATAGGGGAAAACTTCCAATTGTCGTTCATAATCCGATTGTCGTTCACTCCTCGTTCACCTGTCCCCCCAATATCCGTTTACATTTTAGTCATTAAAATGTTGTAGTTATGCCAATTAAAAATTAGACATTACACTACTTAGTCTGTAACCAACCAACAAAAAAAACAAATTTAAACATATATTGGTACAATTATGTTTTCAACACAAATCAACTTGCACAAAATAAAGTCATTTATGAATTAAAAAAGGTACAATGATGTTTACAATAACCACTCCATGCAAGTGGCTTAAAACTTCTAGTGTATTGTATTTACATGTATACATAAACAGTTAATGGTGCACAATGTCACATAATTTAAAACATTATAAACAGTTAATAGTCAACATTCTGACATAATACAAAACATTGAACACCTTTATAAGCTATCAGTTGCACAATCACCCACACATCCCTTGACATCTTCATGCATTAACTCAGTCTACTTCTGGTACCTGCATAAACAGTTAATGGTGTAAGGCTCCTAATATACCAAAAAACATAGTATATTTCATATATCTGACTGAATTTAATAGAGCCACCTATTTTGACAATTAAACCAAATATAAAATTGATCTCCTAAAGGCCACGACAAAACTCAGGCATAGATGGCCACTGCAAAATGAAATGACAGATTGTTTCCCACAAAAAATTCAAATTTGAAACTCACCCACCACAATTCAATGCATTCATTTTACCCATTCGAATGAAGTTTTAAGAGGGAATTTCCACGGTCATTTTCATTACGAATTCCTGAATATCCTCTGCAGACTTCAGAGCTTACTAAGGCAACTTCTGCACATTCCTCTTAAAAGGGAGCTTATTCAGGTCAGTGCACCCAGAATAAGTAAATTTGTGTTTTTATTTATCAGTATACTGGATTTGCATTTATGTTGTTTGTTAAATCATTATTCAATATTCTCTTTTATTTTTATGTACTCAGTGTTTACATTATTTTCACCCTCTTTGTTTTACAACATATTCATGGTTAATCTTTTCTATTTAAGTACTCGCTGGTTACATTTGTTTCAATATTCAATATAATCTTTTCTATTTAAGTACTCACTGGTTACATTATTTTCAGCCATACTGTTCTACATTTTTGTTGTTTGTTTCATTATTCAATATACTCTTTTCTATTTATCAGGCATAATGTTTTATTTATTCAATATATTCATTGTTTTCATTATTATCAAGCTTAAGGCTTAATGTTTACATTTATGTTGTCTGTTTCATTGTTCAATATATTCTTTTATATTTATGTACTCAATGTTTACATTAATTTCAGGCATACAAATAATTTTGCTTTCACTCAGCTATTCAACTTAGCATTATTTAATCATATCGTAGTTACATTATATTTATATTTATGTACTCAGTGTTTACATTATTTTCAAGCATACCAATAATTTTGCTTTCAGTGAGTTGTTCAACTTAGCATTATCCATTATTTAATCATATCGTATTTACATTTTTTTCACCTGCATTCATCATAAATCAAAGATTATAATAGCAACATTATACCATACATCAAATATAATAACATGAGCATAACCCATTTTTTAATCATATCACAGTTATATTCTAAATCTGTCTTTAATAATGTGTAGGGTTTCATCATAGTAGATTGTATATATATATATATAAATATATATATATAATCTGATAAGAATGTGTACGGTATCATCATAGCAGATTATATATATATATAATCTGATAAGAATGTGTAGGGTTTCATCATAGCAGATTGTATAGATATATATATATATAAATCTGGTAAGAAGCTGGTGTTTGATTGCATTTTGACATCTTTAAAAATCATTTTTGTGTATGGCATGAAGGGTTTGACTGTAATCATTTATATTTACATGTGACTGCTAACTAGTAGAAAAATGATCCCTCGTGAATTATTATGTCTTATTCTGTCATATTCTTATCAGGCTGTAGACATACATACATATATATATACATACATGCATATATATATAGTCATATTCTGTCATATATATTATGTCATATATAGTCTTATTCTGTCATATTCTTATCAGGCTGTAGACATACATACATACATATATACATACATGCATATATATATAGTCATATAATCATGCCATGTATTGTTTCCTCATATCAAGTCGTGTAGAGTTTACATGTGACTAGTACAAATTTGATCCACCTCTCTCACCTGCAAGATTGTTTGTTCAATAGTGGATTTTTGTTGGGTTCGATGGTGTTTGATTGCATTTTGAAATCTTTAAAAATTATTTTTGCGTATGGCATGAAGGGTTTGACTGTCTTATTCTTACTTATTTTGTCGTGAATTACTTTGTCTTATTCTGTCTATGGCATTGACTTTTTGACTGCTATGCCTTTTATTGACATTATACTATGAAGTAATCACATGTAATCTAATTTAAACAGAACATTGATGGAATTTTGACCAATTATCATCATGAGATTTATTGGGTATATAATAAGATACTTAATCTTCAAATATTTTTTCATTTAATCTTATATGGAGCTGCAGAAAACGTCTCCACCTCTTAATAACATTCTGTTTCCATAGTCTATGACCATTAGTAATCAAGATTTTTGGATAAAACTGTGTGCAATTTTTCTTCATCAACGTTTTAGATCATACCATGATCTGAAACATTGATGAAGAAAAAATGCATACAAATTTATCCAGAAATCTTGATTACTAAGTCTCCACCTCTCTTCACCTGCAAGATTGTTTTTTCAATAGTGGGTTTTTATCATGATTTATGGATAAAACTGTGTGCAATTTTTCTTCATCAATGTTTTGGATCATGGAGTATGATCTGAAACGTTGATGAAGAGAAATTGCACACAGTTTTATCCAGAAATCCTGATTACTAAGTCTCCACCTCTCATCACCTGCAAGATTGATTTTTCAAGAGTGGGTTTTTTTGGGTGTCGTTAATGTTTGAGCGCTATGATTTATGTTCACATTATTCTATAACTAATCTCATGTTATTCTTTGCTGCACTAACAAGTTATTCAATTTTTACTGTTCGTGCAGGTTAACTAGAATATAATGGCACCTGCTAGAAGGACTACAAGGGTTGTAGGAAGAGGAAAACGTGAAATTAGAGTAACTCATGGGGTGCACTTTGTTGAAACACAGCCTGATGAGGAAGTTCATGCAAATCCCAACCCACAAGATGTTCCTGATTCTGCAGATGAAGCCACCAACACAACAGAAGCCGAACCTCCTGTTCAACCAAATGTTCAACCTGCTGTGCAACTGCCCTCACCTGTACCCATTAGGCAGTGGACATATGCTGATATGGAAGGAGCAGTTAAGAGTGTTGAAGAACAGAACATGTCAATCAGGGGAGCAACAATCAAGTGGGGTATGCCACCTAGCAGTTTGAGGGCGTGGCTGTTAGGACAAACCACCACAAAGAGGAGGGGTCCACGTACAATTTTAATTGAAGAGGAGGAGACTGAAGTTGTCGAATGGTGCAAGGACATGGCAAGATTGGGCCATAGATTGCAAGTAAATCAACTACAAGCCACAATTTCCCAAATAACTGCAGGTCAACCTAATCCTTTCACAAATGGGGTCCCCGGGAGGTCATGGTGGGCAAGATTTTGAAGAAGGCACCCAGATTTGACAATCAGATTAGCTCGAGGAGTGGACAATGAGAGAGCGATTATGGTTCGTTCTTCTATCGTGCAAGCATTCTACGACAACTTCAAGAACCTGATCAAACTTAACCACTATGGAGCAAGTCGAATATAGAACTGCGATGAGACTGGTATTCAAGCTGGTAGGAACTGTGGCATGAGAGTTATTGCCAAATTGGGTAAAAAATGTGTACCACATTTGGTTTCGAAAAGTAGAGAGTGGATCACAGTGCTGGCTTGTGTAAGTGTAGCTATGATAAGCATTCTCGGGTTCTACTTGTTTAAATCAAAGAGGCACATGCAAAACTATATCTTTAATTGCGAGGTAGGGGCATTGATGGCAGTCCAAGAACATGCGTGGATGACAAAGGAACTATTTCTCTAATGGTTAGACCACTTTGCAGCTAATATCCCCGGTGGGGTTTCACCAACAAACATGGCCCTTCTCATTTTTGACAGTCATGGCAGCCACGTGGCTTTCAAGACCATTGAACAATCACAAAAATTAGGAATAGACCTACTAATGCTGCCTGCTCATACCAGTCACAAGCTACAGCCATTGGATGTCAGCATTTTTGCTCCATTCAAGGCATATTTCAGAGAGGAAAGAACTATTTGGCAGGCTACAAACCCGCATATTGATATTGGACATAAAGAGTTGGCAAGTTTTGCAAGCAAAGTTGTCAGAAAAGCCTTGAAACCAAGCAACATTCTTAGTGGGTTTCGCATAATAGGAATATGGCCTCTTAATTAGTCAACCCTTGACAACGACATGGGCCCAAGTGAGGGTTATGTTGTTGAGGATGATGTTGCATCTCCTAGAACAGAAGATGAACCTATCACAATGGAAACTGAGGATGATGTTATGGCAGTAGAGACATGCTTGCGTCTTCTTGGTTACAATGAGGACGTAATTGATGGTTTTGTGAGGGAATATGATGCAAGGGAAATGGCAAGTGGTGTTGCAACAGAATGCAGTGGGGGTGATGAAGCTACAATAGACATTCAACCATAAATATAACAAGTTTTAGCAGATTTCCAACCAGAAGTTTAACCAGTTAGTGCACCCTCCACTAAAGATACAACCACTACATCAACAGGCCTGAGTTTGTTTGCCAACTCAAGTTAGCCAATCAGAATGGATGCATGAAGCAGCCACAAACCTTGGAGTGCAAATAAATCCAACTAAGGAAGAAGTTGGCCTCTCAATGCCTTCCCCACCACACGTTGATCTAGTTGAAGTGATACATTACTTCACTAATGCAGGGAATTGGCAAGAGAATAGTGATGGTCAAAGTGAAGATGACAATGCTATTAGTGAGGAAGAAGTTGAGTTTGTGTCATGCACCCCACATGATGGATCGCAATCAACAAGACCAATCAGCAAATTTTTGAAACTTCCAGTGTAGAGGGTGCAAAGAACATCACAGAGAGGTCGTTCAGGGGTGCTTCACCTTAGTAGGCACTCCCATGTACTAACATCTGACGCCTTCATCGAATTGTTCAGCCAACAAGAGGTAGAGAAGAAAAGGAAAGAGGAGTTGCAACAACGTAAGAAGGAGCATATGTTGTAGAGAAAGGCAGACCGTGAAGCAGAAGCAATTATAAAGGAAGCAGCAAGGGCTGAGAAGCAAGCAAGGAAAGTGATAGAAGATGAGCAGAAAATGATAAGAATGCAAGAGAAAGCCATTAGACAGGAGCAGGCCAAGGTTGAATGTCTACAAAAGGAAGCAGAAAAGAAAGAAAAACAAGCAGAGAAGAGAAAACATAAGTCTACAGTGGGGGATCCTATACCCACCCATCATCCTATCCTGCTTGATATGATGAGCATTTTGACACCAGCCTTTACAGCCATCAACAATATGCAGGTTGGGAGTGGCTCACAACAAATGGGATTGACTGCTGATGCAAGCTAGGCATTACTTGCTCAAATAGCAACATGCCTTCAAGGAGGTATTAACCAAGTATCACCTCCTACAAGTGGACCTGACTTAGCTACTGGCGGATATATCACGCCGCCACCTTATCGTAGAAATATGGACAGTTGATGATGTCCATATTCAAAATTGACTTTTGATCGATGTAGTTGTATATTTTGGTGATCTGGTTTGCAAATCAGATATGTTTATCTGCTTAAAGTTATAACTGTGATATGATTATAAGATGTGATAATGCTGATGTAATTATGTTTCAAGTATGTTCGAGCTATGTTTTTCTCTCGCACCACCCAATCAATTATTGCAGTTTGATTCAAAATATAACTATGATATGATTATAAAATGTGTCCTAATGCTGCTGTTGTTTGTTATTGGAACCTCAAATTTTTATGCCTTATATGTTTGATGATGGTTTCAGCCTTCTATTTTCTGTGTTCTCACTAATTACACTATGTGGAAGGAAACCGCGGGAGATGAAGACTTTAGGGCTTAAAGCTGCCCAGCAACCCGCGATTAAGTTAACACGTACGTGTGGTTTCATCCTTTAGGCCTTATATGTTTGATGATGGTTTCTGCCTTCTATTTTCTATGTTCTCACTAATTACACTATGTTTCAGTCTTTTTCAATAAAAAATAATCACAAAACTTTGTTAGGTAGACCCATACGCGTGGTTTGATGAAGGTATATGAAGACAATGATATACTCTTATCAATTATCAGTATCAAAAATTAATGGAACTACATGTTAATTATCAAATTAATTATATATATACACATAGACACACACACACATATATGTATAGCTATATATACATACATATATGCATAACCATGTATATGTATGTACATATATACCTATCAATATATATATGTATATACATGCAGACATATAATTAATCTAATACTAACTAATCTCATAGTTACTGTATACTATTGCTCATTTCATCTAACTTTCAACCATATATATAAAAAGACACATTTTTCAATATTACTAGGTCACTGCCAAAGTAAAGTCATAGACTTTACCTTTCATTAACGATAAATGTCTTCCATTGATTGCGGATAAGTCCTCGCATTCTTGCCATTAAGAGACCAATGCCAATAAATATATTCCTCCAATGAAATAAGCATCTGATAAGAAAAGTATTTATTTATGAACATGTGTATACTAGAAAATGTAAACATATCATGAAGCATTCAGAGCAAAATCTCCCTATAGAGTTTGTTGTGTTAACAAACACAACTTTGTTGGTATGTTCTTAATCCACACACTTGATTCACCTCTCCACGCTCCCGCTTGCCTACAAAATAATTGTAATAAACAGGGGTAGTACTTGGTACTCGTAACATTCCCACATCAAATCATCCTTACAATATTGCATGCACAACAATAAGAGTTTTGATTGGTATGAAGCTGAAAATAATACTGTGTATTACATATGATGGCACCATATATGGCATAGTGCAATAGAATGGACATATATATACATATATATGTATGTGTATACATGTATATATATATGCATATACATGTACATCTATATAAATATACATATATTTAGTGACAACCGTTGCATGAATTTATTTGACAGTGTGCACTGTGCATATACTTTGTGCCACGACTTTCAATAAATATATGTATATCTATATAAATATACATGTCTATGTAAATACATATACATGTATACATATACATTCATACATACATATGCATATACATGTGTATATATATTTGTATATACATATACATGTACATGTATATGTATATGTATATGTATATGTATATACAAATATGTAATCTAATTATTGAAACTCATAAAATAAGTGGAAAATAATGTATCGCTGAAAATAATGTAGACACTGAGTACATAAATATAAAAGAGTATATTGAACAATGAAACAGACAACATAAATGTAAATCCGGTATACTGATAAATAAAAACATGAATTTACTTATTCTGGGTGTACCAACATGAATAAGCTCCTTTTTAAGAGGAATGTGCAAAAGTTGCCTTCGTAAGCTCTGAAAGCTGTAGAGGATATTCAATGAAAGCAAGGGGTAATTCGTAATGAAAATGAGCGTGGGAATTCCCTCTTAAAAAATCATTCGAATGGGTAAATTGAATGCATTGAATTGTGGTGGGTGAATTTCAAATTTGAATTTTCTATGGGAAACAATCTGTCATTTCATTTTGCAGTGGCCATCTATGCTTGAGTTTTGTAGAGGATATGCTGTGAAAGCATATGCAAATTCATAGTGAAAATGACACTGGAAATTGCCTCTTATAAAATCATTAGAATGAGTGTATTGAATGCATTGAATTGTGGCAATTGACTTTCACATTTGTATTTTCTTGCCAAACAATGGTGTGTTGGATAAAAAATTGCCTATTACCAATTATCATTTCACCTATTTCAAGTTACGTTTGTATGCGGGCCCCATCAAAATATCACGTGGGTTCGTTAGGAGGTGGTCCCTTTACCATCAACCTCATCACATTAAAATGTTCTCCATGTGCCCCATATTCCTTCATCAAACCATGCATATGAGTTAACCACATACCCCTTAAGCCTTCATCAAACCACATGTATGTGTTAACTTAACCGCAGGTTGCTGGGCAACTTTAAGCCCTAAAGTCTTCATCTCCCACGCTTTTCATCCTCATTTTCACCATTATTATCCATATAAGATTATACATACATATATATATCAGATTATATATATCAGAGATATATATATATTTATATATATAATCTGATATGTATATATTAGATTATATATTTATAAAGAGAAAGCACCTATGGGGGAAAATCCTTATGCAACTACCTTGAGCTTAGAGGAGAACAAATGTTTATTTCATACTTGGATATAAGCTAAAACAAGATCCTTTATTTACCAACAACAATGATGAAAGTTAGAAGAACCTAATAGCTTTGGATATTGGCCAGAGACTAAAGTTGTTTGGGAAAAGGTAGGATATGTATGGTGCTTTGCTGCAATGATGATTGTCTCTGGATTATATGTTGAAAAGGATAACATCTCATTAACAAAAGAGGCTAGAAAGTTGAGTTTGTGAAATCCAAACAGAGAGAGTACAATCCCTAAATTATAAGCTTTAGACTTCGGGACAATTCACAACTTGTGCTGTATTTCAACAGTTAGAAAAAAATTGCAGTTATGGACTAAATTTAACTACATTTATACAGTAGCTGGAGTGATTAGCAACAGTGAGATATGATCAAAATTGGAGGGTTTAATGTGATATGTAAATAAGGTTTTTCTTGTGGTGATAATGTTGGTAAGTAGAGGTTAAAAGAGGCACCAAGATCTCTGAGGTCCTTTGAACATAAGTATTTTGATGTTGGTGCTGTGGATTTAGAAGATTTTTATTCCACTCAATGATGTTATTTGTGGCTTCCATTATGTCTTTATTTTTTTTTAAACTATTAGTATTTTGTCATTGATGGGTTATGTGATGTGTGTCTTGGAAGGTGTTTGGAGGAATTCATGAGTTAGTGGTACAACATATGTGAATTGAAATATGATCCTTGTTTAATGATTTTCTAGTGCAACATTGAATTTTACAATACTATTTATTTGTAGTGTAAAATTTAAGGATATAAGGTTCCTTTCATCCTATTCATGGGTTTAGATCTCTGAGTCATTGTTGGTCCATCCAAAATGAAATTAGAAACAAATATTTGGATAAAGTGGACTGTTCTGATGTTGCAATGTAACTGTGTAAGTGAGGCACAAGTAATATGATGTCTACCAATCAACCAAATTAGACCAGATTTAATCAAAACCCAAGTGAGCGCTACCAAAGGAGAATCATCATTTGAAGTGGTTCATATTGTGGATGATGGGGTTTGTGAGTCATGATTTTATGGAATGGTATTAGCAGGCCTTAAATCAAAACCTCAAGCCATGAGGTGTAATGATTTCTCATCATTATCACATCTACAGTGGGATCGAGGAAGGATGGGAAAAGCCATTCAATTAATGAAAGGTTCAAAAGGAGACTAAGACCAGCAATCTCAGAGAGATGTACTTGGAGACGAGAGTAGCATACCATTATGTGACCATTGCTCGCCCAAATCAGAAGATTCAAGACATTGACATGGAGACCTATGCAAATTTTGGGAAGATAAACGGTTTGGAGAAGGGACAATCGAGTAGTTTGAGGAAAGTCGAGAGCTTCCAGACTGGCGAGAGGGGATTTTCAAATCATGTCAACAGAAATCCGCTCAAACATTGACGACGCCCAAAAAAACCACTGTTGAAAAAGCAATCTTGCAGGTGAAGAGAGGTGGAGATGTTTTTTGCAGCTCCATATAAATTAATTGGTAGCACTCACTTGGGTTTTGATTAAATGTTTAAATTTAATATAATAATTCACGAGGGTTTACTTGTCTACCAATCGACAGTCACATGTAAATATAAATGATTACAGTCAAACCCTTTATGCCATACATAGAAATGAGTTTTAAAAACGCTAAAAGGCACTGAAACACCGTCGAACCCAACAAAATTCCATTGTTAAACAAGCAATCTTGCAAGTGAAGAGCAGTGGAGACGTTTTATGCAGCTCCATATAAGATTAAATGAAAAAATCTTTGAAGAATAAGTATCTTATTATATACCCAATAAATTTCATGATGATACTTGGTCAAAATTCCGTCAATGTCCTGTTTAAATCACATTACATGTGATTACTTCATAAAATAATGTCAAAAAAAGGCATAGCAGTCAAAAAGTTGATGACGTAGACAAAATAATTCACGAGGGTTCATTTTTCTACCAGTCGACAGTCACATGTAAATATAAATGATTACAGTCAAACCCTTCATGCCATACACATAAATGATTTTTCATTTTTCTACCAGTCGACAGTCACATGTAAATATAAATGATTACAATCAAACCCTTCATGCCATACACAAAAATGATTTTTCATTTTTCTACCAGTCGGCAGTCACATGTAAATATAAATGATTACAGTCAAACCCTTCATGCCATACACAAAAATGATTTTTAATGACGCCAAAATGCAGTCAAACATCGTCGAAGCCAACAAAATTCCACTGTTAAACAAGCAAGCTTGCAGGTGAAGAGAGGTGGAGACGTTACCTATAGCCGAAGGTCGTCGCCGTGGTCGCAGAGCCAAAGTCGGTGGCAGGAGAGAGAATGCAGTGAGGAACATTGTGGAAGGAAACCGCGGGAGATGAAGACTTTAGGGCTTAAAGCTGCCCAACAACCCGCGGTTAAGTTAACACGTACACATGGTTTGATGAAGGCTTAAGGGGTACGTGGTTAACTCATATGCGTGGTTTGATGGAGGAATATGGGGCACGTGGAGAACATTTTAATGTGATGAGGTTGATGGTAAAGGGGTCACCTCGTAACAGACCCATGTGATATTTTGATGGGGCCTGCATACAAACGTAACTTGAAATATGTGAAATGATAATTGGTAATAGGCAATTTTTAAATTTTTTTTTGGATTTGTAATGAACGGGTATAGGCGAAATAGTGAAGATGTAGGGGACAGAGGTAAAAAAACCCCCTTTTTGACCACCTTTCGCTTTGCGATTTCCACAAAACATGTTTGAAATACCCAGAAGCCAAATTTTTCTTTTTAAGGTCACAAATCGGTTACGAAGAAGTCTAAAAAAATAATTTGAAATTGACCATATTTTGCACTCTGCACGAATGCACGAAGTTAGCCCTGATGGCTACTAGTACGTCTCCCCTATATTTTTATAAAACAAATATAAAAGTAAATAGGTACTCAACCATAACATAACACTTATTAAAATTTCGTGAGTAAGATCACACGCTGGTTACTTTTAGCGACACCAAAAGCGAGGTTGATGTTTGATATGTTGGGCTTTAGGTAATTTACACCGTATGCAAGATTTTATATTTGCTTGTACGTGCCTTTTAATAGGCGTAGCGAATTTCGATGTCGAGTCCGATTAATTGGACAGCTTTATTCTGCAGAGATACGTGTTTGATTTCCTGTTAGCTGGCGCCGACGGGAAGGGAGATAGCCGTTTGTTGGTACGCCCGACACTCCGGCGTTTATCTTTCCAATACATGAATGTCATCATAGTGGGTTGTTCGCACGCAACAAAGCACAGGAGGAGATCGTCTTATTTCAAGATTGTTTCAGAGTCGACCCTTCTACCTAATTACATTTTTTAAGGCAATTTGGGGCATAGAATTCTTCAGGCCTTTCTAACATGCGTACATTTCGACTGTCTGAAGTTTAAGAAAGTTGTGAGTAAAATCATTCCCTGCCCATTCTTTTCATGTTTCTAAAAAGAAGTGTTGTTTGATGTTTTTAGCTATAGCTGTTGCCTCAATTCAAATGCTCTTGGCTTTACTTTAGATTTTGTGGAATGCCGTTGAAAGGTGTTTGAAGTAAGAATAATGAAGCAACTTCTGAGTTTGGTTCATTTTCTAGGCCATTTTTGTTGACAGTTTTTCTTTTCGAGGATGTGCGGTGCTAATTCTGTGTAATTATTTATAAGAACTAAATGTGGCCGATGCGGTTTTTTATTTCATAAATTTTTTGAGATGTCGTATTAAATGGATGTTTGTTTGTCCATTTCTCTTTATGAAGAAATTTCACAGTACCTATTGAGTTTGTTCAATTTTACAAGGGTTTAAACGGTGGAGTTTAAATTTAATTCGTTTTTTTTGAATGGAATGTGGTCGATTATGATGCTTAAAATGTGGTTGATTATATATGGGTTTACGGTATGAAGAGGAATCCTAGGATAATATTTTTGATGAGCGCTTTTACTAATCACGGTTGCTCTAATACAGACTTACGAGACCTCTTTGAGCTACAGAGCCCAGCCACGATTCTCAGATCTTCCTTAGCCTGCTTTTTCAGGTTGAAACCTTCAAAACCACGCTCTTGCTTGCTATTCATCTTGAATATGTGTGTAGGAGTGCAAAGATTTTCTAGAAGTTTTCAAAGCTATGAAAATCTTAGAGTGTAGTGGTGGAACAAGCTCGTATTCATTTTTTATGCCGGCTTATTTGGTTTTTGAAAGGTTTTAGGTGTCTTTGCATTGCAAAAAAATAAGAGAACAGCGGAAGAAATCTGTATGACGGAGGGTTGTGCGGTAACATAAAGCACCTCAAACTGCTGTAATAGTGTAAAGGCGAAGGCCGTGACGGCGGTAGTGAGTAGCAAGCAGACTGTGGTGGTGAACTGCTGCAATTTCAGAGCTGAGCGCTCCATTCACAAGGTGCCTAAATTACATTTTTTTTCCTATTAGGTATGTGCTTTTTTGAGTTTGTCCTAAACGGTTTTGATATGTAACTGTGTACAATTTCTATTGATATATACACTAAAATACACATGTATCAAAGGTTGTGATGGCGGTAGGGAGTACAGGCATATTGTGGTGATGAACGGCTGGAATTTCAGAGCTGAGCGATCCATTCACAAGGTGCCTAAATTACATATTAATTTTTTTTCCCATTATTTATGCGCTTTTTTGAGTTCGTCTTACACGGTTTTGATATACACATATGTTCTTTTTGCTTTGGGTAACTGTGTAGAATTGCTGTTGATATATACACAAAAATACACGTATATATGTTTTTGTGATATGCATAATATAAAGTATTTGTGTTCTCTTTAAAATTTACTACACATGGTACATAATATTTTTACAATTGCTGGACGGCCTGTGAGTGGATTTGAAAGCATAATTTTCTGCTGTATTAGAGTATACCATGGGTTAGGCCAACAAGCCCTAGCAATTTCGCTTAAACAAATCCATTTCGACTAATGAGGACATGAACAGGACATCATTTAAGCAAAACCATAACAGTTTCCCAGCCTTATGCATTTTTTCCTTATGCTCAAGTCCCGCCATAACTTCTTATTGTAAAATCCGTCGACATTTTGTTTCTTTGATGGGAGTGAATTGTTGGATCGATTGCTTCTGCATGCTGATCATCACAGCCTAATTAATTTGCATGATTCCCAATTAATTTGCATGATTGTGATAAATCCATCTGTATTTGAACTTTTACTGGGATGACTTCCAAGCCATTTATGCACCCATAAATTAAGGCATATGAGTGTTTACATGTCAATTATCAACAATCGTGTGGGTAGTAAATTTAACAACAATTTAGTATAATGAGCGAGTGCATGTTTGGCTTTGAGTCATTGATATATTTGTTGTTTCTAGATATCTCCTTGCTTAAGGTGTGTTAGCTCTTTGTCTCTATATTTCGATCAACTAGCTATGCTTATTTGCAGGATCATGATAGTTTTTTTCCTTTTTTATTTCTACAATCAAATGAATGAATCAACAATAAATTTAATTGTAGAAAATTTAGTATAAGAAATACGCACAGAATTTGTTATCTATGACAGCAATTTGGACTTAGAAGGTTTTATATCTCATGTGTAATTTACTTCTTGAATTATATTTTTGCACTTGCCTTACATTCAAAAACTAGAATAATTAGTTGATCTATTTATAGAGGATATCGTGCATACGAGGCATAAGTTTGACATAGATAACTGTCTAGTACATTTTTTAACACTACATTTGTTTGTTAACTGTTGGGTTCATTTTTCAACTGTTACACTTTCTCATGATATACTTGTGTTTATGTCATTCTATATATAATGCATTTTGTTTACTATTTTTACCTTGCTTGCTTGTAATGTAGTAGTGTTAGAATTTTCTTTTGGTCCAAGAAACCAATTTAAAGAGGTACCGAATTACAAATGAGTCTCGTAGCCTTGTACCTAATATCAGAGAACATCATCTAGTTGTATCAAAAAAAGCAGGTAGCCCATAACTGGACACGACCATCGACCAAAATAATATTCTGTCTCAAGATAGTAGCGGAATTCAATTTACAGTCAGACAGTTCATCTTTAGAAGAGGATTTAAAAAGTATTTGACATTATTAAAACTTTAAAATCTTCAAATTAGTTTAAATTTTATGAGAGAGAAATGAGTTATTTGTTATTTTCCTTAATCTTTGGAGTTGCAAGTCTGATATTTGTTGATTGGCACTAAATCATCCTTTGAGAGTCTAATTTGACAATAATATTAAATTACAAATGAGTCTGGTAGCTTTACTCCTAATATCTGAGTATATCATTAAGCTGCATCAAAGAAGCAAGTAGCCCATAACTGAACACTATTATAGACCAAAATAATGCCTTACACCTAATGTATAAAAATATCATGATCATCTAGCTGCATCAAAAAAGGAGGTAGCCCATAACCGGACACTATCAGAGACCAAAATAATATTCTGTCTCAATATAACACCAATATTAAATTTATAGTAACACAGTTTATCTTTAAGACTTTAGAACAACTTTTTTCAAAATACTTAATAGTAGGAAATTTAAAATCTTTCAAATCAGTTTAAATTTTGAAAGAAGAATGAGTTGCTTCATAGTTTACTCAATCTTTGGAGGTGTCAATCTGATGTTTGTTGGTTGACATTAAAATTAAGTCAGAGATACATGTGACAGTCTGTTTTGACAATAGGCTTCTGAAATGCTTTGTCAGAGCTATATGCATATATCTCCAAATGGATTCTGCCCTATCATTATTAGCGTACCCATTGTCATGGCTAAAGACACAAAAATAACTTCTTTCTTATGATTTTTGCCACATTCACCAGCAAATTTTTCCAATCTAGAGCAAGTTAGTCTTCCAAGAATGCAATTAGTAAACACTATTGATTAGAGGCTTATCTAAATTGAGTCTATGGTAAATCAGCACCATAACCATTATTCCATTCTGCACATGCTAATGAGACAATGCAAAAAGATCTGATTCCAAGCTGTTATCTATGTTGTAAACGGTGATCCTTGAGTTTGAAGGTTAAATAACTTTTTTATCAGAAACTGTTCTGCAGTCCAGCATTAACTTGTAAATTTACTTATTAGTTATTTCTTTTATTGCTTTTTTGGATATATGGAGTGATACTGTAATGTCTCCTTTTGGATTTTTCTTGTTTTCTTTAAATATAATAAACCCCAACTCACAACAATATTTGCAAAATTAATTTGAATTATGAAATTAACCAAGAGATTGTAGCTTAACAGTTTATTATATATAATTCACATTTATTGCTCAGAAAGTATCTCAAAAAATATCGAACTTATTCTCTTATCTATGCTAGAAGTCTTCCTCCAATCTATAGTTATCTCTCTTTATTTAAATGCCTTTGAAAGTCTTTAAGTCTGCCTAAATCAGGGGATTTCATCCTCTAACTCAGCAATGGAAATTAAGGGGTTTTTGTCCTTTAATTTCAAACCTCGAGGGGTTTTGTCTCGGGATTGCTGAACCAGGTATTCATGCTCCACAAGGAGTAATTATATAAAATATCTTTATAATTGATGTCTCCTTCGCCTTGATTTGTCTTCCTTAAATACCCTTTCTCTTTAATATATATAACTCTTCATTACCATGACTTTTGACCTTTCTTGAAAACTAAATTTTATTAAATTCCATTTTTTTATAATATTGATTATTCTCTCTTAAGCACTTCCTTTAATATATATTGCTGTAATTAGTGTGACCTGTCCATAATTATCAATGAACCCTTTATAAATTCTGTTATAACATGATGCGTCTAGTAGCCTTTTAAACCAGACGATTTTAGTGTAGCCTTGGTAATTTTAATTCTTAAATGACGATTTATATTTTCGTCATAATTTTAGGTGGGGGCACTACATATATTGATAATTAGGGGGCATTACAGATATTGATAATTCTTTCACATGGGAAGAATATTAGAAGGCATTCTATATGAATAATGGCTACAAATAGATTATTCCCGAGAATATTAAGTATTAACATCTTTCTTTTTATATATTGGTGTTATGAAATGTTTCATACATTGGGTCTTTAAAGGAAACATTCTAATTGGGCAATGATGTGAGGTGCTATGACAATGTTCTACAATTTATAACAAATTTCACGAAGATCTCTTGATTGGGAAGCACAATCATTGTGCTTGGGGGTTGGGGTGATGTGATATCCTTTTCCTTTTAAGACTATAGATCTTATAGTAAAATCCATAGGTATGAAATACTATTGATTATTTGTGGCACTTAGTGGTTGGAAGAGGCCAAATAGTTTAGTATTTCTATTTTTCTAGTTTAACAAGAATTACAATTAGGTATGGTATAATATGGTTTACATTTTTTCGGTTACTATATCTTTAATCAAAATTTATTTTTTAGTATTTTTAGGCTTTCTAGTTTAACAAGCATCACAATCAGATACGGTGTAATGTGGGTTTTGTGTGTTGGCCTGTAGATTTTTAATCAATCTTTAAATTTCTAAGTGTTAGACAATTCTTTTAATGGGCAAAATTTCCTCCTATTGTAGTCTTTTAATGACTTTTAACAAATTTTCATTCAAGTGCCTTATTTGATGTTTGCAACAGACTTCTTTTATACTTCATTGACCCATAATGCTCTTGCTACTTTGAAAGTAGTTAATTTAAGAATTTCATCTCGAAAAAGAGCAATTTCATATTAAATGACATCTCCATTTTTGAATTGTGTGTGGAATGATAATTTGGTGTTTATTTTTGGTTGGTGTATATTTTCTATTCATTGTTTCTTGTTTTCCTACTTTTATAAGCTATAGGTTTTTTTGTCAAGATACAACACAATTTCTTAACCACAGAGGCTTTGGATTCAACCATATGGCATAAATATCTAGGAGTCGTGTGATTTGGCCTAGTTAGGAAAGTTTGGATTTTGAGTAGTATATCAACTTATAAAAGGAAAATATACTTACAAACATTCATTGCGAAATAAATTATTTGTTAAAGACTGAAATGTTTCTGTATTGCATAGATTGAGTCCCACAATTGCAAGTTCATGATATCTTTAATGCCCATGGAATGTTGACTTTTTGTGATCTTGTTGCTGAATTGGTATTCAGTAATATTCAAGTCATTTTGGTAGTATGTGTGCTCCATGTAACTCATCCGTCAAGTGATTGGTCATTTAGTATTAGGAATTTGATTTTGTTTGTAATTTTTTATAGTGCGTCTACGACTCTATATGCTTAAGTTTTATTGTATGCCCTCAACTAGTTATCTTTTTACTTTTTTAGTAGCCATTCAATTATAAATTTTTTATTAGAGTTACATTGGTTCGGATTTATATTAGCCCCTTGTTTGGCTCTATTTTTACAATATACTCAATTCCTTTGTGTGTCATACGTTCATGTGGGCTGTATTTGAAAATAATAGCCTTAACTTCTAAGTGTTGTTTGAAATTGGTTGACCAACATAAGTGTAGAAAATAAACATCCTATGGATAAGGAAAGATAGATTCAAGGAGGCGTTAGAAAGATTTAATTTATAAAATATCTTAGCTGCATTGATATGGATACAATATTTTATTTGGATATAACAAATTATCAAGATGTCCAATAGGGATACAGTCAACACATTTAACCATTTGTCCTTATGTAGGGATGATAATTACAAATTGAGCACAATTTATAAAATATGTTAGCTGCATTGATATGGATACAATATTTTATCTGGATATAACAAATTATCAAGATGCCCAATAGGGATACAGTCAACACATTTAACCATTTGTCCTTATGTAGGGATGATAATCACAAATTGAGCAATGATCCAAATTATTCTCTTTTCTCTATAAGTACATTAAGATATGGATATGTGATGGATTTCGTAGTCATGATAAAAAAAATAGCTTAAGAAATCAAGCCATACATTATAATATGTCAAAATGTTCATTGCCTAGTGATCCACTATAAGTGGTGATACTCAGTCATCAACTTGATGGTTCAATAAAACAAAGTATGCTTTTATATATTCTAGTATTTAAGGAGGAATTAAGGAGGAATGATGCCTAATTGCAGCAAAAAATGATACAAAGTACAAACCAAATGGGTATACAAAAATTCTTTGAACATCTTAGTGAAAGTCTTCATCTTGTGCCATAATAGAACAAGGAAAGGTATCCGTTTCGTACTAAGTAGAGGCCCATGCAATCTTCCTAAAACATTGAATGACTTTATCATCCTTCTAGATACAACTTTCCCAAACTTTGTATGTGTAAAATTTGAAGACATTAACAATCTTGTGTGCTATTGGATCTTACTTTAATGTGAAAACTACAATCTTTTATTTTAATAGGATCTTATTATTATGTATTAGAAAAATTATGTTACTAATTGAAAAACAAATTTAAAACAATTTGATAGTAGATGCTAGGGAGAATCTTTGCCTATAATTGCATGACAATGTTAAAAAATTTAATTAAATTGTAGTAAAATGATTGTATGCATAAATATTAAGCTCACCAGAAATGTGAATAACACCTCTAAGCTATTGAAGAAGAATAAGTATTGTATAGCGATAAAATGTTATTTCCCTATGAGTGGAATTGCATTATCATCTAATTGGTTTAAGTAAAAATTCAACATTGAAAGGTTAGGTTGAAAAACTTAAAGTCTTGTTGGCTGTATAAAGCTTTGCATATGATGAACTAACAATTAGACAATTAAGAAATATAATAATGGAGAGGAAGGTCCATGGTCCTTCAACATTTCATTTAGGAGAGCATTTTGAAACAATAGCTACCACGATTAATACCCAACTCTAAACACTTTTCAAACATAACGATAAACAAACAAGATTTGTGGTAATGTAATAAAGTTAACTATTGGATTTGCTTTTGTAGTGTATCCTTGATTACGAAGAAATCCCATTTGTATCCCTTTCTCTGTTTGAAGTAGTTTGCCTAGAAAAATTAAGTATATGTTGCAGTGCAATTATTGGAAACTTTTTATTAATCCAAGTCAGCAAACAAAAAGATACCAAGAGTTTAGATTTTTTATTTCATTTTAATCAATGAAATTATGAATGGTAAAAAAATATTTGCTTTCCAAATGACAGCTTCTCAAACCCAACAATATAGGCCATGAAATAAATCTTTATGTTTTGGTAAAATAAAATATTAGATTATCACAAAAATGTAAATTACCAAACCATTATCTTCCAGATCCTCAATATTAGAATACATTTGTTATGGAAGCCACAAATTCTTTGCAGAAAAGCTTGGTGAGTAAACCTCACCAAAACTCACGGAGCATAAAAAAATTTGAGTACTCGGTGACTCATAGAGTACTCAACGAGTATGCAAACTATGCCCAAGACAACACTTTGTATACCTATATCTGAGAATATTTTTTTGAATGTAGCCTTGGATCCAATAGCAACCTCTTCATCTCTATATGGTGCTACCATCCTCATCGAGGAAAGTACTCAGCAACTCATAGAGTACTCGCCGAGTATGCAAACTATGCCTGAGACAACCCTTTGTATACCTATATCTGAGAATATTTTTTTGAATGCGGCCTTGTATCCAAGAGCAACCTCTTCATCTCTATATGGTGCTACCCTCATTGAGGAAAGTATTCCTATGCTATAATATTTTGGGGACAAGGAAAGTGCTAGCAGTGTTGAAAATATTGTTGTTGATGTCAAAGGCGTATGGTAACAAGATTGTTGTCATTAATGTCAAAGACGTATGATGAGATTGTTAGATGTTGTCATTGATGCCAAAGAATGCAAGGTGTAAATTGCTTAAATAAAGAATTGGAAATGGTTGTCATTGATGACAAATAAAGAAGCAAAGGCAGGTTTAAAAAGGCAGATCTAAGACAGATTGATAAGGTCGATTATTTCTTATAGTGGTGATTTCTTTGAAGAAATTTGGTGAAGGATAAATGAAGGATAAAAGCAACGATTTAATGATATGATATGTCCATCAAGGTTGACTATTTAAGAGCAATTGTTTATGTTTTTAATGATTGCATTTACATGCCAAATGTTGGCCGGCCTCCTTCAGATCAGCGCAACCTTGTGAAAAAGAAAATAAAATAAAGTGAATATGAGTTGACCCATATTAGTATGTTTGGCATCCATGTTTGGTGTTTAAAATTCAAATAAATAAAGTACTTCGCATCTTTAATATGAGTTGACCCATATTAGTATGTTTGGCATCCTTAGATGCAGTGCTTCGCACAAGAAGACAAAAAATTGTTATGAAAAGGTGCATATATAAGTAGAGTTGCCTCCCTTTGTAAATGACACATCTTTACAAGGAATCACTTCCCTTGTGAAGATGCATATTGGATGGTATTTAAAGGAGATGAGATGAGTGTTTTGAAGAGTAAGAAAGCAATGAACAATACGTGAATAAGAGCAGATTTAAAGCAGAATATTATGAAAGACAAATCAGATTTATATTAAAGAAAGATAGAGCAGATTTCTGAAGGAAAGAAGCAGATTTATGGCAGACCTTGAAGAAGATTTATAGCAGACCTTTGAAGAAGATTTATGACAGACTTTTGAAGGTGACTTATAGCAGTATAGCAGCAGACTTACATAGCAGATTTGAGCAGACATATGAGCAGGATAGTGAGAGACTTATGAGCAGATTCATGAGAGATTTTAAGGCACTTCCATTTTTCAGCAGGCAATAGAAACTCAACCACTTATCCAGTGGGAGTGAAAAACAAAGTATGGAAATGGAAGGCTGATTAGTACTATGAGATCAATGATTACAAAATGATATCTGACACAGTATATCATGTGAGAATCAACAACAATAAAGCCCAAGTGTTAGGTATTCATCTCTGAAACATTATAAAGATGAGGCATCATGAAAATATGAAATAAAGACAAAAGATACCATATCTGATATGAAGGAGCAGCAGTCTGGTTTTTCTGATCAGCAAGCCTGTAACCTTCAAACACTCATAACTCCCTCCATACTCCTCCGAATGACCCAAATTGGACAAAAATGAAGCCTAAGGGCAAGGTGTCCAAGATCATGAAGCAAAACTCCACAAAACAACTTAGAATATTCAAGCATGCTTCCCAAGAACCTTGTTGCAAGTGGTATGACCCTCTAGGGAAGTTGACCTCAAGCCAAAAATCACACTAAATTAAAAATCATCAAAACAAGAGCAAAGGGGTGATCTGTTGCAAGGCTTCCAATGAATCATCACCCACAAAAATCGTCCAACTCCTTAGGAAGATAATATCAGAAACGTGGATCAGCTAGGTCTATAGAAGCACTCCAAAAAAAACCACCAAATAGCAAAGGAATACACCAAAAAATGCCTTAGAAGACATCAAAGCCACACCAAACTGATAACAAGAATGAAGCCATTACCATTGAGGCTTAGATTGCAACCTCTGGATGAAGATGCACCAAATGATCAACGTGTTGTCTTTCAAACTCGAAATTGATGAAAAACTAGGATGTATTCCAACCTTGAAGCAAGAGCTTGAAATAATTTCAGCAACACTTTGTTGTGATATGAAAATGAATAACCAAATGAAGAGGCAGAGAGGTATACTTATAGGTTTCAATCCCAAATTTCAAATCCCTTTTCCCTCCAGAATGGGACGCCCAAATATGAGGAATAAAATAATACATATTAAAACTCATTGCTTGTATAATATGGCGTCCACTTTATCTTGGCATAAAATAACTTCAAACATTTTAATCTACAACTTGGGCGTCCAAAATGAGGCCCACCTTTTGAAAACAACTTCAAGTCACAATGCCTAGGCATGGGGTCCAAAAGCAACAATGAAATATAATTTGACTTAAGTTGGAGAATGTTGGAGAAACCACTGCCAAAACAAAACTGCCTTACTGCTAGAAATAGAAACTGAGTGTTGAATTGTTGCCAAACTGCATTGCCAAAAATAACACTTACTAAAAATTGCATATTGCTAAAAATAATAAGCGACTCCAAACATCGTTTGAGCACAAACCTCTTAGAAAATAGGAAACCTCCTAGAAAAGAGGAAATCCTAATTCTGCCTCCAACTAGCCTATGGGCCTTCGAAATAGGCTAACGGTCTCAAAAGGAACTAGTGTCGAGAAGGAGGCATTATAGGAGATTCTGGCAAACTTGTGAAGACATATCATCCACTGAAGCATTTGGAGGTTGGTGCCTATCAAAGAAGAGATTGGTGTCTCTTGTTGAGTTGGTGATCAGTTGTGGGGATTGGTGTCTCGAGTGGGTTGGTACCTACAAAAAGAAGACTTGTAAGAGAAATAGGTTGGTGCCTACAAAGACTAATATATATATACTCCTATAAGGGTTTCCATGTAAATCGTATGTTCTTAATTGCTAGATCTTGCATGTGTGTTATTGTTGTGGATGATTAAGTTCTAAAGTATTGCTGCTATGATTGATTAAGTTTTGAAAAGTAAAAGATTGTTGTTATACTGATTCACTCCCCTTCTCAGTATACCTATGTGCTCATCAAAGAGATGCAAGGGTTTTGTTATCTTGTTTAAATGGTCATAATATATTTTTTCAACTCTTTGAAAAATGGTTGTGGGGTCAATTTTGTTTTGTTTTTTTATGGTCCTTATTTTTGCAACTATGGAGTCCATGCCATAATAAATTTCACCCAAATATCGTTGATCTGTATCAACATAGCTAATTATATTCATGGACTTAGTGAAGCTCAAAATTATTCCACACAAGCCTACCACTCATCATCAAGAATCAATGATTTGACCTTTTGGGCTCTATCTCTATATTTGATTGTCTCCATACATTCGAAAGAGTGTTGAGGACCAAGGTGCTCAATGGCTTGCACGATTTCACAAGTCATTTCAAGATGATTGTGTTATGTAAATTGAGTTAGGGCAGCAACTTAACATGGCTTGTATATCATGATTTGTCACAAACATTGGAATCCCCTTGGCCTCAATATAGATTTCTTTAATCCACTTGATGTCTATGCCAATTTTTTGCATTATCAAGTTGAGGAAGTGGATAACACATGGTGTCCAAAAATATGTCCATGTGTACTTATGCTATTAAACCAACTGCCTCACAATTTTTAGCATTGTCCATTATGACTTGGACAACATTTTTGGGGCACACCATTTTAATGGATTGAATGAGGATCTTGGGAATGAAGTTTTCATCCTTCACTTGTCCCTCACAATCAATTACCCAAAAACATTGCCCTTTTGGACACACTGCAATGACATTAACAAGTGTTATATTTTTGCAATTCCTCCATCCATCAGAAACAATTGACACTCCCACTCCTATTTGGGGCCACACATCTTTGATTTAACTCAAATGATGCATCGAGAAAATATTTTTCCTTAGACGATAAGGTGGTGTCCACCTTTCAATACCCAGCATTATTGTAATGAGTAGAGGCTCTAGCAATTGCCATCATAATTTGTTAGCAATATGGTGATTTGACAAGGTTGAAATGAATTCCATTGAAATGAATACAACAAGCAATACTCTAATCTACAACTCCTTTAAACTCATCCTTGAAGGCCTTTTCCAATGGCCCCCTTTTATGGGAAATAAGATGGGTATTGTCTTTTTGAGAATACGATGGCAGAATGATAGGATGTGGGCACGTTGGTACTATTAAGCCATTAGAAATTTTGCACGACACTTTTTAGAAAGAGGATGTGAAATAAGATGGGTATTGTCTTTTTGAGAATACGATGGCAGAATGATAGGATGTGGGCACGTTGGTACTATTAAGCCATTAGAAATTTTGCACGACACTTTTTAGAAAGAGGATGTGAAATAAGATGGGTATTGTCTTTTTGAGAATACGATGGCAGAATGATAGGATGTGGGCACGTTGGTACTATTAAGCCATTAGAAATTTTGCACGACACTTTTTAGAAAGAGGATGTGATGTTTCCTATTGCTCTGTTACTGTCAATATCATCATATTATTGCTACTTGATAGATGCCATAATTTGTTACTTTGCCAACTCTTTTGTATTCAACATTAAACAAATTCGTCTTCATAATCTGGTCATGGCACATAGGCGAGCTTTCACTCAACTACATGAGCCCTTCTGTGCATTCCCATAGGTCCCCACCTCAATCATGCATGTATGTTGTCAATGAGGTGACATTCAATTTGTTTTTAAATGATCTCTTTGGCACTAGGCTAATTGAACTAAAACTCCTAGCCATTCTATATGAAAAAGAAAAAAAGAAGCCCTACCTTGTGTTAAGTAAAAAAAATGGCATTATAACAGCTATATTATGTATAAAAGATTTAGAAAAACATTCAATTTCTTTTTTATAAAGTTCAAAAGTTGAATTTCTTTTAGAAAAACTTGAAAAACTCACAAGATAAACTAGGCCAATTGAACTAAAACTCCCTAGCCAATTGAACTAAAACTCCCTAGCCATTCTATATGAAAAAGAAAAAAAGAAGCCCTACCTTGTGTTAAGTAAAAAAAATGGCATTACCTTGTGTTAAGTAAAAAAAATGGCATTATAATAGGCAATATTATGCATAAAAGATTTAGAAAAACATTCAATTTTTTTTTTTTGTAAGTTCAAAAATTGAATTTCTGTTAGAAAATTTTGAAAAACTCACAATATAAACTCACATTTGAAGATTAAAATCTTGTAGTTGCACCTCTTTCTACTTTGTAGGAGTAGAATCCCTATGTCAAGCCATCACACGTATGAAGAAATATCCAACAATCTTAATTGAAAATGACTACTTGGAGGGCCAGTAGTATTTTGGTCTCTTTAATTTGTGAATCATGTCATGCCCAATTTTTTTTTCTATGACACTAATTTTGTGGCTGAAAAACATTGCCACAACATATGACAATGGGGGTAGGTTAATCATAAGGTCATCTTTATTAATGAACTTCTCTTGCAATAGTATAATAATTTAGGATCAAGTTCTGTAGTTGGTACCAAGTAGTGGTAGTATTAATCTTCCCCTTGAATTTCGTATTAGGTCCCAACTTAACGACTAACATTAATATTTCTTTTCTTAATAATAATGTTAAGTCTAAGTTAAATACTAACATTTATTTAAATATTAATAATTTTATTGTCTACCCCTTCCTTTGTAATTTCCTTGCTAAGTCTAGTTTATTCATCTTTAATAATTCAATAATTATAATAGTATTATTTTATTTTTATTTATTCTTACTTTGTATTAGGACTATAAATATAGGTTCTCACATTATTATTCACAAGACTCACAAAATGTATTATTCATTATATTAAAAACAACCTCTATTATAGCTATGAGTTCATGCCCAATTTTTTTGTGTATCTCTTCTCTCTCTCTCTCTCTCTCTCTCTCTCTTTTAAAGTTAAAACTAATTTAAAACCTTGGTATGTATAGGATGCCTCGTCGACAAAGGAGGGGAGCTCGTGGCCGCGGGGTGCAGTTAGAGTCACACCACTCAGAGGATGCCCGTCATGGAGAGCAACTAGAGTTGGGGGTGCAGATACTTCAGACACTACAAAATTTGATTGGGGTTATTGAGCAGAGGCTACCGACAGCCAACGTACCACACAAAGAGCAGTCGGAGGTTGAGCCCCGACACACGGAGGAGCCTGAGGGCGAAGGATACAATGCAGGATCACGCGAGCGTAGCAGAAGTCCCCCTCATCATCGAGAGGCACGAGTAGGAGGATCAGAGGAGGAATCAGTGCACATTCCCTTATAGCCAGAGGCACTAAGAGCTCCACAGAGTACAGGAGACCAGCTCCGCGATTTGCTTCGTCTCAAGCTACCGGAGTTCGCAGGATCCACTAGTGGAGTGGAGGCTGAGTCTTGGTTACTTAACCTTGACAGATACTTCGGGTTGCAACCGTATGGGAGCAACCTTAAGGCCAGAGTGGCTATCCATTTATTGAGACAGACCGCTTCCACTTGGTGGCGCCAAGAGGAGCGAAAGCACCACCTGACCATGGACATGATAACTTGGGACACCTTCTTGGAGCGTTTTAGAGCACGCTATATCTCAGAGCACTTCTGTCAGAGGCGTATCGATGAGTTCCACGACTTGCAACAAAGGGGTCTCACAGTGGCACAGTATGAGAGCCGGTTCCTTGAGCTTTTGCAGTATGTAGACTATATCCAGGACGAGAAGTTGCTCGTCAACCGGTTCATTAGGGGATTGAACCCTAACATATCAGGACCTGTACGGATGGCTGACCCCATAGACCTTAGGGTCGCCGTGGAGAAGGCATTAATTGCAGAGGAGGTACATAGTAGGGCACAGGAGACTCGTGAGCGGTTTCAGAACCGCAACCAGGGCTAGCAGGAGCACAACTCTCGTAGACCACCCCTTCCAGCGAAGGGGGCATTTAGACCTATATTTGGGGCTCCTAGGTCACAACAACCACAACATCAGTCACAGAGAGCTAGACCACATCAGGGTGCGCAGGGCAGATCATCTAGAACATGGCCTACACAGAGCCCATGTAGAGAGCAGAGGCCCCAGGGGCAATAGGCAGTTCCTCCTCGATCCCAACAGTCATTCAGAGGGGGGCATAGTAGTTTTGGGAGGTCTGGATCCTCTTAGTTTGTTAGGCCCCAGTCAACACCGAGGCAATCGAGAGGACCATGCTATGTTTGTAGAGGAGTGGGTCACTTAGCCAAAGAGTGCCCACATGGTTTTGCAGCAGGAGGACCCAGCCTTGTAGCCTCAGAGCCAACAGTTGGAGATGTGGGAAAATCCCACAGGATTTTTGCAGCGGTTGAGAGCCGCCAGGCTGAGCATCAAGCCACCATTATCGAGGCAGCAGGTATGATTGATGGTGTAGCGGTTAGTGTACTATTTGATTCAGGAGCATTTGATTCTTTTATTTCTCCAGTTCTAGACGATAGGTGGGAGGTGGAGTTGGCTTCAGGGGCCAAGGTGCCCGTTGATTCGGTAGTTCGTGATTGTCAGTTGTTTATCGGGGATGTTACCACCACAGTGGATCTACGAGTCACTCCTTTGGGATCCTATGATATAGTGTTGGGTATGGATTGGCTTGGTGCACACCAGGCCAAGATTGATTGTCGCCGCAAGACAATTGAGTATACAGATGATCATGGTATATCAGTATTATTGTCAGGAATTCTTAGACCCATTTCGCTTCGCATGATATCCGCTATGCAGTTGAGGCGGTGCTTGAGGAGAGGGTGCCAGATGTTTGCAATCACCATTAGCGATAGATCTGAGGGATCAACAGAGGTGTCGTTAGACGATCATCCTATTCTCAAAGAGTTTGTAGATGTGTTTCCTTCAGAGTTACCAGGGATGCCTCCCCACAGAGAGGTGGATTTCCACATAGATTTAGTTCCAGGAGCTCAGCCAGTATCGAGGGAGCCATATAGGATGACCACACAGGAGCTCAATGAGCTCAAGATTCAGTTAGAGGAGCTTTTAGAGAAGGGGCGCATAAGACCTAGCGTCTCACCTTGGGGCGCTCCTGTCATTTTCGTTAAAAAGAAGGATGGGTCCCTACGCCTTTGCATTGATTACAGACAGCTGAATAAATTGACAATTAAGAACCGCTACCCATTGCCCAGGATTGATGACTTGTTTGATCAGATGAGGGGAGCCAAAGTGTTCTCCAAGATTGACTTGAAATCCGGATACCATCAGTTGAGAATTGTGGAGGCAGACATCCACAAGACAGCATTTAGGACTCGTTATGGACACTATGAGTTTACAGTGGTGCCTTTTGGGTTGACAAATGCCCCCGCAGTGTTCATGAGTTTGCTGAATGGGGTATTTCGCACCTTCTTGGATAGATTTGTGTTGATATTTTTGGATGACATTCTGATTTACTCACGGTCAGTAGAGGAGCATGAGGAGCATCTGAGGCAGGTTTTGCAGTGTTTGAGACAACATCAACTTTATGCCAATCTGGCTAAGTGCTCATTCTTTCAGACAAAAGTTCAGTATTTGGGACACATCATTTTAGGTGATGGTATCTCAGTAGATCCATCGAAGATTAGTGCCATTATGGATTGGCCAACACCCACCAGTGTTACAGAGGTCAGGAGTTTTATGGGTTTAGCAGGATACTACCGACGTTTTGTAGAGGGTTTCTCCAAGATAGCACACCCCATTACTTCCTTACAACGAAAAGGGAAGAGGTTTGAGTGGACAGAGCAGTGTGAGAGGGCCTTTCAGACCCTCAAAGAGCGTCTCACGAGTGTTCCTGTTCTAGCAGTACCTGATCCAGCTTTAGATTTTGTTGTGTGCATAGATGCATCATTAGATGGTATTGGAGCAGTACTCATGCAGGAGGGGCAAGTGGTCGCATATGAGTCGCGAAAACTTAAGACTAATGAGCTGAATTATCCCACACATGATTTAGAGCTTGCAGCAGTAGTACATGCACTCACGAGATGGAGACACTTTCTTCTTGGCCACCATTTTGAGCTTCATTCTGACCATAGCAGTTTGCAGTACATCTTCACGCAACCGAACTTGAATGCTCGACAAAGACGATGGATGGAGTTCTTGTGTGAGTATGACTTTGATGTACATTACATCAAAGGGAAAGAGAATGTTGTGGCAGATGCCTTAAGTAGACGACGACATGAGATGATGGCTATGACAGTGACTACAGACTTGAGGGCTCGCATTTTGCAGCTTTTGCCGGTGGACGAATGGTATTGTGAGATTCAGAGGGAGTTTCAGTCACAACAGGCCCTTAAGGGCAAGTATTTAGGTTACACAGTGGATTCAGATGGGTTATTATGTCATAGAGGGCGTATTTATGTTCCACAGATTGGGGATCTACGGACAGTGATTTTATTAGAGGCACATAGGGCTCCTTATGCAGCACACCCAGGGGTGAAGAAGATGCATGCAGATCTTCGACAGTTGTAGCATTGGGTAGGGATGCGTAGAGATATTGCAGAGTTTGTGGCTCAGTGCCTTGAGTGTTAGAGAGTCAAGGCCGAGCATCAACACCCGGCAGGACTTCTTTATCCCCATGAGATTCTAGAGTGGAAATGGGACACCATCTCTATGGATTTTATTGTTGGTCTACCTTTGTCTCCTCGTCGCCATGATGCCATTATGGTGACAGTAGACAAGTTGACCAAGGTGGCTCACTTCTCTCCGGTACAGACTACTTACTCAGCACCAGCAGTAGCGAGGGTGTTCTTGGATGACATAGTCAGGTTACATGGGATTCCTCGCAGGATTATATCAGACAGGGATCCAGTATTCACCTTAGCCTTTTGGAGAGCACTACAGCAGACCTTGGGCACCCAACTTAATTTCAGTACCGCATATCACCCAGAGACAGATGGACAGAGAGAGAGGGTTAATCAGGTGTTGGAGGATATGCTACGTATGTACGTGATGGATCATCAATCTAGATGGGAGGAGTATCTTTACTTAGTTGAGTTTGCCTACAACAACAGTCATCACAGTTCCCTAGGTATGGCACCTTATCAGGCGTTGTATGGCAGACCTTGTATGACTCCTTTGAGTTGGGACAGGATTGAGGACAGAGTTGCTATTGGTCCAGACTTATTACAGGACATGGAGCGACAGGTACTTATGATCAGACAACGGTTACAGGAGGCTTTGGATCGACAGAAGATGTATGTAGATGCTAGGAGGTCAAATCAGAGCTTTTCAGTGGGTGACCGAGTGTTCTTGAGAGTGCGACCTTGTAAAAGTCTAATTTGTTATGGAAAGGGCTCTAAGCTAGCACCTCGGTTTGTGGGTCCTTTTGAGATTTTAGAGCGGATAGGACCAGTTGCTTATCGTCTAGCCTTGCCACCTAGCCTGTCGCGTATCCACAATATCTTTCATGTTTCAGTTCTACGAGGTTATGTGCATGACCCATCTCATGTTATCGATTGGAATGCTTTACAGGTCGAGTCAGACGGCCAGTTGGCGCTAGAGCCCATTCGCATATTGGGTCGTCAGATTTTGGCCCTTCGGGGGCGAGAGCTGGACCAAGTCAGGGTCCAATGGGATAGGTATGATGAGGTCGCTGCTACTTGGGAGGATGCATCACGGATGAGGACCCTGTACCCTCACCTCTTTGGGGACTTTCGGGAGGAAGTCCAACCCTAGGGGGGGAGGATGTGAGACCTATCTTTTATGTACCAGGGGTTTTATGATTCATATTGTTTTGTACGGACAATTATGATTTTTGGATTCTTCGATACTCTGGATTTTAGTCTAGACATGCTAGTGTTATCATAGATTCATTATATTTACACATGTATGTTGATCTTCATTGATTATGGGTTCTATGGTATCATGTTGATAATGGGTTTTGTGATAATTTGGACCAATTTGATGATCTTGTTTATATTAAATTGTGAGCAATTGATTATGTGATTTGTTATGCAGTTAATTGGATTAATCTCATGATTCTGTTATCGTTATCTTATGAGCACATGTGAATGTGATTTATTTTGTCAAATTGATCTTATTGGTGATGAGCCTAACCATGTCATGGAGTGAATAAATGTGTTGAATCTTGTGATTCTTTAACATGCTTCTACATAGGTATCATGATGTAATCTCACACTTATTTCACATGCTTATATGGTATTATGTTGATAATGGGTTTTGTGATAATTTGGACCAATTTGATGATCTTGTTTATATTAAATTGTGAGCAATTGATTATGTAATCTCACATGCTTCTATGGTATTATGTTGATAATGGGTTTTGTGATAATTTGGACCAATTTGATGATCTTGTTTATATTAAATTGTGAGCAATTGATTATGTGATTTGTTATGCAGTTAATTGGATTAATCTCATGATTCTGTTATTGTTATCTTATGAGCACATGTGAATGTGATTTATTTTTTCAAATTGATCTTATTGGTGATGAGCCTAACCATGTCATGGAGTGAATAAATGTGTTGAATCGTGTGATTCTTTAACATGCTTCTACATAGGTATCATGATGTAATCTCACACTTATTTCTTTTATTATGATGATTTAACGTGCAATTGAGTGTGCAGGTTATGCATGGCCAGTGGACTAAGGGGATGCCAAGGTGACATACTTCTTGGTACTTTTGCGAAATGTTACTTCATATGTCATGTCAGTAAGCACATTTTCTTATTTTCTAGCACTATGCTAGTGTAAGTAATTAAGGTAATCATGTTAGACCAAGTCTTGGAGTGAATTAAAGGGGCCTTCATCATGTTTTATGGTATTTTCTTGGTCTTAGGTTGTGAAGTCATGTCTTGGGGGTAACTTTATGTTCTTAAAAATTTATTTAAAGGTCATAGGCCCCCTTTTTTGAAGCATGTTCTGCTAATGACGAAATTTAAATTAAGGCAGATTTAAAGTGCTTACTCACCAAAAAAAGGGTGGTGTGTTCATGGGAGGAGGCAACAATTGTCTCTTGGAAAAGGATCATGGAAGTCTTGGGTCTTAAGTAAGCCTTCTCTGGAATAGTGGGGGTGTGCCGATGTTTATCTTTCAAAAAAAAAAGAAATCTGCTACTGTATTTGCTTTCTGGAGGCTATCTGATTTGGAGAATAAGATTGGAAGAGGGGAGCTACTGTCTGTATTATCATCTTGAAGAAAACATAGGTCAGTAGATTCATTCCCCTTTGTGTTTAATTTTTCTGGTAAATTATGTGTGATAATACCTTTTTGTGAGACATTGTGTAAGCTGTATTGCCATTATGAAAACTTCATAGGTTAATAATTTTATTCCCCTTGTGTTAATTTTTTTCTGGAAATATGTGTGTAATTACATGCCTGGGGGGGAAATTGTGTGAACTGATATGGCTGCTTGTTGAGAATGTGACAAGTTGAATGGATCTTCATAGTTCTTGAAGGTTCATTGTGTGAGGGGTCTAAGTGGGAGAGATGTCTGGGAATGGGAAGCTGTTATAGAAATGAAAATAAATAAATCTGTTATATGGGTATGAGTACCCAGTTAAAGGCCTGGATTGTGCATAAAGCTGTTGGTATGTTGGTTAAATTGAGGAGAAGATTGGAAGTGGAAAAGTGGTTGGGGATTGGAAGTGAGAAGTTTGTTTTGTGTTGTAAATTGAAGTGGTAGTGTCTATAATTGCTTCAGAAAATAATATGATGTCCCCACTCCCCCTACTCTGGGCTCAAGTGACTGAGTCCAATGTGAAGTGTAATGTGATAATTGGAAAGTTGTAGTGGAGTCCTAAGTAGGGTTGTTTTATGCCTCTAGTAATGTCCTTATTTGTATTGTGCTTTGTGGCAAGCCATGTTTGTGGGTCTATGAACTGTGTGTGTCCTGTTACCTTGGCTATCCCCTGGCTTGGGGGTGGACTGTAATCAGTCCTATGGATGGGAGGAGAGCTCCCACTGGTCAGGAAAGTGGTGATGTGTTTGTATGCAGGGAGAAAAGAAAAAGGTTGACCCAGCTGAGGAAATGTCTGTTCAAACCCTTGTGTAGATCTCCTTGGAAATGGACCTGGGTGCAGGGCAAATGTGTTTGTGTTTACAGGAATGATACTTCTGCCAAAAAAAAATGAAAGTTTCAATGAGAATTTTGCAAAAAAAATGTAAATAGATATGTGTATACATGTGTGTTGATTTCTGGCAGTAACAACCTTCTCTCTCTTTCTCTTCTATGTCCCAAATCTTCTCTTCTGAAGAGAGCCTAGTAATGTGAAAAGTAGTTCTTATTATGCTAATTTTGTGTTCTGAACAAAAATGAAAATGATAATGAGGAAATTCTTTTATCCTTGTTGCTTAATGATTGTGTAGCAAACACAATACTGTAGGACAAATATACTGATCTATCGGACAAATATATGGATCTACATTGAAAGAAAAATAAAATTTTAAAGACTGGTGTATTGCTGGTGAAGATTTTCTTTTTTCTGAAGGTGCCCATATAATACTCTGCTGTGCTAGAATATTTTTACTTGTATTTTTGGTCTGCAAGAGAACAAAAAAGGAAGAAAAGATAGAATGTAATAGCTTTTCCATTGTTTCCTTGCTGTGAATGCATGGGATCTTCCATTGGTTTCTGTACTTAGCCTGTACCTAGCAAGTTGCTTTTCTTGTTCAAAATAGTCGCTATGGCTCCATGTTAAAGAGTTAAACTTGCTTCTGTTCTCGAGTAAAAAATAATCCATTTCTCTGTAAAATGTGGACAAGATTAAATTAATGTCACTAAGGCAAGCAAAACAAAGAGGGGAATTCAATGTAGGAGTATTAAGAAGAGGTAACAGATTGTAAACAAATTGTTATAATGCCATTTTTATTACTTAAGTTAACACAAGGTAGGGCTTCTTTTTTCTTTTTCATATAGAATGGCTAGGACTTTTAGTTCAATTGGCCTACTGGCAAAGAGATCATTTAAAAACAAATTGAATGTCACCTCGTTGACAACATACATGCATGATTGACCAACTTCTTGAGGTGGGGATCTGTGAGAATGAGCATAAGGGCTCATGTAGAGTATTGAAGCCATGTTTAAACAACTTTGTTAGGGGCTGTTAGTGCGTCATCAATACTTAGGAATGTACAACATGGGTAAAATTCTATCAGTGGTCCTAATCCCTCCTCATCTCTAGGTATATTTTTTGGCATTGTTCATTTTAAACTATCTCTTGTATTTTGGCTAAAAACTGGTGATTTTTTTTCTGTAATGATTATGTAATGTTTGCTTGTATACTAAATAACTGTGGAAATGGATAGGCCCGTTCAATAACTTGAGGTGTCCATAATTGAAATAATTCACCATCAAAGGGATGGCAAGCACAGGCACAATCAATCAGGTGGCAGGCTAGTTAAAAATCAGATGTCTCAATCCTGTTAAGTAGGAGTGAATAATTTTAGACTAATGGGGTCATTTTTTCAAATTTCATGCAATGAGGGCACCCGACCATAATCTGCATTGACAGTTTCTGGAGCACCTGTTAATCTGTACATGAAGATCAGGCGTTCCTAACATCTGACAGGAAATTCTTTATTAAGTGTTGTTTTGGATGCTTCATTGATTGAAAACCATGTTTGGTGGTCTATGTATCTTGCCATTCATGTGTGTATTCTTTCTCAGGATTAGGATCTTTGTATGTTACACATCCATGCACCGTTATGCGTATATAATAGTGAGCTATTTTGTATAGGATTTTTTTCAGAGTATACCACTTACTTTGTATCCCATATCCAATTTTTATGTGTACAAGAGTGAGCTATCTTTGTTGCTGTTTAATGTCTATTCTCGAGAGCAGGGATTGACTAAACAAGCCAGCCTCCACTTTGCTCTGCTAATGTGGGAGATTTATGTGTAGGTGTATAGTATAAAGTGAAATGTCTTTTTAGACGAGAAATCAACTTGTTTTGTGGCAGGTAATTGTCAAACTATTGACCACATGCTTCCCATTGTATATGGTTGCTCATAGTGGTTTTAATGCCCCCCATGGTGGAAGAAAATTACATATAAGTTGGGTGGGGATGCCACCTGTTGAGAAGGCTCTAGTGTATAATAATATACACTATATTTATTTTATTGCTTGGCTAACATCATAACTCTCGGGGCCTCACACCGTGTACAGGGTGAATGTTTCAAAGGTTTGATTGCTGGGCACCACAGCCGATTTTTTGTGGTCATTTGGACCAGTGTAAGAGTTGCCACAAGGAAAACAATTGAAGAGCTGTAGCCAACCATTGTGCTCATGCAGTCACCTGGCTGAACGATCTTTCTTGAAATTGCTGCCTGTAACTTCCACTTGGATTTTTCTCCTTTGGACCTTCAATGTTTTTCACATATGTCCATAGTGGTGTGGTTGCATTGTTTTGCATTCATTTTTCACAATGGCATGCCAATGAGTAGTCATTTTTTGATTCATCATCATCACAATCCCTGGCTTGGCTACAAGTTCTTCCTTAATATTGCAAATAGTTAGTAAACTTATTTTTATAAGCAAACAAACATGTTGAAACATGAAATCATTGTTCTTTCTGTACGTATCTCTTGCACTAGGACAGTCACAAACATTATGGATGTTTTGGGGATGTGGGCAAAAAGTCTTTCCTGTTTTGTGGGGTTACTTGTGGAGGTCTTAGCATTGTCAGGATATCGGCGGACCTCTCCAATCTGTCTGGGATGTTCCTGTATGAACAGTCTAAAAGTAAATTTGTAACATCAAAAATTAAAAGGGGGCATTTTCAAACAGCTCTTTTGATTATCATTGATAATATGACAATCAGATTTATAACTTTTACGTATGTTTTCCAGTATTTCTCTCAATTTTTATTTCAATATTTAATGGTCAATGTTGAATTACATTGTTCAATGTTCAGTGTTCAATGTCATAGATGTTAATGTTATTTAATTTCAGCTGTTTATAAATGTTTGATGATGTTTAATAGTTGAATTATACAAGTGAAAAACTATAGCATATGCTTTCGTATAATACCCATATTATTATATATATAACTTATAAGCCAGTGCGTTGAGAGACAGCAAGGATTTGTCGATCCGAGTCAAAGTCAGCGGTTGGTAAGTCTGTAGCAGAGAGCCCGCCAAAAAAAAAATTAAACACAGAATTTTGTTTGAAACCTTTGTTAAAAACCATTAAAAGTAGATTATCTAGTATTATATAATTTTTTAACTTGCTGATCTTGTTCAGAGAGTCTGAGTCATAAAACAGCTTGCCAATTCTTCTGAGTTCGAGTCTGAGAATGTTCAGTTCAAGGATTTTTCAAAAATTCGTAAATAATTGTCCTTTACAAGTTGTAAAATTTTGGGCATCAGATTCTTCCATCCAAATGCTGCTGCTAAAAATGTATAGAATGAAAATGAATTCTATTAAGGTTTTGGAGTTTCAGGACTATTTTTAAGGGGACTATACCGTATGAAGTAATTGTAGACCAGGGGAGGGCATTTTTGGCGTTTGAAACATGTTCTTGTGTTTTGATTGTTTTTGTTTTGTAATATATATTTTTTTCTTTTAAATAGAAAGCCTGTTCTGGTTGGTAAATCTGCTTATGGAATTTTCTCCTAGAGTTGGAGAATACACCTGGTTATTTCTCTGTTCTGATGGATGGTTGGATATCTGCTCTGAACGTATCATATCGGGGTACCTTAGGAAATGGGGGCCGATTGGGGTCATGTATGGTAAGGCCCCATAGTCCCGGATTATATAATGCATTTTTCTAGTTAATATGCTTTTTTTATTGTAGATGATAAGGGATCCCAAGATATATATATGCCTAGAGACAAATTTATCATTTGTTTGAATTATATGTTGGAAGTATTATATACAAGTCCCAACTTAAGTAAATTCTTTTCTTTGTGGTCGGGTTAATTTTTCTGGGGTTTAATTCATTTTTATTTGTCACACGTCTATTTTTTAAAATAAAAGTAAGTGAATTATTTATTATTAAATATCTATATTGCAAATGTTGCTGCAACAAAATTGACAAAGATTTCAAGTTCTACAATAGATAGAGAATCAGATCAGCTCATAAAATCAGCTGATCAACAAAGCCTCTAAAACCCCAGAAGTGGACCATCAATGTTTACGGGATTTTCATTTAGCTGTAAGTGTTGAATCCAGGGTGGATTGCTTGCTGGCTGCAATGTTCTCGGAAGTATCATTAGATCTAACTTAAATATTCATCATCCTTATTTTATTTTTTTGACTAATTAAAAGAGATGCAAGGCATCATCTTTTTCCACCGGTTTTCCATCATCCAGGGTTGGAACAAAACAGTTTTCTTTAGCTACGTCTTTAGGTAATGTTGCCTCTTAAGATCCACGTTAGAATTACAAGCAGCACCTAGTTCTTCTATAGGAACAACATTCGGGGACAGGACAGAAAAGGGGTTGGAGGAAGAGTGAGCTTGAGCAGAACAATCCAATTTTTTTTTGTGCCCTCTACTTCCTATTGGTTTTATCAAAGATTTTGATCCTCAATTCGTTGGTTTGATTTAGGCTTTATAGGGCAGTTCCTTCAAAACTGTCCATGTCAATGACATAATTTGAATGTAATATGTTCATAGTCAATCCTCTGAGTGAGGATGGTTCTTACTAGCTGAAATTAGTGTCCTCAAGAAGCCCATTAAGGAGATCAATTTCCACACAAATATAGGCAACAGAGTAATTCTTTTCTTTGAGCTTAGCACATGTCTTCTATGTACCAATAGAATTTCTTTTTGCCTTTAAGGTTTCATCATTCTATAAATATAGGTGAAAGAAGGGGTGTTACTCGTGGATATCTTAGCATTGTCAGGATATTGGTGGACCTCTCCGATTTGTCTAGGATGTTCCTGCATCAACAGTCTAAAAGTAAATTTGTAACATCAAAAATTGAAAGGCGGGCATTTTCAAACAGCTCTTTTGATTATCATTATCATTGCCATAATATGGCAATCAGATTTATAATTTTTACATATGTTTTCCGGTATTTCACTCAATTTTTATTTCAATATTTAATGGTCAGTGTTGAATTACATTGGTCAATGTTGAATTATCAATGTTCAGTATTCAATGTCATTTTAATAGTTGAATTATACAAGTGAATTATACTAGTGCGTTGAGAGACAACAAATATTTGTGGAGCCGAGTCGAAGTTAGCGGTTGGCAAGTCTGTAGCAGAGAGCCCGCCGAAAACAAATCAAACACAGAAAATTGTTTGAAACCTTTGTTAAAAACCATTAAAAATAGTTTATCGAGTATTATATAATTTTTTATTTTGCTGATTTTTTTCGGAGAGTCTTAGTCATAAAACAGCTTGCCAATTTTTCTGATTTCGAGTCTGAGAATGTTCAATTCAAGAATTTTTCAAGAATTCATAAATAGTTTTCCTTTACAAGTTGTAAATTTTTTGTCATCAGATTCTTCCCTCCAAATGCTGCTGCTAAAAAAGTTAGAATGAAAATGAGTTCTATCAAGGTTTTGGAGTTTTAGGACTATTTTTAAGGGGCCTATAACGTATGAGGTAATTATAGACCAGGGGAGGGCATTTTTGACGTTTGCAACATGTTTTTGTCTTTTGATTGTTTTGTTTTGGTATTTAAATTTTTTTCTTTTCAAATGGAAAGTCTGTTCTGGTTGGTAAATCTGCTTATGGAATTTTCTCCTAGGGTTGGAGAATGCACCTGGTTATGTGATTTTCTCTCTTCTGATAAATGGTTGGATATCTGCTCTCAACATATCATATCAGGGTACCTTGTAGCTTGGGAAATAGGGGCCGATTGGGGTCATGTATGATAAGGTCCCATAATCCTGGATTATATAATGCATGTTTTTAGTTAATATGTTCTTTTATTGTAGATGATAAGGGATACCAAGATAGATATATATATATATATATATATATATATATATATCACATTTATATTTGACAAATTTATCATTTGTTTGAATTATATGTGGAAGTATTGTATACAAGTCCCAACTTAAGTAAGTTCTTTTCTTTGTGGCTGGGTTAATTTTTCTAGGGTTTAATTTATTTGTATTTGTCACATCTATTTTTTAAAATAAAATTTATTGATTTATTTCTTATTAATAATAATACCAATATTGCAAATGTTGCTGCAATAAAATTGACAAAGATTTCCAGTTCTACAATAGATAGAGAATTAGATCAGCTCCTAAAATCAGCTGATCAACAAAGTCTCTAAAACTCGGGAAGTGGACGATCAATGTTTATGGGATTTTTGTCACGTCTCATACATTGACTTATTTTGACCATTGACTTATTTTGATCATGACTTATTTTGACCATTGACTTATTTTGATCGTGACTTATTTTGACCATTTGACTTAGTTTGACCATGACTTATTTAGATAATGTTTAATCATGACCTTATGAGATTTAATATACGAAGTATGATATGTGTTAAGAGCAATGCTTTAATATAATTGTTTCTTTCAAGAATAATGAATGCATTCATATAAATGTTGAGTTAATTATTGTTCCTACAATGGTTACTAATACTCTTTTGTTTTGCATGCTTGAGTGCATATGAATGGCAGGTGATCGAAGGCCAAGGAGATCGAAGGCCAAGAGTGTGATTGAGGAAAAGGAGGTTAGCTTCTCGACAGGGTAGAAGAGGAGAAAACTCTTGGTTATGCACACACCACTTACATCATGTAGCTGCATTAGATCATGTTCGTTTTTACAATGTGATTGCGTGAAATGATTAGCATAGCGAATTTGAAATATGGTTAAATTAGATCATGAAATTATATGGCTTATTCTATTTCCTTATTTCTCATTATAAATTTGAGCAAAAAGGGTTAAATCTATATTTTGATTAAAAGAAATGTATTTAAAAATTAAAACAAATTAAATAAAAGAATAAACATAAAATAAATCTGTTTTTGCATAAATGAATTTTTTTAATAATTGCATAAAAGGGATATAAATAAATCTGTTTTGGGATATATGGTCAATTTTCTTCCAAAAGAATTAAGAATGAACAGCCCGAGAGAGCATTGGGCTCTGGAAAATTCTGTCTCAAAACCAACAAATTGTTGGGCATGTGGCAATCCTTGCAAAAACTGCTGTCAACTGGAAATGCATGCATGATCCTCGAAAAAGAGGAGGCTTTAAGAAAGAGAAAGACTTGGATTGTGAACATCGCAGAGCTCTGGAACAGAGGAAATTAAAAAAAAAGAGGTACTGTGGAACATCTGCAAATAGATCCAAAATCTTGCTAGGTTCTCTTCATTATGCCTTCTTTTATCTTTATTTTTTTTAAGAACTGCAGTAAGGAATTGAATTATTTCCTGTTTTAGAGTGCAAACAACTGGGAATTCCTTTCCAATTTCGTTTTGAAATCTGGGTAACAGCTCACTATTTTGTGTTGCAATTATAAGATATATTTTCCTTCTTCAGGAATAGGGTTTTCGTTCTGTGGCAAGTCTGTATTCTTTTCTCAAGTGCAATTACATGTCTCCATATCTGTTGTTTAAAAATTCTGTCATCTAAATGAAAACCAAAATGTCTTGAGGTAAACCCGAATGCAGATTATACTGAGCGAATGTCTTGAAGTTTGAATTGCTTTGGGGATTATTCCCCTGCCCTCCCCATGGGAAGGATGTGGACTGTGGAGGCTTGCGCCCTCCACAGGCCGCGGCCTGTGGAGGGCACAAGCCCTCACAGCCCGCCCCCTCCCCATGGGAGGGGCAAGGGCTTTTCCTGAGCCCTTTTGGTCGCTCAATGCCAGTAAGGAAACCATGTAAAATACCCTGTTAATTATGTACGGCCAGTAAATTCACAAATTTGAAAATCAGAATTTCTTACTTCGAATTTTATACAGTTGAACATGAATTTCTACACACATATATATATATGTATGCATATACAAAATGACTGCACATATATATATATAAATATAGATACCCATGCATTGTATGCCAAATACAAATTGAAACAGGAAATTCTTTCCCAGAAAAGTAGTATGAATTCTGTTTTATAAATATTTTGAATCTGAAGCAAGGACAGAAAAATCTTGAAAAGCCATGTAACAGGAAGTAGTATGAATTCTATTCTTTGAGTTGATAAATCTGAAGCAAGGACAGAAAAATCTTGAAAAGCCATGTAACAGAAAGTAGTATGAATTCTGTTCTTTGAATTGCTAAAACCTGAAAACAATAACAAAAGTGTTTGAGACACCATATAGACTGGAAAGTACCTTGAATATGTTAAAAATAATACAACATGAAATGTGTATGAAAGATTGTCTTCCAAACCTCATAATTTTTGAACAAAAATTGCATTGTATCAGTATATTATTTTACTCTGTACCCTGTAATGAAATAGGGAATTAAAACTGTCAGTCATAGAAATGCATATGGAAAACTGAAAACACTGTTCTTACTATCAAGTAGTGCACTGAAAATTATCAAGATATATATACATATATATATGTTCTTTATCCAAATTAAAAAAAGGGGACACTTACCAAAGGATAAATGGCATCTTACAACTGAAATATAAGGAATGTACTAAAAATTCACTTCTTTTAATTGATTAAAAGATGAAAGCCTGTTTGAAAATGTATTAAGTTTCTGTTAAGTATTATTTAACTGCACTATGGTAACTTCCGGGACAGGGTGCCGAAGGTGGGCAAATAGAGACGGTAGTATTACCTCTTCTAATTCTACCATTTATTATTATTTTGCTTGGCCAAGCACTGTACCATTGAAATAGATGGATTGTTTATTTTAAAAGCCTAGAAATTTATTTGAGTCTCTGCCACCTCCTGTTGCAAGAAATGTGTTTATTTCATGTTAGAAATGCATATAGGCATCAGGCACGCACCAAGAGTGCCCTCCTGTTTTACCGTTTCGGGTTGCTAGGCTCCTTTATGCAGGGCCGGGGATTCCTTCGAGTTAGGAAGGGACCCGGGGAAGTCATGGACTTCGTGGTTGGGCGGAAAAGGCGCCTGAATCACATTCTTGGCCCCAGCTCGCAAGAAGACCAAGGTGTCACGGCGGTTGGTGGATCCAAGATTATTTGCTATTGATGTACTTATGTATCATTCAGACTTGGCTTGTGAAGCCCGTTATTTATGTATATACATTTTGAAATTCTTGTAGAAACTTGAAATGGAAGTATATTTGAAAGTATTTAATGTATCATTGATTTTAAGAAGTTAAAGTTTTATATCTTAGCGTAGAAAAGATGTTCTATTAGAAGGATTGATTCCTCCAAGTGAAGAGGAATATATGTATATGAGAAAATCATTGAAATACTTATGCTTTGTTTCATTTACAATGATGATATTATTTTATGAAATGCAACTCAAATTCTCTTTATTTCATTTGGAAGAATTATGAGAAATGTTGACTTTTCGGAAACTTATGGTATGAATAAATTTAGAACACTTTTAATTTCCCTTAATGATGTGTTAAAAGGGTTTGAAAATTACTCTTAATTTTCCGAATGTTACAATTTTCTTTTAGTTGTAAGTGTCAAATCCAAGGTAGATTGCTTGCTGGCTGCAATGTTCTCGGAAGTATCATTCTAACTTAAATATTCATCATTCTTTTTAACTTTTTTAATTAATGATAGGAGATGCAAGACATCATCTTCTTCCTTTTTTACTTTTTTGATTAATGATAAGGAGACGCAAGACATCAACTTCTTCCACCTGTTTTCCATCATCAAGTGTTGGAACGAACAATTTTCTTTAGCTACGTCTTTAGGTAATGTTGCCTCTTAAGATCCACGTTAGAATCAACATCACCTAGTTCTTTTATAGTAACAACATTTAAGGACAAGATACACAAGGGGTTGGAGGAAGAGTGAACTTGTGAACAATCCCAATATTCTTTGTGCCTTCTACTTCGTACTGGTTTTATCAAAGATTTGATACTCAATCGGTTGGTTTGATTTAGGATTTATAGTGTAGTTCGTTCAAAAATATCCATGTCAATTACATAAATTGAATTTGAATGTAATATGTTCATAGTCAATCCTTTGAGTGAAGACTAGTTCTTACAATGTGAAATTAGTGTCCTCAAGAAGCCCATTAAGGAGATCAATTTGCACACAAATATAGGCATCTGAGTAATTCTATTCTTTGAGCTGAGCCCATGTCTTTTATGCCCCAATAGCATTTCCTTTTGCCTTCATCATTTTATAAATATAGGTGGAAGAAGTGGAGCCTTAGGCAGATTGGCAACCTAGAGGGTGTTTCTATTATTGAATCAAAATTAGGTATTGCTTGTTATAGGTAAAGGTTGCAGGTGCCCATAAACCAAGGACCATTGCAAAATATCAAGCATTCTTCTTATTTGACTGAGAAGGTAGGAACAAAAATCCTCTCAAACACATTAAAATGTCAATATCCTCTTTAAGTTGGCCTCCTTTTTCTATCTACCCAGTTTTCTAGTGATTTGTAAGAGGGCCATGTTAGTGTTGTGGTGGCGAGAGATATTTTCTCCTTGATATATTCTTGATCAAGGCAAGCTAGCCTTCATTTTTTTACAAATAAAACTTGCATTTTCTAGGTCGGCCCTAGAAAGGTGGGTGCCTTGTTTGGTATATAAAGAGGATAGAGTCCTTTCATTCAAGTAAATTCATTCACTCTTCAATTCGCATCTTCAGTAGCAGCAGTAGTTCGCCTCCTACCAACATATTCGATTCTAAGAAGAGTCTTCATTTGTATTTCGCTTCAAGGAGACATTTGTATTTCGCTTCAAGGAGAAGTGTCTCCATTCATTGTATTAGACTTGGCCTTGTGTAGGGCCTGATTTGTATGCAGTTTTTGCACTTATTCTTCTCATATATAAGAGATCATTTTATTGGTTTTTTTCTCCCTTGAGGAGGGTTTTCCCACTTGAGGAGGGTTTTCCAGGGTAAAATGTTGTGTTCATTGTCTCTGAGTTGTGATTTTTGCTTATTGCATTTCTAATCCTAAAACTAACACGGTATTAGAGCGGGTTTAGGAAATCCGATCGGATTTGACTAATTAAAGTTTGCAGGGTAGGAGGATGCTGAGATTGAGAAATTCCAGAGTTTATCATTATTTGGGGTTTGTGTTGCATATACCTGGGCGCCATCAGTCTTAGCATAATCAGACCTGGGAACCACGTATGTTGTTCAGACCTAGGACATAAGAAATGTCTATATGAGCTTACATCGTCAAAACTTAAAGTTTTTTAGACATGATACTTCATTGGGTGGCTACGTGGGAGTGTATGCTCTCATTTGATTAGACAATAGTTGCTGAGTCGGAGTTATGAATTATTGTAAAGATTGCTAAGACAAACCTGCATCTTCAAGGAGTTTCGAATGCCTACAAGTCTAAGCATGAACTTTATCAAAATGGGCAAATGAACTATGCAGGAAATCTGAGCATAGTCTTGGATTACCATACAAGCGTGGTGTGAATTTCTGGGACTCACCATGACCTAGGTGATTGTTGGAACCTGGGTGCCATATTTGGAAGAGCATGACTAGTTAATGATTGAGGCGTTTCACCATTACAGAGCCGTGGCAACCAGTTGTTACTCAAGGAGTCAACCGACCCTGGAAGTGATTTGTAAGTTCTATATTGACAAATCTGGGTGCATTACACAGCTCGATTGAGGAGTTTGGAGACTTGAATGAATTCATAATACTGCTGGAAAAGACAACCTACAAGAGGCTCCTTGGTATTTATTTGGCGCAACTCCTTGATAAACACAATTTGGAGATTGTGGCAACATTCACCTTCGATTTTGGTCGGTGGAAAGTGGAAGATCTGTGAAGTCATCATCTTGAGGAAATTGTCAAGACTATGTCGAATAGCTGAAGGTAGGCTAGAGACGAAAATCATCATTCAGGATATTAAGGCAATCACAGATTAAAGGGTCGGGTTGCCTGTGTTAAGCCGTATAAAATCATTCATTGTCACCTTGTAAGAGGTAACGACATTAGTGATATACGTGAAGCCTTAAAGAAGCGAATATCAATTGTCGGGCAAGTCAAGCTTCAATATCTTTGTCGCATCTCTTGAATGTTGGAGTTGCATCAGAGCACTTGGGAATTAAAGGTGTCGTTCTATTTAGGAAGTCGTCATTTAAATAAACTATCAAGTTTTAAATCATGGGGCCTGTGTTTAATCGGGAGCTGCTTATTTATACTTTGCCTTTGAAGAGATTGCTGTGATAATGTGACTCTATTTGATATGCTTGCTGAGTCATATCAACGCTTTATCATCCCTGCTCACCTAGACAAAAGTATAGTAGAAAGTCATGTCATGCTCAAGGAAGAATCTATTGAGCAACGAAGGATAGCTTTGGAGAAGTACCTCCGCCAATTGGCTAGATACCCAGTCATTAGGAAGAGTAAGGAATATATGTTGTTTCTTTAGGTTGAAGAAGATCAAACGATCATTGAAGAGCTGCAGTTGTCTGAAAAGTGTTGCAGTTCACAGTCAAGGAAACTCGCTGTTGCTCGTAGGAGATCTTTGTTGTCAAAAAGTATAGATCGTTGTGATTTGCATATTGCCAGTTCCTCTAGATCTGAAATTTGTTGCAACCGGAAACCAGAGGGAAAGATATGGAGATTGAAATCTGGACAGGCATCACTGGCTGGATATTTGTAATAAAGAGTTAAGTATTTCATGTTTATACCCTTGAATAATGATCATGGATTTAAATAATCTCGTAGATTAGTGAATCATGTATGTTACTAGCATTGGTCTGTATATACCTCTTCGGGGTAGGTTGATGCTATGAACTATCATTAATCTCTTTAAAATGTAGGATGGATCGAGGAGCAAAAGGATGTTGGATTCATCCCTCGATTACACTCTTGTCATTCAGAGGGAGTTAAATTCCAGGCACAAGTTGAGATCATGACCAGGAAGAGTTTAAGGTTCTAAGATCGGTCAATGGAGGGGAGTTCACTTCCAAAGGGTTTCTTTGCAATCTCTGTATTGAGGTAGGGATCTAGAGGAAGTTCTGTGTTCAGCAAAATGGAGTCCTATGTCTTGAGGAACTAAAATGAGTCACCGAGAAGAAGTGAAGGTGTCAGCTAAGTGGGTTGCAGTGTTGCAAGGTCAAGTGCTAAGTCCTTGGAAGACCTCTTCAACTGTAGAGAACAAAATTGCACAAGACAGTCAATCTTATTTTGACATTCGTAGCTCCGCAAACCTATTCAGAATAGGGTGATTTGGGATGAGGTTGAGAAGGATAGTCTTGAAACAAGTCAGTAGTGCCGGAAGTGTGCATTGGAAACCATTTCTCTAAGGCAAGCATTGTAGGCAATCTTGGACAAGGAGGTCAGGAGGTTGATGTAGGTACTTGGAGCTTCAGAGGGAGTCACATCATTATGAAGATTTATTGTAATGTATATTTCTTTGAGATAGAGAAATATGAAGTGAAAGCCCTTGTAGTGTATATTTCTTTGAGACAGAGAAATATGAGGCGCAAGCCCTTGTTCATTTCTGAGACTGAGATTAGACGTCATATTGAGAGACTTCATGACAACATAACGTTGAGAGGCTCCGTGATGAACCATTGTACATCTCTAAGACTGAGATGTGTTTCTCTCCACACATGGGTGTAGCCATTGTTGACGTCATGTTGAGAGACTCTATGACGACATCACATTGAGAGACTCTGTGATGAACCCTTGTACATCTCTGAGTTGAGGTGCAAGCCCTTGTTCATCTCTGAGACTGAGATTAGACGTCATGTTGAGAGACTCCATGATGACATAATGTTGAGAGACTTCGTGATGAACCATTGTACAACTCTAAGATCGAGATGTGTTTCTTTCCACACATGGGTGTAGCCATTGTGGACGTCATGTTGAGAGACTCCATGATGACACTACATTGAGAGACTTCGTGATGAACCCTTGTACATCTCTGAGACTGAGATGTGTTTCTTTCTACACATGGGAGTAGCCATTGTGGACGTCATGTTGAGAGACTCCATGATGAAGTGTTTCTTTCCACAAATGGGAGTAGCCATTGTGGACATCACGTCGAGAGACTTCGTGATGAACTCTTGGACATTTTTGAGACTGAGATGTGGTTTTCCACAAATGGGTGTAGCCATTGTGGGCGTCATGTTGAGAGACTCCATGATGAGGATATGTGGAAAATACCTCCCTAGTTAAGAGGGAGTGTTAGTGTTGTAGCAGCGGGAGATATTTTCTCCTTAATATATTCTTGATCAAGGCAGGTTGGCCTTTATTTTTGTATAAATAAAACTTGCATTTTCTAGGTTGGCCCTAGAAAGGTGGGCACCTAGTTGGGTATATAAAGAGGATAGAGTCCTCTCATTCAAGTAAATTCATTCACTCTCCAGTTTGCATCTTCAACAGTAGCAACAATTTGCCTCCTAGCAGCAGATTCGATTCTAAGAAGAAGAGTCTTCATTTGTATTTCGCTTCAAGGAGAAGTTTCTCCGTTCATTGTATTAGACCCGACCTTGTGTAGGGCCTGATTTGTATGCAGTTTCAACACTTATTCTTCTAATATATAAGAGATGATTTCGGTGGTTTTTTTCTCCCTTGAGTAGGAGGGTTTTCCTAGGTTAAACGTTGTGTTCATTGTCTCTGAGTTGTGTTTTCTGCTTATTGCATTTCTGATCCTAAAACTAACCGGCCAAGCACCGGTAAACTTGCCAACCAAAGCTTGTTTATCAATACTGATAATCAAATTAGCTGACTCCACAAGGGGAATATCTCTAGAAGGAACATCTTTCTAGTGGTTAATCGTACAAAGTATTTTGTTGTCATTCCCTAAAATTCAGATAAACAACAGCAGCAGAGGCATTTAGGTTTAGTGAGGGTTTCATCGCAACATCTATTCTAGTAGCAACATCTTTCTAAGAGTGGGTAGCCATGAGAATGGGAATGACCTAGAAGACCAACATAAAAAACCAAACAAGCAAGATCTAGTTCCTTGACATAGTATCCAAAAAGACAATATGAAAATTACAATGGTGGAAAAAGCAAGCTCATAGTGAGCCATAAGTAGGCTAGGCAACCAACTATAAATGTAGCTATAAAATCTTAAACGTGTCTAGTATTGTGCGAGTCTGCCAGACATCTATATTACTTAACACAAGCCTGCTTAATTTAACACTAAAGTGGAATTGAGTTTAGCTTTGGAATTTCATCTTAAAGTTTCTTGAACAAATTCCCCAATAAAGTTGCATTTGCTGCATTTGTTTCATTAGTTTGTCCCATCTCATAGAGAGTTCCTAGTGTGTTTCAAACCTCAAGGTCAACTTATTAAAAAGATTACAAAGTTTCATTCTAAAAATGAGTTAAATTTGTACGTAGAAGTTTTTTGTATGTGTAAAATTTGATGGAAATGATTAATTTCTTTCACTTGGATGTTTGTCTAACCTTGACCCATTAACCTGTGGAGCCATCTATCTCAAGGACCTAGGAATTTTTTGTGAGCAGTTTTATCTTTTAGCCTCTATCCCATCAACACTACTCCTAGGTGTTCAACTACTTTTAAAACAACATATTGACGATTATAGCTCAAACGTATACTTTTGTTGTGCTTAGCATCATAATTCTTAGAGTAGATGCATTTTGGGAATAATTATGTCTTTATATATATAACAAGGGATATTGCAGCTCCGTGCTCTTGAGCAAGTTTTTTCACAAGTTTAATTATTTGTGGGAGCATTAACTAATAATCCTTAGCTCTTGTAAAATTAGGTCTTCTTCAAATCTTAACTTGTACCACCTTAGGTCTAGAGAGGGCATGGTATTGCATCAATTTGTTTAGGATCTGATACCTTAGCTACATGCCACACAACTTTATTTCTTCTTAAAGGTTACACATGCTACCATTACTTGTGAATGAGCTTATATATAAAAGTAAATTCCTTTAGCTATCTAAATTTCCTTTTGTCTTTTATCAAATTTACCAATGGCAAGTATTTCACATGGGAAGAATATTAGAAAGCATTCTATATGAATAATGGCTACAAATAGATTATCCTTGAGAATAATAAGCTATAACAAAACCTTTCTTTTTTTCGTGGAAATAGGTGGAGCTATCTCAATCGTTAAAATCTTTGTGATGTTGAGGGTTTGTTCATATCATTTGCTGCTGAGCACGGCTCTTCAGATGCACTTGTTGACGTAAAGCTTTTCACTCTTTTGCGGTCTTGGTGGGTTGTCTTTGGATTGGTTATAGGTCTGAGGTTTATTTTCACGTTTTTATTGGAGTTTAATGATATAGTCAACCTAGAGTAGTTTTGATGATGTGGAAATTATTATTTCTCTCTCTAAATTTCTTTGCTAAAATAATAATTCAAGTTTATACGATTAACTTGTTTATTTTTTTTTTTTGAGAGAAAACCAAGTTACATTTTAATGTCTTCACAAGGTTTGGCTTTGAGGGGTAAAAAATGTTGTGGAAGAGACTAGAGTAGTTAGAATTGGTATTTATTTATTCTAATAATAAATTTTAAGGGGACTAGTTTAGTGAGAATTCAATTTTTTTTGATTTGTAAGCATTATTTGGATACAACTGTCTCATATTTGGAGCAGTAATACCATGTTTCTTATTGTTAGTTCCCGCCATGGAACTATAGCGGAGGCCTCTATCCTCAAACAATGATTAATATACATTGGAACAACCAATGAGGATGCATGATTGTTTGCAAATTTGTCTTTGGTTTGCTATCTCCATAGTTAACTTGTATATTTTTTTATGAAAAATAGATTGAAGGTTTTTTAGCGCTCTATGATTGGGTTTAGGATAAGTTTGTAGATTGTTAGAGGCTTTGTGGGCATTGCAAGGCAAGAAAAGGCATAGAAATCAATTTTTGTTTGCAGTTTGCCAGAGCCTCTGTGAACATTGTGAGACAAGAGAAGGTGCGTAGGGTTTTAAGTGTGATGGCAAGTTGAAATAGTGGCAATTTTGGCATGCAAAGGAGGCGTGTCCAAATATAGGTGGCAGTTGGGTAATGTACTCTATTTCAAGGAAGTCAGAGGCCTATAACAGTCCCAAGCCTTGCCTTTGAAAGATTGAGCCAACAGTTTGAGGGCTACGTTTTGTTTTAAATATTGTGCATTGTGCAAACGTTAGCAACATCTTGGAGATGTTTTGACGGTGTCTTGGCATCTTCTCCGGTAAACTTTGGAAGCGCCTTTAGAGCATTAGCAGGGATAACAGTCCATACATTTGAGGGGTAGGAGGAACAAGTGGACTATCATTGTTCCATGTCACATTTTTTTGGAGATGTTTTGATGGTGTCTTGACTTCTTCTCCGGTAAACTTTGGAACAACCTTTAGATCATTAGCAGGGATAGTAGTCCATACATTTGAGGGGTAGGAGGAACAAGTGGACTGCCACTGTTCCATGTCGCAAAATTTCTTGGGGGCTAAGAGCCATAGAGAACAAAGACCTCTATGAATATGGTAAACAATTATTCTAATTTGGAAGGATCTGTCGATTGGTGGAGTAGATAGACTTGTAGATGCGGGGCTTGTACTCTTGAATCTATTTCTCCTAATAGGCGATACAAAACTTGTAGTGCATCTCCTTCGGGGAGCAAAAGACGGTAGTTGAGAGTATCGAAAGTTACCTTTAAAAGATGCCCTCGTTTGGATCTTGGGCATGAGTCTACTAGTTTAGTCTGTGATGTCCTCTACCATTCTGATTCGAGTGCCTAGTGGTTAATTATCCTTGGGTTCTTCTCTTCATGGGAGGCTCGTTTGTTGCAACAGACCCCTCGGTTGTCAATTTCGACGAGCCTTGAGCTTGTCAAACTGTCGAAGACTTTCTTGTAGGTTGTTGAGTCCTCATGGTCATAAATCTCTGCAAATGTTTGATCTGTGGGGATTGCTTTGTGCAAAGCGCTTATTTGTTTGGTTTCTTGGTATCTCTCGAAATCGGTTATTTTTCTTTCAGACCACCCCTTTTGCTTTAATTGCTGCCTCATGGTCATGTCCATCGGGATGTTTGGCTTAAACTCTTCAATTTTCAATAGAAAGAGAGCCATGGTTGTCGTATGAATGGTAAGAGGGACAAATTGACATGCATGTCCTCTGTGTCTCTTTGGATTTCACTTTGCCTTCTAGTGTGGTTGTGGCTCATGTTTCAAGGATAGGTACCATCTAGATAATTCTTCCATTTATTGTAGATGAGACCAAGGTCAAGACATGCCAACTTGTCGATCAATTTTTGTTGTGATTCTCTCTTCATGAGCACTACCTTCCAATTACCGAAAGTGAGGGCAATTGCCAATACATTTTTAGGATGAGTGGCTTGCTTGTTACACACTTAGGTAGCCTAAAAGGATTTCCTACAAATCCATGCAGCCTAATGAAATTAAAATCTGGTCCGTAGAAGTAATCAAACCGAGGTTTTTGTTCTCACATCTAGGTCAGATGTTCATGAGAGAATCTGATGAGAAAAGGTTGTTGGAAAATTTTGGAGAGCAAGGTTTAGGAAGCAGTCAACAAATGCATAATAATCCTATGTGTTGGAAAGCACATGAGTCTATATTGGTTTGACTAACCTTGCTGCATTCTTGATCGCTAGCACCATACGCCTCCCAAAAAACTTAGGGTTTTAATGTAAAACCAAATGTGCAAGAAAGGAAGAATACTTGAACTTGTAGGAATGGTTATATTCCTTTAGTTGCCTGAGCATCCTTTCTGCAATTATTTTGGAGAAGTATCGAAAAACCCATTTCTGCTTCTTAATCTTGATAGCTAAACCCATATGATATTTGTGGATGTCACCATCATAGTCTAAGCCTGTTGGGTGAAAATTATGTAATCGTCTTTTCAATAGATTACACAACCTAGACTTTAGCCTTAGCTATGTGAGATAAAATCTCTCCTCTTAGAAAGGGGAGGCGCCCTTCTTACTGCTAACAAAAGCTATAGTAAAACTAACAAAGTACTTACACAATGTACACTATACTTACGAAATGGGGGGGTGTGTCACATGCATGCTTCTCTCTTTTTTCAGAGAAGATGTTTTACAATGCTTTACAGGTGGAAGTGCATAATTCAAGATAACTTGAAACTAACAACGAGTAGTAGTGCGAATACCTCTATCTTGTCAAAGCAAAGCATAGAGATACTAAATGTGATTGATAATAAACAAGTTAAAGAAAAGGGAAAGCTCATTAAGGCACAAAATCGTTTCATAGCTTTTTCACTGATGGATCTATGAGAGATGTACCGTTTGTTGCATTAGAAGCACAAAGTCTTCTTAGACACAACAATTCCTCGAACAACATGAATGATCATAAGTACAAAGTCTTGTAGATCATTCAACAAAAGCATCCAAACATAAACATAAATCTAAATAAGGAATGTAACACAAAGTTTACATAAATTACTTGAAGCCCTTTAGATCTCATATGCTAATCACCACCAAATAAGATCAATTCACAAGATTATCGAATTCAACACTAAGTTTGGTTTGCAATTCTCTTCTTTATTGATCAAATTTCATTAACAAAGTATGAACACAAAGTTTCACAATTCTGCTTCAAAAAGGGCAACACTTTGTTGCAAAATACTAAAGGCAGCTTTATAATAGAAATCCCTCATATTTATAAAGGAGAGGGATGAGAAAAATTAGGAAATTAGTTGAAAAAGTTAGGAAAATTAGGTGAGTTAATTTAGGAAAATCTCACGTAACTTTGACTAAGTCAAAATGTAATTTGTCTTCATGAAACTACATCCCATATTTTCAATGTAATTACATTTTAGGAAAGACATTTAAGATGTCAGAAACTATTTACAAGATGTGTAAAGGAAAGCATCAAAAAGTTCAATATTGGAGATTAGGAATCTTCATGGTTCCTTGCTTGGGCACGAAAGTCTTCATACTTCTTCCTGGTTTCCTGCATGAACTTTTCATCCGGACCAACGGTGTAATCCACAATAGTATGAATCCTCGTGATTGATCTCATGGTAGATGAGTGAACCTTTTTGCACTCGTCAAGATGCGTCTTGAGGTTGTTAGGGGTGAGCCTTGTATCACAAATAACATGCATGGAGGCTTCTGAAAAAGTCTGCACTCTCTACTTGCTTCATGATGGCTTCTTTGAAGGTCTGGGAAAGTTATGTGGCCAGAAGGAAGATACGATTCTCTTCAAGGAGCTGCCTTGGTAACTACTTAGTTCCTCTTTCGAGGATAGCACGATGCCCTTCGACATCTTCTTGCACTTGGTAGAGATCTTCTATAAGAGATTTGATTATTTGAATACAATGCTTCAGTGATTCTCTTACTTCTGCATATTTCTCTTTGTCGGGGATCACCCTGTCTTCTACCAATTTGCTAAGCTTTGCCTGTTTCATTTGTGACCACAACAACATGCATTTTTCCATTTCTCTGTGCTCTTGGGATGGTACATTCTCCTCCTTATCAAGCTTTGTTTTGAGCTTGGCTATCTGAGTAGCTTTTTCATCCGCAACAACTATAATTTGAGAACCTTGTTCTTCCCTTTGGCTTATAGAGGGGCTATCTCTTCAAGATCGAGCTCTTTTGGAGAAATCATTTGCTTTTTCCGCTTCAATACTTGAGATACCAACTAGGGGGGAAGAGAGGAGGTACGAGCTTCTGGGTTAACCGTCAACTCTCTTGTCACCACCACTTCTGAAGGAATGACTGGTATAGTTACAATTGGCGTAGTGTCTATCATAACTGCTCCTGTAGTTTGCACATTGAGCTGATCATGCATGGATTCATTCATGAAACTGTTAAAAGCAATCTCTAAAGTGATCATAGGATGGTGATGATAGGTTGGGAATGGATGATGGAGGACTCGACAAAATGTCAACTTTTTGTATACGGTTGATGCTGCAGGGGCTGGTGAAATGTCCACTGCGGGTATTGTAGATGTAGGAATAGGTGATGTAGGAAAAGGTGGTGGAGGAGTGTTCGGATTAGGTGTGCAAGGAATGTTTGAAGTTACAAGCAATGATGTTTGGGGAAGTTCTTCGACTACGTTCTCAGGTGGAGACATAGTTCATTCTTCATCATGCCCGAGTTCCTGTTGATCACCCTCTTGCTCTTGTAACTCTTGTTCACTTTTAGACTCTTGTTCACCTTCAGAATCTTCTTCCTCATCAGAGTCTGCTTCTTCTGAATCTTCTTCTTCAGTAGATTGGTCACTTGAATTTTCTTCTTCATTGGAATTTATTTCTTCAGAAACAGGCCCTTTTCCTTTGGAGCTAGATGGTTCAGATTTCGTTGTTTCTTCTTCTTGGATGACCCGTGTATCCTTTTTTTCCAACAGTGAACTTAATCCTAGGGCCTCTTCGTGAAGAAGTGAGAATAGCCATAGGTTTATCTTTCATGCGGGGTTCTTGTTGTCGACTGGCTTCTACTCTGGATTCCTCTCCCTCAAAACCTGTCCTGAAAGTTTTCATCTCAAACCCATGCTTATGTAACCACTCTGCAGTGTTAGCCAATATTGGTGCCAACCTCTCTCTGATGGAAGCACTTTCCTTTTTGGACCATTAGATTACATGCAAAGGTCTCTTGGAGATTTCTTGTTCATCGTAAGCAACATTCATGATGTCACTAGGATCTGTGAAATCCTCTGGTAAATCAGCAACACAAAGATCTCTGATCTGCTTTACGGTTAGTCTGCAAAAATCCATCTTACGGATAGCCTCTTCATCTTTGAAATCAGCCCAGATGTCCTCAGAGCGGTGCTTGTGTTGATGCCCCTTTTTTAACATATTCTTTACATTTCGGTAGTCAAAATCAAATATGTATTTATAGGTTTTGATTGTCATGATTTGCATTTTGGCATAGATTGATTTGGCTTTTTGTACACTTTTGATGGTATACCTACCGATTGTCAATGGGAACTTGAATCCCAGCTTGTGAATCCTCATCCGTTTTTTGTGAATTGAAATCAGCTATCTGCATAACTCCATGAGTATCCACTTGTTCGAGGGATATTTGGGCAACATGTAAGGGCACCCAGTGTAGCATCTTACCCTTATGTAAGTAAAAGTTGGGAACTATAAGAATATGCATCCAACTTTACTCACCACTTTGTAGGCCTCATCGGACACTCTCTTCTTCTTGAGAGTCGGGTCAAAGTTGAAAAGCAGAGGCACAAAGAAAGCATCGGTGACCCTCCTGAAATGGTGAAGGCTTTCCTTCAGCTCTAGTTGATAAAAATATTTGTACACATGTATAGAAAATCCGGTTCCCTTTTGTAGATAGACTCGGAATTGCCTCATCACGGTTGCAACATACACCAAGTAAGAAGTCATATAGAACTTCAAGGTGGTTGGCACATTTATCAACTGTTGATGAATTTCATTGCTGATCTATTTGCCCCAATCAATATGAGCTTTTTGTCTTATGATCTAGATGTATTCATACATCCACTCATGAAAGTGGGATGGTTCAGACAATCCCTTGACTCTGCTCAACAATGTGATCATGTCCCTGACATCTTCCTTAAAGTCACTTCGCGGAAGTCCCTTCGGCCATCTTGAGATAGTGTGCCTGGGTTCTTTGAACCATTGAGTATTGATCAGGTACTTAGCCTTGTTGGGATTTGAGTCATAGACTTCTTACGCTTGTTGTATTGAGATTTCAGTGTACTCCATTTGTGGGACTCTGAAAACAATATCAAAGAAGTTAGGGTCAAGTCTCAATATCTCATGCCTAGAGGAATCAATCACACTTCTACTTTCCCTGATGTAATGGGATGCAACTTGGAGGACAAATTCTGTATTGTGTGCAAAAGTAGGGAACGTGGACACCAAATGCAGATTACTGTGCACAATGGCTCTCATGGAGTCTTCAAGAGGCTTTTGCTTAGTTCTTTCCACGAAATCAACAAGGTCTTGATGACCAACCTTGGTGTCTTTTATCTCATTCACCTTTGAAATTACTACTGTCGGCGGATAAACACATTGGTACTTGTATTTCATTTTTCCTTTAGCCTTTGAAGACGACAGAGGCTTCTTGGTTGTCATTTGAGAGCAACTGGATCAAAAAGATACAACTTTGAGGATCCGTTGACAAGATTTGAAAAGGAACTGCAAAGATGGTGAATCAACAAATGTTAGTTGAAAGAGTGACATTGGGATGCGTGAAGCGAGCAACGATGTTCAGCAAGCGTGAAACGAGCGATGAGGCACAAAAAACTATGCAGGAACAGAGAAATGGGGTTTGGAGTGAAGATAGAGCAATTTGAAGTGTTTTGGAGCAAAAGCTGGGAAAAGTGTAAGGGCGCTGAAAATCAACGCCCTTGCACTTGGGAAAATGCATTTAGGTGCAATGGCATTGATTTTCAGTGCCCTTGCACTTTTGGGTGTTAGCTTGAAAACATGTCAGGGCGCTGAAAATCAGTGCCCTGACACTTAGCTCATGAAGGCACAAGTTGTAAGTGCAGAGGCGAGGAAAATTAACGCCTTGGCAAATGATGGAAGAGCACTCCAGTGTAGGAGCGGTGATTTTCACCGCTCCTACACTGGGAGTTAGTGAAAAATGATGGTGTGCAATGGTGTTTAAAAACACCACTTGGACATAGAAAGTATGTGTTATCAAAATTGAAACCTTGGCACGGGTTTCATAAAACAAATTCTTCCATTAATATTGAAAGGAACTTGGAAAGATGGCGAACTTGTGTGAGAAAGTATTCAACTTAGGGCGCATTGTTTTACTCTTTATTTGCATTTGAATAGAAACTAAGAGTGAACAAAGGATGAGAGAAACAGTATGAGACAGAAAGGTGGGCATTTGAAAACAAAACAAAATCCCAAGGAAATGCAAGAATAATGCCCGATTGGAGAAAAGGGCACGATTAGAAACTTCAAACGTGTTAGAAAGAAAGAAAAAACCCTAGTGCGCGGGTTAGGAGAACGATGTTGAGCAAAGAAAAGAAGAAACACATTTTGGAAATGAAAGAAAACAAACAATAAAACAAAGAAAGCCTGAACATGTTTGCAGAACAAAAAATCTTTATAAGGAATTTCTAAAAACGAAAGGAAAGAAAGAAACGATGGGAGAAAAATGACTTACCTTCAAAAAAGCAAAAGAAACCTTAGCTTCGAATAAAGAAATCTCCAAAGCACGATTTTGCAGGTCGATGAGAAAGTCTTCAACTGAAAAAAGAACGAAAGAGAAATGGTAGGAATGAAGAAAGGCGAAGTAATAATCACTTTTAAGTGATTTGCAAAAGCAGTAGATGCAGCATAAGTCGCAGGTTTAGTTAAGGCGAAATAAAAGGCATAAAACTGGGAAAAATGTAATGAACACAAAAATCACTGCCCATGTCACTTTTTGGCCAAGTATGGAGAAAGGGTGTAAGGGCGCTAAAAATTAGTGCCCTTACACCAAGTCAACTTTTCTCTTAAGTACAAAGGTGCTAAAAAACCCTGCCCTTGCACTTTTTATACTTAGCCAATTTTCATCAAAAAGTAAGAGCGCTTTTTTTAAGAACCTTTGCACTTTTCACAATTTCACTAAGTATGAAGAATGTGAGTTCGCGAATATACTCATTTCGAAGGTCTTCGTGAGACGAACACAGAGGGATGCTCAAACAAACTGTTTGAGACTTTGGAACACACTTCGAGGTGGATTGAAAATTGCTTCGTTTTGCATGCATGAACATCACAAACCTAGGAAATAAACAAGTTTTTGTAGAGGGGTTATTTGTGGAATGAGCGCTGCTTGATTCTGTGATAACAAAGCCATAAACAAAAGGTAGTATCGAGAAGACATCCTGCACATATGAGTTGAATTCACTGTATGCGAAAGGGAAAATGGGCATGATGTCCTTTTGCTCGCGTTGTGTCTCAAAGTTGTAAAAGGCCAATTGGTCTTTCCTTGAGGCCCAATATTGCTCTATCACTCTTCTTGAGAAGTTTTTTGCCATAAGGTCAGAGGGGATACAAAACATATCTTCGATAGCTTCTGCACTAATGGTGATTCTCAAATTTTTGGCGCTGATAACTTCGATACTTTTTTCAAGCTTTGTTGTGCAAATATCCACAAGGACATATGCGTGTTTGGGGCACCATATATTGGGGCAGACCACAATGCAAGAGTCAAACTTAAAGAGATTCTACATTTCCAATTTTCAACTTGTTGGCTCTTCTATGGAAGGCTCCTTGTAGGCTCTTAGGGTTCGAGTGCAACCTTGGGTCATAGATGTTATCTGTGAAATGTTTGATCAGTTCTAGTTTGATGGGATCACTAGGCTATATGAATTTGGTGTAGAAAAAGCTTCATGCCTTGGGCACTTGAGTGTTAGCTAAGGAAACCTCTCCAAAGACGTTAACAAAACATGCATAAGGTGAAGAAATTTCAATGCTTTTCCTCGGAGATGATGCTTCAGTCGCCATTTTCTTGTGATTTTCAGAGAACCTTGTTAGAACACTGCTTCAACACCAAATGATTTCACCCCTCCCTCAAGAGCTCATACTTAGAATAATTTTCATGTGCCAATGCTCTTTTATTATTCACCTCCTACTCAAAACATATTGGGGATAAATGCATGGCTGACATAATTAACCTTTGGAACGTTGCCAACAATGTGATATGTACGCATTAAATGCCCGCTTTATGGGAAATGAAAACTCCACATTGGGAAGGGAATTTAGGTACATCCTACATCATTTTTAAAGGATAAAATTGAAAAATGGGAGGCATAATTTGAAAAGATGTTCGTATTAAATAGGCAAGAGGTAGCGTTAATAATAGTCTTTTCACACGGCGACGCTAGCTAGCAAGCAAAAAGGTGGCAGGACACATGGCAAAAAGCAACATATTTGGTATAAATGCTAGTGCTTGTATTGATTAACAAGAGTTTTGCACATCCTCCTTTGTATGATTTCTTCTTCGCATCGCCAACTTGCATTTCTTGTTGTCGTTCAGATAGAGAAAAGATTACCGTTTGAGAATTTTCTGACTTAATTTCTCTATAAATTGTCTCCTACCCTATTGCAAAAAGAACTTCTCATTTTTGTAAGCTATCTTTTCTGTGTTTTGAGAGGCATGGGTACCTTAATTACGCTTCTGAGTAACAAGAATCAAGTTGCCTTTACGGGAGAAGTTTCTAATGAGAGGATTAAGCGATTACTGAAGACTAAGAACCGCTTGATCATTATTGCGTTTAAGTGGGTGTTGGGAGCAAATTTCATCTCACATGTGAATCACTATCGTGCAAACATGGATGTCATCTCTTGATTTGTGGCCTCGCTGTTGGACCATAATGTTCCCAAACCTTATGTGATACAGGTTTCGAAAACCATGTTCTGTAAGGATTATCTAGTGGGGTTGCACGATTATTGCATATGTTCCCAATATTGCTATTATATACATCTTCACCCAGCAAGAAGTCACAAGTAGAAGTTGTAGATGGAGAAATAGAATACAAGAGTTCAACATCGATATTTAGATCACTAAGTTGGTAAGGGGCCAAGGTTTATCCAAGTTAATTGTTGAAACAAATTTGGATGTCAACCAAATAAATCAGGAAGATTGCTTTGATATGTCACATGTTTGTGATATGCAAGATTGTGACTGGTACAAACATATTGTCCATTATCTGCAAAGGATGCAATGTCCTGAAGGGCTAACAAAAAATGAAAAAAAAGATTCTCAAGCTATAGGCAATCAAATATGTAATCTTCAATGGTGAATTGTGGTGGAGGAATTTGGATAGTGTCATGTTGAAGTGTGTTGATAATGCAAAAGCCTTTGGAGCTTTTGACTGAGATACACAATGGAGTGTGTGGAGGACACTACATGTCAAAGACCATCACTTAGAAAGTCCTAAGAGCAAGTTTTTGGTGGGCAACAATATTCAATGATGCTCACAAGCTTGTGAGGACATGTGATGCATGTTAGAGATTCTCTGGGAAACTCAAATTCTCCGGTAACTTGTCACTTAGACCTGCTACACTCCAAGCACCCTTTCAGCAGTGGGGTATTGATAAGTCAAGTGGACACTCTTGGACCCTTGTGTCCACATATTATTTTACCAAGTGGGTTGAAGCAATTCCAACAAAGAGGGAAACAAGAAAGGTGGTCATTGAATTCTTAATGGACAATATATTAACCAGGTTTGGGGTGCCTGAGAAAATTGTTTTATACAATGCAAAGAGCTTCAAGTTTTAAGAATTTTTTGCACTAAACATGGGATTTAGGCAACCTACTCTTCACCATATCACCCACAAGGCAATGGTCAAGCATAATCAAGCAAAAAAAGCTTGATGAAGATCATTAAGAGAATCATTGAGAAGAACAAGAGAGCTTGGGACTCCAAGTTGAAGTTGGCTTTGTGGGCAGATAGGGTAACAGTCAAGAAAGCAACTGGTTATGCTCCATTTGACTTAATTTATGGCATTACAACAAGGTGGCCCAAAAATAATCTCATGAAAATGTACAAATTTATCCAAGAATACAATGAGGATATATGTGATGACATGCGACATAAGATTGATGCATTGACAAAGGTGGATGGGATGAGAAGAGATGCTCAAAAGAAAAATACTAAGTTGCAATTGCAGGTTAAAAATTTGTATGACAAAACATTTCCAAGAAAGTTTTAAGTAGGAAACATGGTACTGATGTGTAATGCCAGATTTGAGGATAAGGGAAAATATGGAAAATTTGATGCATTGTGCTTGGGTCCTTATCCAATATCAAACACTCACGGTGAAGATTCTTACTTTTTGCAAAATCTAACTAGTGAACTTCTTGAACTGCTAGTACATGAACAGTTCTTGAAGCCATACTTTTCTTAAGGTATGTTCTTTTCCATGTACATGAATAGTTCTTGAAGCCATACTTTTTTTAAGGTATGTTCTTTTCCATGTACATTGTATGCTATGTAAATTTTCCTGTACATAGGTTTGTTTTGGGTTTGGTTTGGTTTGACTACCTTGTTCAGGTAGTTTCCTAGCGTTGGTATTCTCTGTTTTGGTTTGCTCTACCATGAGATTATGTAATCGCGCCATTCCTGCAAGAGGCATGCATCCCCAACTAGAGCCACTGGTGGAACCCCTAAATTTTTTGTGTTCCATTGATGTTTTAATCCCATACTGTGCTTTTCATTGGTTTTGAGATGATGTTTTATGTCTTAGGGTTTTGTTTTCCCTATATTCTAGGGCTCTTTCATGCCTTAAACCCTTAAGAAACCCTAAAGTGTTGCTAAGCCTTGTTAAATGTTCTATTCCTTCGGTGACCTATGCTAGCATGTTTCTGGTCTCCCAAGTTGTGGCTTGAGCCCCCAAAATATTCCATTTATTGACCCCATAGCCTAGTTTACCGATCGCTACCCATTTGAATTATTTAAACCATGCCAAATGTTAAGCAACTTTGAAAATTATTCAAATATTTGTCAACATGTCCTGAGTCTATTCTCATGAAATGTCTAAGTCTTCTTATCTTTTAAACCTAGCTAACAACCCCTTTTAAGTCATCACTAAATGCACGTGTTGATTGGAAACACTTAAGCTATGGTTGGCGGGCCCCACCACTTACATCCCATTGGTCACTCGTAAGCCCATAGTATTAAAATAATTCTTTAAAAATCTTAGCAGGTTAGTGGGAAGGGTGACATTTGTCATCCCTCTTGGTGGGACCTACCATCTCCCAAAGGCATTGGTGATGATAGGTAAAGTGATCTACAGTTGAGATTTAATTCTGAGAATGCATCCTAGCTGTTCCTTGCTAGCCCGCGAGGGACCCACATACCTCTCTTATGTCTCAGCGAGGTAGCGAGCGGGTGCCATGTGGCACCATCGCCACCGTCCAAAAGACTTTATATGGCATGAAATAATTGATTGAATACTTTGGGCGACCCTGGTAGCATTAACAAGTGAGTTACTAGATAGATTAATGCGTACATGCATAAAAGTCTAGCAAGATGTTTTAATCTCAACTGTTCATCATGATAGAGAGATAATTGCTTGGTCATAGGGTTTAGAGCTAAAAGGTACACATATAGAAAGGTATTGGGTTAATTAGGACTATTGCTCACCAACCTGCGATTGTAGATCAAAGTCTTGCAAATTGTAGAGGGTTGGCGGGCAATTGACACATGGACTCTCTCGCAGCGTGTAAAGTGCAGTAGGGTCGTCGCACCAGCAAGGAATATATACACATGGCAAAAATGTAAATGGCTGGATGTTGATTCAATGAAGGCCAAAGTTCTCATACTTCTTTGACTCCATCTGAGTTGATCGTTAGTCCAGATCATGATGAGATCAATGACTCAATTTCAAGGTTGCTAAATTGGCATCATGGAGCTGTTCTGGTTCATGTGACCAAGCAATAATGGCAGAGTTGATGTTTTTCTACCGAATTGAGGGCTTTATTTGTCATAAAAATTGGTTTTAAAGCTTATTCTCGATCACAAAAGCATTTCAAAGCATTTTGAAGCATTTGCAACAAGTTTTGAGCTCTCAACATCCTCAAATTAGGGTTTTCTATGTCGACAAACCAGTAAGTGCAAACTGTACCTCTAAGTTCAATTTTCTCGTAGTTTTCACACAATTGATGTTGTTATTCTCGATCGCAAAAGGATTTCGAAGCATTTTGAAGCCTTTGCAATGCGTTTTGAGCTCTCGACATCCTCAAATTAGGGTTTTTTGTGTTAACAAACCAGTAAGTGCAAATTGTACCTCTAAGTTCAATTTTCTCATAGTTTTCACACAATTGATGTTGTTATCATTTGAGTTGGGTTCTAGGGTTTCTTTTAAGGTTTGATGTTCATTAAAATTGCTCCAATTAGTGAATTTGATTAGCCTTTGCGTCAAGTTTTTGCCCTAAACCAAAAAGCCCTAGTCTCAGCCTGTGAAACACTAGGTCGAGTCATTCATTAGCATAATGGCACCAAGAGTCAAAACCCTTGGTTCTTAGCCTAAGAAAAGACCCTTGGTCCAAGACCTGTTAAACTAGTTGAAGCCCTCAACAAATGACAAGCATATAGGGCAACACATGTTCCAAGGACCTGGAGTGAAAGATGGCATAATTGACAAGCAGTGTGCTATTAAGGATGCTACATTGCCATATATTGGATGGCCACTGTTTCAACATTAGTTTGGAAACAAAAATGCTCACATCTCTATTTGCCACCCATGGAGGTTAGATATGGGTAAATTAATTGTCCCAAATATGTATCTAGATATAGACCTCCTCAAAGCCATTGCAGCTAACTATGACCCTACTGTTAGGGTAGTTAGAACACACTCTGGAAAAGATATGGTTTGGGTTACCACGAAAGAATTGGCAGAGGTTTTGAAGTTAAACCCATGGAGTGAGGAGATGGATGAGGTTGATCAAAAGAAGTTAAGAGCTGAGTATGATAAGGTGAGACCAACCTTTAAGGTCTTAGTATTGGCACACTTCTTGGCAACAGGAAAGGGAGGAAGTAGATTTGTGCTAGTCCATTTGACACAAAACCCTTTCCATTTAAGTATTTTGCTCTCTATTTCTTGAAAACATTCTATTCCCTATGTCAAATTCTGGGGTATGATCCATCCTCAAGCATGCCAATTGCACCAATGTACATGGCTGACAACATTCAACATCCCACTATCAACACTTTATATGATTTTGGTACTTATTTGTCAGAGGAGATGCACAAAGGTTTGGTAGCATTGAAGAATGAAGGGATAGGGGTGAGGTTTTGGTGGTACTCCTTGTTTATGGACATGTTCTTGTACAGGGGTGCATATTTCTTGGGCAATGATATGGAAATGAAGAGAAGGATAGATGGTGAGGATATGCCAATTCAAACATGGATCCTTCTCTTGAATAGATATGAACAAAAATCTAGTTTTGTGGTCTTTTCCAGCATCTTACTTTCCAAGTTGAAAAGAGTTTTGATTTTGATATTTTACAGAGAATTGCCTAGTACTTTCATAGAAGGATGACAAATTAAATATGCCACAAAACCTAGTGCAATTAAGAGATCAACCCAATCAAGCTAATTTTGAAAGGGGTTGAGTGTAAGTAGCAAGTTTAAAAGTTAACATGTGATAAGCACCCAGCTCAGGCTATGATAAGCACCCAGCTCAGGCTACCTTTTATCATTTTTTGTTTTCTTCGTTTGCTAACAAATTTATCCTTGAAGAGCTTTCAAACTCCTTTGTAATGTCCTCTGATTTTTTTTCCAAACGTCAAAGCATGCTAACATAAGGTAAAAACAACCTAACTACTGGATTTTAAGGAAGAATTACCTTTTCTTGCTTTCTCCAGACTTTCTAATACATTTGATGTAATGTGATTATCACTTTGGAATAGTTTTTGAGTGGACACAGTTGGACCTCATCGCCTAAGCTTAGCGTTTAGTTTAGGTTCTTTGTAGCTAACATGAGCAGAATGCCTTCTCAAAAAACCCCTGAATAAATCCAACAAAATAGTTTCACAACAATGCCAATAGAAGATTTCAAACTAAAAGCTTAGTTTAAAACTAGATTATAGGATCAAATTTAAAAATTGACTACCTTTTTTCATTTGGGGCATCTTCATTCACAGACATAGTTGCTCTTGAGAAATAGTCAGCGTCACTGAATAAATCCAAAAAAAAAATAGGGACGACAAGGAGACGTTTCCGACCCGTCCCCAAGTCCCCAAAACATCCCTTGCTGGGGACGACCTTGATTCGGCTGCGGACGCGTCACCGAGTTACATAGTGATCAATATATTCCTTACAATAGACTAATTTTCTTAAGTTCAGAAGCAACTTTTCTTTGTTGTGGAAAAAAAATTATCATGAACACCTTACTTCAACTATACCTTTTACCATCTGTCTTTCTTTTTTGGACAAATTAATCCTTGGAGAATTCTCATCTCGATTTGAGTCTTGATTTGAATTAGGTTTGCTGTTGTTAGAATCTAGCAAGGAAAATAATGAGATCAACTGAAACGCTTAAGTTGTAAGGAGTTACCAACATTTTTACAGTAACAATTCTGGTTCTGTAAGGAAGATGTTGATGTGTTTTTTATGCACATGCAAGCTCAAAATAAAGTACCAAGTATTCTATCCTCTCTTGAATAAAATATCTAAAAGGCTAAGCAATGTTATCCCACGAGACAACTCCAAGGTTCTTGATTCATGTTTCACAATGGATGGACTGCTAAAGTTGAGACTACTGAGTCTATCCATTGCAAAACACGAATCAGGAACCTTGGAGTTGTCTTGTTGGATCACATTGTTTAGCCTTTGAGAGACTTTATTCAAGAGAGGATATAATACTTGGTATTTTATTCTGAGTTTGAATGTGCATAAAAAACACATCAACATTTTCCTTACAGAACCAAAATTGTTACCGTAAAAATCTTGGTAACTCCTTACAACTTAAGAATTTCATTTGATCTCATTATTTTCCTTGCTAGATTCTAACAACAACAAACCTAATTCAGATCAAGACTCAAATCGAGGTGAGAATTCGATTAATTTGTCCAAAAGAGAAGGAAAGACAGATGGTAAAAGGTATAGTTGAAGTAAGGTGTTCATGATAATTTCTTTGCCACAACAAAGAAAAGTTGCTTCTGAACTTAAGAAAATTAGTCTATTATAAGGGATATATTGATCACTATGTAACCCGGGGATGCGTCCTTGGCCTAATTAGGGTTGTACCCAGCAGGGGATGTTTGGGGATTCCGGTACGGGTCGGAAACGTCTCCTCACTATCCCTATTTTTTTTTGGATTTATTCAGTGAAGCTGATTGTTTCTCAAGAGCAACTATGTTTGTGAATGAAGATGCCCCAAATGAAAAAAGGTGGTCAATTTTTAAATTTGATCCTATAATCTAGTTTTGAACTAAGCTTTTAGTTTGAAATCTTCTATTAGCATTGTTGTGAAATTTTGTTGTTGGATTTATTCAGGGTTTTTAAAAGGTGTTCTACTCATGTCAACTACTAAGAACCTAAAGTAAATGCTAAGCTTAGGTGATAAGGTCCAACTGTGTCTACTCAAAAACTATTCCAAAGTGATAATCACATTACATCAAATGTATTAGAAAGTCTGGAGAAAGCAAGAAAAGGCAATTCTTCCTTAAAATCCAGTAGTTAGGCTGTTTTACCTTATGTTAGCATGCTTTGATGTTTGGAATTTTTTTTAGGATACATTACAAATGAGGTTGAAAGCTCTTCAAGGATAAATTTGTTAGCAAATGAAGGAAATAAAATTGATAAAAGGTAGCCTAAGTTGGGTGCTTATCACATGTTAACTTTTAAACTTGCTACTTACACTGAACCCCTTTCAAAAGAAGCTTGATCGAGTTGATCTCTTAATTGCACTAGGTTTTTTGGCATGTTTAATTTGTCATCCTTCTGTGAAAGTATTAGGTAGCTCTCTGTAAAATATAATTTTCTCTAGTCAATTCAAAGACTACATTTACTCTTAAGAGTTTACGATCACACAATTTTTTCTCAAGTAAATTTGGAAATTCCATCATGCATTTTTTAGGGTAGGTTCAAAACAATGTCCATCCAATAGTATCAATGGAGATTCAAATCTAAACACAAACACCAAGCATCAAGAGCATAATTTACAAACTTTGGATAAAGTTGGTAAAGGTCAGGCCATTCATTTTGATGTTCCTCAACCAGAGTCTACGCAATTAGATTTGAATGACACCTTTGAAGATCCCAAAATAGAAGATATCACAAGCAAGGCAACTAGAGTCGAGCTACAACCAATACACGAAATTGATCCTTGTCATGCTTCAAGGTTTGTGAAGGGGTATTCTCAAATGGCAGCCTCCCTTACAGATCTTATGAAGAAAGGAGCCTTCCTATGGACAAAGAAAGCACAAGGAGTCTTTGATAAGTTCAAGCACATTATAGGCTTATGTCCAGTATTGGCTCTACTAGATTTCATGAAGCCTTTTGAGCTGCAATGTGATGCTATAGGTGAAGGAGTAGGAGTTGTTCTCATGCAAGACAAACATCCTATTGTCTTTGAGAGCATAAAATTGAGATGAGGAAAAAATACATTCGATTTATGACAAAGAGATGCTTGCCATCATGCACGCATTGTCCAAGTTTCGTCAATACTTGGTTGGAGGAAAATTCGTGGTTAAGACTGATCATAATAGTCTTAAGCATTTTATGCACCAAAAGGATTTGAATGAAAGGCAGTAGAAGTGGGTGTGGAAGCTTGAAGCTTACAACTTTGACATTGAGTATTGTTGATGTGATTTTTGTGACTGCACCAATCAGCAAAATAAAGTATCCAACGGCTACTCCATTCTCTCTTGATCAAAGTATTCCATATGCTAAGATTGCGAGATAGATCATACGTTCAATTCCAAGGTTTCTTCAATGCAGTGGGGTACACTTAGTTGGTTCGTTGTGATACGCTGTTTTCACGAGGGGACTTACACAATTGTTCAGAAGTAGACAATGCAACAAACAACAGGCTAATGATAAAGGGGATTTCATGTGGTTCGAATGATTTGGCAGGTAAGTGGAAGTTTCCTAATACTAACCAGAAATATACTGAATTGAATGGCTGCAGGGATTAATAAATTTATGTCCTATCTGAGAGTGGGACGTGGGATCACCTTCAGCAGACTTCAACCAGACTTTGCTTCGCCTCGCGTTGGACAACCTCTACAAAGTCGGTGCAATCTTCAAAGGGGTGGCAAGAAATGTTCAAATCATAATTCAGCATAAAGACACCATGACAACAACGCATGCCAGAACGTGAATCATAACCGAAGTTAAGCTTAAAAAGTATTCCAGTTGACCACACAAGGCAAACTTACCATCAACAAGCTACTAGTGGTATGGATTAAATGAAGTTTCCTTGATCAAACACCACAATCCACAACTAACTACGTGGATGAAAATGAAAATTGCTCTACTTTAAGTCTTACTTGAAGTAGAAGGACGAAGAAATCTCGCTAGCTACTCACAGCAAAAGATGAGATCATCATCAATGAAAACTCTTTTTATTGAGCGAGTGTTCACAACAATTTCGTACAAAGTTTTCAAAGGAAAAATTTTGCTTCTTCTTCAAACTGTGCTAACAGACTAATGCTAAGCTATCACAACTATACTATCAGTCTCTCTAATCTATTCTCTGATCTTAATCTAATCTAATAATGTACAAATGAGGGGGGATGCCCCTTTTATAGCTAGCCAAGTCCAATGGATGAATGGATGACTCAGATTATAATCAGATGGGTGGCCCAGATCATGCCACATAAGCCCTAACCCTAAAAAGAGGAGTGGAGTAATAAATGAACCAGAAGATTCCCAGTCTCTCCCAAAATAGCAGAGGCAATTAAATTCCCACTATCAATCACCCAGAAGGTCATCATCTAGAAAGGCGTTTCCACTTTCCTTCTCCTTGGTTGCAAAATCAATGAACCCGGTTAGCACAACCTCAACCTCCTGAACCAAGATTGGTGGAATATGATCAAGCTGAAATTCCAACACTGTAATTGCCTGCCCATGTCGAGTGCAAGACTTTCTCCAAGAAACTAAAGCATCCTAAGTGTTCTGGATAATGCTGGAGAAAGTTGAGGTGTTCTCAAAGTCATCTTGAACAAAAGTCTTCACCTCTGAAAAGAAAGGTGGCTGTATACTCTTCAAACCATCAGCAGTCACCTCCTCAAAAGTCAGCCTCCTAGCAAAGATAGCCTCCAATGTGTTCAGGACTCCATCAAGAATGTTCACCATGGCCTTTCTAACCTTGGCTGAATCTATCTGTGCTGCATCGAAGAATCCTCTGCCTGTGACAAGTGAAGAGTACCAGCCGGTGAAGTCATATCTATGACCCTCCTGTATCACGCCTCGCTCAACCAAAGTCTGTAAGGGAGTATGCATTAAAGCTTCTAAATGAAGGACAACCTTGGTTTGATAGATTTGAGCATTGCCCCAAGCTTGATCAATTGCATCCATCTGTGCCATAATGCTGGAAGCCTGTTGATAAGCATGAGAAAGATCCTCCATAAAATTTTCTTTCTCAGCACGAACACTAGCAACCCACTTATCTGCCTCCTGTGCCATCTTCCTCAAGTCCTCCAAGCCGCTGATAGACTCTCTGGGAAACTCGGCTAGGATCTCAATTGCAGGATTCTCTTGTCCACAAGGACGAGACAAATGTTGTACGTAACCTATCAATGTCTTGTGCTCCTTCTTCAATTTCTTATATTTTCCTTCAGTTTGGAGCAACGTGTCCTTGAGTGCCTGGTAGGAGTTATCACACTCCTCAATTATCTGTGCTCTCGTGGGGCGACCTAACTCCATGGTGGTGATCACATAATTTTCTGGAACAACCTCATCTCGATCACACTCAATTCTTGGCACAACCACATGAAGGGTGCAAGAGCCATCTTCATCTGTTGAAATCTTTGAAAACTTCCTAGCTCTCTTCTTTGTTGGAGGCACATTGATTCTACCCAGGAATTCCTCCATCTCAACTGTTGGATCAATTTCCTCAATGGGGCTTCTCCTCATGCTGTCTCTGAGCCAATCTGGTACTACTTGCTGTAGGTCAAAAGTAATAAATGGCTGCTCATTCCTTGCTTCTTCTTTGTGAACCTCCTCTCTAACTTCATCCTGACGAAACTCACCAATTTCTATAGGCTGAGTATCTCCTGAAAGTTGGGCCTCTTGCCCTGTAATAGTGTCGTCCTCTAATGCCACCTCAATCTCATGCTGGAAGCGTGTATCTGTGGCCATTTCTTCATCTTCTTCCTGCTAGTTATCTCTGATAGGTGCGTTGACACTTTGGCCAACAGACTCCCTTTGAGGTGGTTGATTTGCCTCTTGTAATTCTTGTTCCTTATTCAACATATTCTTCTGATCAGCAAACAATGAAACTTCTTGTGTACTTGGAGAACGAGTCACCAATGGTGTAGGTGATGCCACCTCAACTCTCAGAGGCTCTGGCTGGACTAGCTCTTTCCTTCTCGACTCTGGAGCTCGAGCAACATGCTTCTTCTTTGTAGTAGTTGGCGTCCTACGATCTCCCATCAAGTTATAAGTAAGAGGAATTGACCTGCTCTTAAGCCTATTCACATGCCTCTCAACCCATCCTTTGGTGAACGTCAGGATTGGTATGCAAAGTGTATCCAAATCCGCAATCTATGGCTCTGACCAATCTGGAAGTGGGAGTGGTGTATCCCTCACTGTCTCATAATCTGGATGAAGAACGTTCATATCTTCGTCTATTTGGTTTGGCACTGGAACAATCTCGCACTCCCTAATCATGCTCTAAGGTAATATTGAAAACATCCTTCTTCTTACCTCAGCTTCATCCAACGCACTAGCCCAAAAATCTTCAATATTTTTCTTATGTCTGAACTCGTCTGATAGTATCCATCTGATATTCCTGTGAGGATCATAATGCTGTCTGCTAGTGTGGTAAGAAAGGTGAAAAAACTGAAGCTCATTTTCAGCTTCCTTGGCTGCATGCAGTGAAGAACACACTTCATCTGAATTTCCCATGATGATCGGGAAGTCAAGTCCTTTTTTCTTTTTCTTCTAAATCTTATCATAGGCAATGAGTTGCCTAGATATTTCTAACATCAAGATCTTGTTCGTAGGGTACCTAGGCAATTTGTAAGGATATGAAGAGAACCCTTTTAGCCTGATGTAAGTGAGTTTTGGAAATTTGATAAACCAACATACGTACCTTTCTATCAACTTCTGAGCCTCCTTTGATATCCTGTGATGAGTTCCTTGCTGAAGTGACCTTGTTATGTGCATGGTGAAGGCATCATTGACTCTCTTGTAGTGAGATGTGCTCGTCAAGTGCAGCTGCGGACAAGCCTCATGAATCTTAAATTGCTGAGAGCCACACCCAATAGGCTCCTTGTATGATATTCCTTTGTACTTTGTCATACGAGCCAACATGTAGATGATGTATGAACCCATGTAAAATGTCTTCGTTCTCCTCAAACTCCAGAGTTGTTCATGCAAATTATCATTGATCATCACTGCCCAATCAATATGCTCCTTGCCTTCTAGCACAAGGCTGATGTAGTAAAACATCCAAAGTTCAAAGATGAACGCCTGGGAGCATCCTCCAACTCTGCTGAGCATCATAATTAAATCACAATATTCCTACTTTAAGTCCTCTGAAATAATCTACTTTGGCAGCTTTGTATGAGTTGGCTTAGGCTTCTTCATCCAACGAGAGTTTATCATATCAACACATCTATGAAATGTAGAAGCATGCATTCACTTAGCACGTTCTCTCATTTTGTAAATCATCTTCTCGTAAGCAGGAATTTCAAATGCTTCACCAAAAAAATTTTTAGAACAAACTTCAACACATTTGTTAGAAACATGGAACAACAAAAAAAGAAGGAAAAAACTACAGAGAAAACAACAACAATAGTTCTCTAACAGGACAAAAAAATTGTGCATTTACACTTAGAGGAATACAAAGACCAAGAGAATGCGCTACATAACTTATTTGACACAAAAAACCAATCCTACTATGTTATAATTGTGGATCATTACCTCAATAGCAAAGCTTGAGATGAATCCCATTAACTGGGATTGGTAGTTCTTCTGGTGATAACGAAATGACCACTCCACACAACATCAAACTTGGTATTATTTCTAGGCCTTCTCTTTAACTCTTCCCATTTTAGAGTACCTTCTTGTCAAAGGTCTTCTTTTGTGTTTGATCTAACTCCAAATTTTGCATTGCTTTCCTTCTTGTTTCATCCAATTTTGTAATCTCAACAAGTCTAATTTCTTTATATGTAAGAAATTGGAGTTATAAGAATAAAGAATCAAACAATAATGGGAAATAACAATCCAAAATCACAAATACCTTTAAAGAATGCATTCATGAACAAGCAAACAAATAAAGATGAAATCAATAGAAAACAATAGTTTACCAATTCATGAGTGTACTCATTCCTTGGTGTGGATGTGGATTGCTGTACAATATCACATAACCATGTTGCAAGGATGTAGGTATGGAGTGGATGCGTGCAATGTGCTTCACAAAATTGCATGAGTGTTTGAGCATAAGTGTGCCTGGATATCACAATCTATGAAGGATGATTAAGAGAGAAGAGGGGTATTTATTGTTTCCAATAGACAATGATCAATAGTGGAGAGTGACTGATAAGATCAACGACTCAAAAAGGTTTAGGCGATTTGGATGAATGAGAAAGTGACATGTGTCCTATACCTCTCACGAATCATGGGAGTTAACAGGTTTGATTGGTTGGTCGACTGGATTGATTGATTTGTTAACATACTTGATTGATTTGTCAAACAGATTGGTTGATTAGATGACTGAATAGAATCATGAGTCAACTGATTTGATTGAGAGAGATTTATGGTAAGGTGAGAGGAAATTATGGTGTGAGAAGATAATTAGATAATTTAAATAAATAAATATCTAATTTGTTGTGCAACCAATGATAAATAAAATAAATAATTAAATAATTGGTATTATTTAATTAATATTAGGTGGAAATTGACATGTAATGTAGTTGAAATGCGACAAAGATGATGTGTTGTGACCAGGTGAGATGATAAAAAAGATATATTGTGGTGAGGTGATAATGGTCATTTTGGGGTGTCTACATTACCATTGGCTCTTCCTCCATCATTTCCATCTCTTTGATGAGGCTAAGTGTTGGAAATTCCATTGAAATAAGTAGTCTTTCCTATTCTGTGGATAATAGTTTGAAAAAGCACTCAAAAATATATAATCTCTAACAACCCAATTTGTTATTTTTGTGCCTACAAAAGCCAATGCATTGTCTTAAATAATGGATTAAGGAGTACCAAACCTTGCAACCAAGTCTTCATAGAAGTTTAGGACTGATTTTTCATTTTCTTACTTCAGTGCCATACCCTCTATCCACTTTGTAAAGTGGTCAGTTGTTGTTGTGTCGTAAATTGTCGACCTAGACAATTTTGTTAGGACACTTTTGATGTACTAAGAGGGGGGGTGAACTAGTATATAGTTCAATTCAATCGAATTCAACTTTATTAACAAAAATTTCTACTACCTTAAACAAATAATAAAGTAATTCAAAGCACATGTACACATCCATACAACCATAACACCAGATTTACGTGGAAAAACCTAGAAACGAAAAACCATGGTGAGAAAGCTTCTTGGATCTATTGTCCAAATCTATCCTCACAAATTAAAAAATATTTACAAGAATTTTTATGGGCTACAACCCAAAGGAAGCTACTGTTAGTGTAGGTTTTAATTTTCTAGTTGGGTTATTTATTTTCTAGTGATGTGTTACCTATGGATGCATGCCACTTGGCAATTTGACCGCCTGCATGATGGAGCAAAGAACTCCTACACTTTCAAGAAAGACAAGGTGACTTTCAAAATTCAGTCTTTGCTAGAAGATACAGAGGTGCAGACAGTAGGTTCTAAACTGCTCATGGTGGATGAAAAAGAGTTCTTGGAAGCATTGGAAGAAGGAGAAGGAGTTGGCTATGCAGTAATGATCAAGCCAAGGGAGGTGAGCAAAGAGAAAGCAGTTGAAAAGCAAGAGTTACCTGAGGAGATACATAAATTGTTGCAGGCCTATGAAGGCATTGTAAGTAGTGGTCAACCAGCAACATTACCTCCTAAATGAGCCATAAGTCATAGGATAGACTTGATACCAGGAGCTACCCTTCCAAACAAAGCACCTACAAGATGACACCTCAACAAAATGAGGAAATAGCTAGGCAGATTCAAGGAACTTCTAAACCAAGGTCTCATCAGGAAAAGCATTAGTCCATGTGCAGTACCCACTATCTTAGCACCTAAAAAGGGAGGAGAATGGAGGCTTTGTACTGATTCCAGGGCAATAAACAAGATAACCATCAGGTATAGGTTCCCTATCCCTAGGATTGAAGATCTCATGGATTGTCTAGGTGAATCTAGGTACTATACCAAGATAGATTTAAAGAGTGGTTATCACCAAATTAGGATACATGAGGGAGATGAGTGGAAAACAACCTTCAAAACCAATGAGGGTCTTTATGAGTGGCTAGTTATGCCATTTGGCTTGTCTAATGCCCCCTCCACATTCATGAGACTCATGAATGAAATCCTCAAAGACTACATTGGCAAGTTTGTAGTAGTGTATCTTGATGATATACTAATCTATAGCAGAACAAGAGAAGAGCACCTCCAACATATTGAGTTGATTTTCAAGAAGCTGCAGGAGGAGAAGCTGATGATCAATTTGGAAAAGTGTGAGTTCATCAAAACAGAGCTGGTGTACCTTGGATTTGTGCTATCACATGGCAACTTGAAGATGGATAGCAACAAAGTGGAAGCAATCCTCAATTGGCCTACTCCAAAGACAACAACAAAGGTAAGAAGCTTCCATGGTCTTGCTCAGTATTATAGGAAATTCATAAGACAATTTAGTGCTATTTGTGCTCCCATGTTGGATACCATAAAAGGAGGAATGAAAACCAAGTTTGTATGGAATGAGCAAGCTAATAAGAGTTTTGAGTTGCTGAAGGAGAAGATAGCCACCCAACCTGTTTTTGTGTTACCAAGCTTTGAGAAGCTATTCACCATTGAATGTGAAGCAAGCAATGTAGCTATTGGAGCTGTTCTTAGTCAAGAGGGCAAACCGGTGGCTTTTCATTCAGAGAAGTTAAGTGAAGCCAAGAAGAAGTATTCCTCTTATGACCTTGAGATGTATGCATTGGTCTAGGCTTTAAGAAAGTGGAGGCATTACTTGCTTCCCAAGGAATTCATAGTGTATTCAAACAACCAAGCACTCAGTTTCCTGAATTCACAAGAGAAGTTGAGTCATAGGCACATGAAATGGGTGGAGTACTTGCAAGCTTACACCTTCAATATCAAGCACAAGAAAGGAACTCTCAATAAGGTGGCAGATGCCTTGAGCAGAAGAGTCCTCACAATTCAGGAAATTCAGTTGAAGAGCATGGGAATAGATCATTTCAAAGATCTATATGCAGATGATGAAGACTTTGTAGACATTTATAAGGTATGTGCTGAATACAAGAATCATTTTCACAGTAAATATGCTGAATATACCTTGCAAAGTGAACTTTTGTTTAAAGGAAATCAACTTTGTGTTCCTAGAGGTTCTATTAGGGAAAACTTGATACAAGAAAAGCATAATGGTGCATTGAGTGGTCATTTTGGGATCACCAAAACTCAGGAATTGGTTCAAAGGTTTTACTATTGGCCAAGAATGAACCTAGATGTCAGGAGGTATGTGGAGAGTTGTGTGGTGTGTCAAAAGGCCAAGGGCACTTCTTCAAATGCAGGCCTATACCAGCCACTGCCTATCCCTACTAGGCCATGGGAATGCTTGAGTATGGACTTTGTAGTTGGTTTACCCAAGACAAGGCAAGGTATGGACAGTGTTTATGTTGTTGTAGACAGATTCAACAAAATGGCTCACTTTATGCCATGTAAAACAACTAATGATGCCAGTCAAATAGCCTCTCTTTTCTTCAAAGAGATAGTAAGGATTCATGGCTTACCAATCAACATTGTATCAGACAGAGATACTAAGTTTATGAGTCATTTTTGGAAGACTCTTTGGCAAAGAATGGGCACCAATTTATCCTTTGGATCTGCATACCATCCCCAAACTGATGGTCAGACCGAAGTGGTTAATAGGACACTTGGGAATCTCTTAAGATGCTTGACCAAGGAGTATGGTCAACAATGGGATCAATTGATTGGGCAAGCTGAATATGCCTATAATGACACTGTAAATAGATCAATAGGGAAGAGTCCCTTTGAAATTGTTTATGGATTACATCCTAGAGGTGTTTATGAGCTTAGAGAGTTGAAGAATGGAGTCAAGGGAAGTGGATATGCTGATGACTTTGCTTGTGCAATGCAGGAGATTCATGAGACAGTCAGAAAAACACTGGTAGAAAATACCATGAAACATAAGATTAAGGTGGATGAGCATAGGAAAGAAGTTCAATTCAATGTTGGTGACTTGGTGATGGTGCATTTGAACAAGTCTAGACTGCAGAAAGGAGTTCCTCATAAGTTGCAAATGAAGAGGATAGGTCCCTGTCCTATCTTGGAGAAGTATGGAAACAATGCATTTAAGGTGCAGCTCCTAGATGACAGTGGACTGTCCCCTATTTTCAATGTTGCAGATCTGGTGCATTACAAAGGACCACCACCAAACATGGATCAGACCATCCAAGAAGTCATCCAAGATGTGGAAGAACTCAAACTGCCCTCCACTACAGTCAAGCAAGCTAATAAGATATTGGATACCAGGGTCTACAAGAGGACTAGGACCAAAGAATATAAGGAACATCTGATTAGGAGGCATGGACAACCTGATGCAGATGCAGTGTGGATCAAGGAGGCAGAGTTCAAGAAGTTGGGCATTGATCTCAACTTGCTCAATCCAAGGGTGGATTGAATTTTCTGTTTTGGGGAGGATGGTGCAGGAGCACCTTGGCTTCACTCCAGTTTGGTTATGTTGCAATTTTGGCTTGTACCTGACCTTAGCCAAGTCAGGATTATAATGTGTTTTATTTGGACCTTAGGAGGTCTTGTTTGTGTGTGATGAGTTAATCATTAGGATTAATGTCATCCTAGTTTAATCATGTTGTTAAATTTTGGATTTAATTAGCTTGGGACAACTTATGTTAGAATGTAGGTGTTAAATGTGTTCTAAACACATGGTCATTGTTAAAAAGGTGCCAAGGGACAGTTAAGGAGTTGATGGTTCGAAGCAAGGAGATTGAGGTCCTAAAATTTAGGATCATAACATAGTGATAAGTTACAAAATGTTGTTGTAAAAGTTGCATGACAGTAGTTGTGGAGTGCATGTAACTTAGTGGGATTGGAATCCCTAGAAATCAGGGGTAAGTGCTCGATCAACTCTCCTTGAAGTGTGGAAAAGGCATCTAAATTGATGTAATGGCTCATAGACAGTTAGTTTTTGCATTATAATCAACTTTTGGTGTGAAGGAATAGTGAGTTTCTGCATTTTTCTGTGTGTTACCCATGTGTTTTGAGAAACAGAGATAACAAGGCGTTGTATTTACTGTTTAAGCATTGTATTGGTGTTCATAGAGTAGGTTGGAATATCTTTCATTCTGTAATCTAGTTGCTTAGAGTAGTTTTATTGTCTTGAATTCATAGTTCAGAGTCTAGAAGGTAGTAATAGTTGATTTTGAGCAGTCAGATTTTGAATGGCTCCCCCATAAGAACTAACCACGGGATCTCCCTGCAATTAGTTTTAAATGACAGGGGATCCAGTCAATTGTAAATATTTAGCATTAGGAAACCCAAAGAGCCAAGCAAGAATTTGTTATCTCAAACCCTAGGCAAGCTAGGATTGCCCAGTTAGGAGTTTGAGAGTGAAAGTTGAAGAACTTAGGCAGGGGTTCCAAGCACTATACGGAAACAGTACAGTCTCAGGTAGGGTTAGACAAGGTCTTCACATGACAGGGTGATTAAAGCTTTGATCAATCCATTAGCAGTAGTTTTGAAAGAGAAAACAGTGAAACCCTAGGAAATAGGCCTATTAGCCCTATTGCTCCTTGAATGTAGGAATCCTTTATATGGTAGAGACAGAGGTCTGAAACCTAATGCAAGATTTAAAACTCCAAAAAGGGTGTCTGAAAGTGACATTTGTTTGCCAGGTCATTTGTCAAGTTTGAACAAGAAAAGCCAAAAAGGGGCTGGTAAGGGTTAGTAGGGAATAGGCCTCTTCAAGGCAAGATCTTGAGATCGGGTAAAGTGAAAGCTAGAGAACCTCCAAAATGTATTCAAGTGGATGTGAAAAGCAAGGAAACAGTGTCTCCAACTCCCCTGCAATTAGTTCAAGCAAGATGGTGAAGTTAGCACTTAGACTCTTCTAGGTGTTGGAAAGGAGGTTGCAATTTCAAATGGTGTTGGTCTTCCTAAGTTAAGCACAAGTGAAAAACTCTTTGAGAAGAGTTGGGGCAGGGCTTGGTTCATCACCCAAGCTCAACAAGAACCATTGGTAGCAGGTTCCAGGAAGGAGATAGTGAAGGGGTCTCTAAAAGATTGTGCAAGCAAGCTTTGGTTCACCATACACCATGGTATCAGAGCCATTCAAGTGAAATGCTTCTTGTTTTGAGCAATCTATGCACCTAGCTACTTCAAGGGTTCATTTTTAGTGTTTTTTTTTTTTTTTGCAATTTTTAGAAGCTTGTATTGAAATCAATTTTGTATAGAAAATTTGTAAAAAATTGATTTTTTTTTTAGAAGAGGGCCATTTGACCCTTTGCTCCTCTGCCCATCTGCCCATTTGGGTAAAATTTTTGGCAAAATCTAGGCCCAATTTCTGGTGGTTTGAAGGACATTTCTTGTGTTTGGGGCATTTTATGCCTGCAATTTTTTTCTCTGTTATGTCAAATTGAGGATTTGCATATAGAGGTCAATGGATGCCTGGTTTGGTTCTGTACTGAAGAGGAGTGAAAGACGTTTTGTGTAGAATCCACATCGTTGACAAACGGGTTCCATTTGCAAATACGGTGAGGTGCTGGCACATTCAACTGTGAGCTCTATTTGTAGTGCATGGGATCCATTCATACACTATGGGCCCTATTTACAGAGCACTCTCACATCCCTTAGGCAAGACGAGAGTGAGGAGCCTCAGACAGGCCAGCCTAAGAGCTTTCACTTCCAGCTGACAAGCTCGTGGCCTCCATATAGAGGCTCACAAGCCTCACAGGTGTGTGCTTCACTCCATAAAGGCCCATTCCCATAGAAGAGCCGTGTGGTCTCCTTCAACCTAGTTTTGCAATTAGGACCTAGGTGCAATCAAGACCTAGGGCCTATTCAGATAGGTTGTATGATTATGCATTAAACAATTCCCTTCTTGGTTTGGTCATATCAGCACCTGGCTGATTTTGGCCAGGTCTCAAACTTATGGTGGACTTAAATTACGTTGATGGTTGATTTGGGCCCATCCTAAGCATCATTCATGCTAGTTCTACATGTTTGAATTGTCGAAATATTGGTGGGAATGCATACAAAGGTGTAGTTGACCTCCTTTTGAACCTAGATGACGAGAACAAGTTAGAGGCAAAAAATGATTTGAAAGCAAGCATTGTGATTTATTTAGAGCAACAATATTATTGCAGAGTAGAATTAGTGTTTCAAAGCAAAATACTAATGTTTTGTTGTAGACTTGGAGCCATTGATCTATGGTAGAGAAGAAGGCATCTTCCTCTTAGGATTTTCATCATATGGTATATTGTTTGACATGTTCATTTATTTATCATTGGATTGTGGATTTAGCCTCTTCCCTCCTAGGGCACATGCTCTCTGACAAAGGTGTTGGGAAGCTTGAATGCAACCTGGGACTTGACTAACACAAGTCCCTAAACACCAAACATCTTCCCTTTTCTCCTTGTGTGCAGGTAGTGATGCTTTGGGAGAAAGTGAGCGAGGGGAAGGCTGAGCAGAGCATCACATATTGGGATCAAGTGATAGATTCAAAGTCGGAGAACATTTGGTACTAGGGCGAAATCGGCCTGGTCCAAATAGGGTTGAATCCTTTGGGAAACATACCCTTACAACATCCTGATTACAAATCAGGACCTGGTTTTTGAGTGCAGGTAAATCCGGGACAAGGGTGAAATTGCCTATGTCCTCCTTGGTGAGCAGTAGTAGGTACAACATTTGACCCATCATCATTCCTTGCTCCTCTTTCTTTGTTTTTCAGGTTTCAAGTGCATAAAGTTATTTGTTCATTTGTATTTTGCATTTCTAGGGTTTAGGCTTAATCTAATCCCTGGGTTTCATATCCACTTGGTCAACCACTCATTCATTGCAACAATGGAATTGGGTAGCCAACAACAATATCCTCCTAAAAAGGTAGTGATAGCATTCGATTCATATTCCAATGTTCCTTGAAGAAGAGGTTAACCTAGTTTGGAGGTGAATTAGGAAAGATCTCTTTTTCAAGACGAAACATTTTGGTGAACCCGTGAATTTGAGCATTTGCACATTTTTATTTATGCTATCTTATTAGATCTGAAAACCCTAATTAGTTTCATTTTCTCATAAGTAATCTTGGTTGCATGCATAAATTAGCTTCAAAAATCTTGCATTTTAGGCTACTTTTGAAATATTTTCAAATTAGGGTTTAAAATTTTGCGAAATTCAACAATTTGATAGCTTGCATATCTCTGATTTTTCTGTTGTCTAATCTGAACTTTTTATTTCTAGCATTTTTTCATCCTAGATTTGGGTTTTTATGCAAAATTTGGCTTTGAAATCTTGTATTTTAGGCTAATTTTGGGCATTTTCAAGCTAGGTTTTGATAATTTTTACAAATTTTCAGATCTTTCTTTGTTAATTTCATATAAATCAGGTCTTGCATGAGTCATTTGTATCATATTTGGATTTAGGTTCATTCTTTTTTATGCAAAATAGTGAAAAAAGTGCATATTTTAGGCTTACATCTTGCATTTTTGGAGAAAATTCATATACCAAAAGTGGCATTGGTATTGAAAATTCATTGGATTAAGAATTTTTCTGCTGTTAAAAAGCATTTAGGTCTGATTTCAATCATTTATCATTATTGCATTGCTTGTTATTCAAAAAATTTGAAAACACATTGTGTATTTCAACACTAGTTATTTTTGGTAACCTTTAAGCAAAAAGGCATCTTGCATAAGCCCTAGTTGTGAACACAAGTGTTCTAGTTGGTCCTTATCATTTGCTTTCTAATCAACCTTGGTTCATTGTACCCTTGTGGCAGTTTGTAGTTGAAGTTGTGTGTTTTGATTTACAAAACGCAATTTCCACAAGCTTCACTCGGCGAAACAATAACCTTTCCTCTCATCAATCTTTAGTACAAGTTTTGTTGCACAAACTTGCATGAGTTTTGTAACCCTTTGTCCTAGTACCAACACTTGGGTGAGACAAAGTTGTAGACTAATGGGTTCTAGTGCTTTCAATGGCAATGGTGTGCAAACATCGCAACCTAGCCTCTACAACACTTTCACACAAGGAGAAACAATCAATATGCCTAATATCATATCTCAAGCCACTACGCCCAACTTATCATTAAAAACCTTACACTCATTCATGATGGATTGTGGAACATTTCATACATTTATCACCATTCATCCACATGCCATGGGTATAATGAGGGAATTAAACACGATTACACCAACAATACACCACCTTCATCAAAGCATATTTGACTACAACAACTTCATGACTCTTGTAGGAAGCATATTTTAGAAGACATGAACAATTTTCATAGTATGGTAACATCACAAGGTAGTGGTTATATTAACCCTCCTCATCATACACCAACACCCACAATTACTATATCACTAAACAAAAAGACTATACTTCAAGATCGTTATGGAATTGGCTACAAGATTTTATCAGAATACGGATACAAGGACCAAGAAATAAGGAAACCTATAATGCCACAACCACATTCGTCAACAAGAGGTCTTGGTTATAAAACACCTCTACAGAACAATCCAAATTTACAACATCCAAAGGTAACATGGCATATGCAATCTAATGGCTTACTTTCTACTCTAGTAGGATCGACGACAAAACCTATCATCTTGTGTTTCCCCTGTGTTGTGTTGTGTTGTGTTTAGGCCTCTTTGAAAGACCCTTGGTAGTCTTGTAAGGTCAAGGTGATGGATAGGCCGCTCTTGTTGTGATGTGATCCACTCCATCCTTTTTGTTTCATCATTTCTTTTTGCATATTTTGATCAATGTCGTTTTGTGATTCGAGGATGATGCATCAAAGGCTTGTTTGTGCGCCCTTCTTTGTACTGAGTCGAAGCGTTCGTGTTGTGAGATTTTCGCTTTTACATTTTGTTATTTTACCGCCATGCTTGTGGACCTACTAAAGGGCGGACGAGGATACAAAAACCAGCTTATCAAAATGGACACATGTCCACATATGCAGATTGGAAAATGTACTGACAATCCACTATTAGATCCACATGTGTAGTTGTGTCCTGTATGGATTTTTGAGCACTAATGATTTATTTCATGCAACTTACTTTTTCCCAAATAGCTTGCTTGGGAAAACAATGTTATTTGTGCGTAAAATGCCTTTGCGCTATATTTGATCATGAATTCCCAATATAAGCCTTATAGATATATTCAATTCGAGAATCTGAAGTATAGCCAGGGTATCACAAATCAATCAATCAAAATCCACAATAATGTGTATGTTTTTCGGGCACTGTAGTAGGCTTGGACTTGGGGGAAAGGAGTCCAGGGTGGGCTCATGTTCCTTAATGTGTTTGCTGGCCTAACCTTAATTGCGTCTGCTATTGGCCTGTGAGAGCAACCACTTTAAGGTGGGGGCATATATTGTGATATGTCCTTTTGAATAGCATATAAAGTGTTTGCGTATTTATGGACTAACGAAAGTGTGTTCTTTATGTTGCATATGGGTTGTAAGGCATTACGAAATGCATTCCGAAAAAAGCAAACCAACTGCATAGGGGTTGTAAGGCGTCAACCGCATTCCCGAAAAAGCAAGTCAACTGCATAGGGGTTGTAAGGCGTCGAGCAAATTCCCAAAGAAGCAGGGGCATAGGCCAAACCATGTTGCATAGGGGTTGTAAGGCGCCAACCGCATTCCCGAAAAAGCAAGTCAACTGCATAGGGGTTGTAAGGCGTCGAGCAAATTCCCGGAAAAGCAGGGACATAGGGTTTGTAAGGCGTCGAGCGCATTCCCAAAGAAGCCGTTAACTCATGTTGGTTGTAAGTCATTGAGCGCGAACCCATGAGAAAGCCCTTATGGGGAAGGCAGCGATTGATCTTGAGTTATTTGTATCCCTTAAGCGTGTCTTGACGGTGCTGTGTGATATGATAGTCCCTTACCGTCGTGTGTGTCTGGCATGTTTTAGATGGAGGCAAGTCCACAAGACCCTTCCATCGCTTGTGCTTGCCGTGTATAAGACATAGAGTGTTCATCCAAACCCTCTATGGCGCTCGTGACTGCTCTTGTCTTGCGTGTCTTACGTGCTTCATCATGTCTGGCGTGCTTGATCATGTTTGTAGCTAGGTGTGTCATACCATAGACCTCTGTAACTGGATGTGTTAAGGGAGACCCCCGCCTTAGTTATATGTTTATGCATTGCTTTATCTTTTAGCATGATTTATAATGATAAATGATGCTATGTGTATTCGATGTGTATGCGTTGTGAATCTCAAGTGTATTCCTCGTGTATTACGCGCTTCATGAGTGTATTCTTCGTGTATTGCGTGTATTCAATCATGTACGCATCGTGTCTTGCGTGTTTGCTAAAAATCTGTGTGACTGAAGTGTTTTTGCCTCTTTGTTATAATGGGGGCTAATCCTTGGTATCCAATAGGCGTGAATGTTTGTTTGTGGTTGAATGATCGTACTTTAATGCATGTATAATCGTAAGATGATACCTACATTAAAGTGGGGGCTAGATATTCCATTGTAAAATGTACCCTCGACATTTTATCCTCAGACTCACTTCTAGGTCCCCTTACATATGATGATTCCTGACTCAATTATGAAATCAAATCATAGGGTTTCGTTGATGCGGATGTTAGTCACACTCAACATAAGATTAAATTCACAATGAACTTGATCTTTCTTGAAAGATATGATAAATTCTCAAAGAATTTATAATCCCAAGTCCTCGGTAGTCAGGTCTTGACTGTGTTGGATCACTCAGTTGTTCAATGTGAAGCTGTTTATTCAAGGGGCCTTACGTGCTTGGATCTGTTTCTTACAAGTTGAACATATTCTGACAAAATTAAAATTCAACAATAAATTCCTGCAAGTATTATTAGCTTTCTGCAAGATCTGCCATCAAATGGTTAGAATATGCTCTAATCATGCTAAATTTAGCACAGGGAATGATAATCCTTTACAATTTTCTCAAATTTAACGTTCCTGTGCAAATCTTCTAAAAACTACTTTAAATATATTCTTAGATTCACCAAATTTGCAAGTATTTCTAGGAGTTATTCAAAGATTTTATGAATTTTGATACAGAAAATGATAATTCTAATAAATTCTATTGAATCTCACAATAATGTTCAAATATTATTGAAATCACCTCAAAGATCTTAACAAATTCAATTGATTCTCAAGTATTTTAGTAATTAATATAAGATCTGTGTATATTTTTATGATTTTTATGAATTTCTGAGTAAAGAAATAAAAAAAGACAGGGAAGGAAAGAAATAGGGCCTAAGAAAGCTATATTTTCAGTGATCCTACTGGAATACCTTGCCAGCACAACAAATTGAAGCAAAAAAACTACTTGTATTTCACCAGGATGCTCCACAATTACAGACAAGGGATGCAATCTTCAAAGGGACTTTACAAAACCATGAAAGGTTTCCAAACGCACTCCCATGGGATGTAAGAGTTTGATCTTTCAAGATAATTGCAAATTTGCAGTCACTTATGATTTTTCTTACGAGGAATGACCATCAATTAACCTCAAATCTACTGTCCGTTCTTACAAGGCCGCAAGCAGTATTCACTGGTGAGAGGAAACCATGAAGCAAGAAAGAAATTACAAATTTTGCACTTCAATCTCAGCTCTAAATCACCAATTTCCAATCCTTTAAAATGACCATTTTCCACTCTTTTATAGAAAAAAAGTTCTTCCTTAATAGCAACCAACCGGAGCAATTTGAGAGCAGCACGAGTGACATCAACAGGTTGACAGCTAGCACCAGTTGGCATTTGGAAGATCCTTAGCATGTTCCCTTTGTTGGAGATTTTAATATTAACTTGGCTACAACATTTGTTTCCTGCCACAAAAAACAATTAAAATTCATCAAATATCAATGTCTTTGCAAAATATAAATGAATAAAGATATAATTTGCAACATCTGATTTAAATTCCACAAAATATCAATTTTTCCTGCAATAGAAGACATTATCCACGCTTGAAACATTCATGACAACTTTAATTTATAAAATATGTTTGGTTGGGTGCCAGATTCCCGCAAAATTAATGTTTATTCACGTTTTAATGTTTTTGAACAATGCTATCACTTTTAAAGAATTTCAGTAAACACCTTTTGGGTTTTGTTCCTCTCGTCTACAGCTTTCCAAAACATTTTGAATTTTTGAATTTTGTTAAGAAACAAGGGAGATATCGCTGTTTTAGTGAATTTGCATGTAAATGTGGAATGTGCAGTTGGAACAGAATATGCAGTTTGACCAAATTTCAAATTGCTACAAATGGTTTCTGGGTTTTGTTTCGCACGTCTCAAGATTTTCAAATCATTTTGAATTTTTCAATTTCTTCAAGAAATGAGAGATATCATTGTTTTAGTGAATTTGCATCTGCATGTGCAATCACATCTACATCTAACATGCAATTGGACCAAAATGCGTAGTTGGACCAAAATGTTGAATTTCCACAAATGGTGTATGGGTTTTGTTCCTCTCATCTTCAACTTTCCAAATCATTTTGAATTTTGTCAAGAAACGAAAGAGATATCGCTGTTTTAGTGAATTTGCATATGCATGTGCAATCTCATCTGCATTTAACATGTGCATCTAACATGCAATTGAACCAAAATGTGCAGTTCGAACAAAATGTCAAATTTCCACAAATGGTTTCTGGGTTTTGTTCCTCTCGTCTCCCTCTTTTCAAATTATCTTGAATTTTTGAATTTTGTTGGGAAACAAAAGAGATATTGTTGTTTTAGTGAATTTGCATTTACATGTGCAATCTCATCCACATCTCCATATTTTTCCTTTGTATATTTTGCATTTGCATCTTTTATGCATTTGTATATTTTATGCATTTGCATGTTGTGCATTTGTATGTTTTAGACATTTGCATGTTGTGCATTTGTATATTGTGAATTTGCATGTTTTATGCATTTTGAGAAATATACATACATTTGTACATGTTTTATGCATTTGCATGTTTTATGCATTTGTATATTGTGCATTTGTATGTTTTATGCATTTTGAGAAATATACATGCAAATGCAAATGCATCTTTTTGTGTATAAAGCAAATTTAATTGTTTTTTAGGTCCAACATCTGTATATGAATGTTTCAAGGCTTTGCACTATACATACAATTGCATATATTATGCAGATCTACTTTGCACAACATACAATTTGACCAACATATAGTTTGACTTTTGTTGACTAGGGCATAGCTTTTGAAAGACAAAGAATTTTTAGAAAAATTCAAAAAGCAACCCTAGCTAATTTTTGATGTTGATTTTAATGATTATAACTACTTTCCATGAAACACATGCAATCTCTGGATTTTGCATCTGTATGTAACATGTAGTTTGACTGACATGCAGTTTGACTTTTGTTGAATTGGGCATAACTTTTGAAAAACAATGAATTTTCAAAAAAATAAAAAAACCCTAGCTCATGTTTGATGCTGATTCTAATGGTTATAACATTTTTCCATGAAACACATGCAATCCTTCGACTCAAGCACTTTAGACATTTTTCCAATTCTGCCAAACAAACAAGCACAAGGAACAACAACAAGCAAAAACAAAAAGCAAACGAGGGGGTCCCCATTTTTCTAGAAGTAAAAAGGGGCGTATTGTGAACATCACAACAACTTGCAACCAAATAAAACAACCAAATTTCAAACAATTTAGGGAATAAATACAAAATTTAACCATGGAATTTCTAACTTTTATCAAATGCAAGAATGTTGTTAAGCTAAATAAAAATGTATTCAACAACGTAAATGAAGTCTCCATGAAATTTGAGTGTTTGCAATTGGTTTATTCCCTTCCTTGGAAACCCAAGAAAGTAGGAGTCATTTGCATTAAGCTACATAGTTTGATTCAACCTTTTAAGCCAATCTTGGATAGAGCCTTACTGCCAGTGAAGCATCCATAGCCTCGACAAGGTTATCTCTATAATTTCCCCAAATATTGCTCTACTGCCATTCAAGTACCCATAGCCCTGGTAGAGTTATTTGGATGACCTAGAGAATGAATCTCTTTTTTTTTTTTTTTATAAGATATATATTTTCAGCTCATTTGCAAGGTAATGAAACTTGCTATTAGGTTGGGAATTATAGTGGTAGCAAAGGAAAAACTTTAGATTTTTCACTTAATGCAAACATCTACTACGCCGCAAACCAATTCAAAGAATTTTAAGTGTGTGTATTTATATGATTCCTTGAATGTTCCATATTGCAACTGGAATAATATTTTCAAAGACAAATTAGACAAACTACATTCATAAAGTTACAACCTATGTAAAAATTTTCAGTGATTTCGTAAATTCAAGAAATTCCACTATTTTCTAAGGTTGTAGTGTGCTCCATTAGACATCCGAGAAAAATGAAGACCACCAACACACAAGACAAAATGGAATGAAACCAAACAAAGCAAGACATGAAGACAAAACAAAATTAAAAAGGAAAAGAAAAGGAACAAAAGCAACAACTACATACCAAACTATGTACAAGAGACTACGAGGTAAATGAAACCTAGGGTAACACAAATGGACACTTATATTTACATGCCTTTTCAGAATATGTACAAGTATTAGGGAATTGGTTATAGTCCTAAGCGTAGCAAATTCATCTTTGTATTCTGAAAAATATTCTTCTATGCTAATATTCCCATATTTAATAGAATAATCCTTCATGATCAACAACTGAGGATGTTCATTATGTTCATGGTTGATCCATTTACATATTCTATCCTTGGAATTTCCATAATCGAAATAATAATCTACATCATTTATTGAGGAAAGGGGAGATACAACCTGGTTCATTTCTTGTTTGGTTATGCCTTTCTATAGCAATTTCAAATGGTATTGTAGTGATTTGGGCAAAGTTGTTTCGTAGTTGTTGTTTGTGCAAATAATAGTCCACAACTCCATCTATTGTTTGAACAGTGCATTGGAGAAAATGCATGTATTCAAATTTTGTGTCAGCTGCACAGGTTGTGCATTCTGCAACATCATTGTTTGATGTTTGTGTAAAAAAAACCCCTTCATTTACATGATGTGCAAATTGGTTCGTATGGGGGCAAGTGGACATTTGTAGGCCTCAGTGTTGTAGTCCCCTGGAATGATAATGCAGATGTAATTAGTGACAAATTACAACAATGCAAGTTCAATTTTTTTTATAGAAGTTATAAACATCGCAATAGTAGGGCACACATGACAAGTGCTTTGAATTAGAAGTTTATACTATTATGTAAGATGTAAATGTTTTAGGTGTTTACTTGCATGCTTGAGGACTTAAGTGGTTCTAGGGAGGCTTTTGTAGATGCATCATTGAGCTCGTCAATGAAGCTGCACTGAGTTGTTTTCATTAGACTTGTGTCTTTTGCCTCAGTATGAACAATATTCTTGAACAATATGAGGGGGGTTTTTGATGATGCTAGCTTCAGTTGAAGTGTGGCATAGAGCTTCGCATGGCTGCTGGGGACTATAACATATAAAATACAGAATTGTTCCAATGGAAAATTCCAAGGAAAATCACTTTAAGAATTCTATAGCACTAAATTAGATTAAAAATTGTACTAAAATACGTACATTAATTTAATGAAAAGAAGATTGTTAAAATGTAGATGTTGTTAATGCAAAAATACATTCTATAAGTAAGTTAGCTCTATCGAAAACGTGTTCTAAAAAGTCTTTAGAAAATTCAAAAAAGGAAAGTTCTCAAATGCTACGATGCCAACATTATTTGTGCCAAACATCTTGCAGTAGCTAAATAATGTTGGGACTTTCCATCCTTAACTTGCAACTCATATTGCATTGCATTGGACTAGTAACAACAACGCCATATGTTCCAATAGAATAGTTGTTGTCTGATTGGATGAGCTATGAGATGGTTGTGTTGGGAATCAGTCTATGTTCCTTATAAACTTTGTCAATGGGTTGAATGGTGCTTTGAGGGGTTAATACAAGGGAATAATCAACATCTTCTCTTTCACATTGTGTTTTCTTTCTAATGAAAAAATTTGTGATACAAACACTTGTATGAGGTAATAACTATTGTAGAAATGTGTCAATTAGTTTGTTGTTAATGTTTGCAGTGATTGTCATTTGTCCATGGCTGTTAACTAAATCAACATGGACAATTGCTGCTTTTGGTTGTGTTTCAAGATTTTTGGTAACAACAGGGCCATAAATGGCTAAAAGATCGCCTTCAAATGCTAAAGCCGATTGTTTTGTGCAAATTTTGAGGATGCTTGATGGTTGTACAATTTCTACCTTTAATCTGTACATTGCAATTTGAGCAATGACGAAAACTAAATGGACAATTAAGCATACACAAAGTCAAGTTATATATGACACAAATGGGATACAACACTTGCCTCTTTTGTTCTTGTTTGTCATTTGACTGGTCCATTTTGTGTTGTGTAGGAAATGTGGTTGGTGTCTTGAAAGTGTTTCTTTCAACATATGCAATGAGATATTTGTGTCAAGAACAGATTAAAACAAAGTGAAAAGAAAACATTAATGCGATCTAATATGGTTTTGAATTTTGTTGGTGTCAGCTGTTAAGCATTTACCTGTTTGTGGATGGTTTGAATGCTATGCCGCAAGTTGGAAAATGTTAAGATAAATGTTCTGTGAACTAGTAAGACATCTGTACCTTGCAACCATCAATTTAAAAATTTCATATCCATAAAATAAATATTTTATGGATTTGCTTCAAGCTAGTTCTGCGATGCATAACAATTTTGACTTTCTAAGTTTTTTGTAATGAAGAAATATATGGTGTGCAAAGCTTTAGTAATATTTTGCATAATAACAAACCTATTTCAGAATAGGTGTCTAGTCATTTGCAACAATATAATCATGTGAGAAATTTCCAAGAGTATGATTGGTAGTGCTCTCTCACAAAAATAGCCAAAGCTGAAATCTGCATAGGTAGAAAACACAAGCAGTGACATAGGGAGCTTATAGCAACTTTAGCGGACAATATAAACAACAAATTGGATAAAACTCAATAGAAATTATAGAATAAATTTAAAAAATTCATATCCATAAATTAAATATTATTTGGATCTGCTTGAAGTTAGTTCTGTAGTTTGTAACAATCTTGACTTTGTAGTTTGTTTGTAATGAAGAAATTATATGTGCAAAGGTTTAGTAATATTATGCATGATAATATACCTATTTCAGAACAAGTATATAGTCATTTGCAACAACATAAACATGTGAGAAGTTTACAAGAGCATGATTGATAGTGCTCACCAGGAACAATAGCAAAGTTGAGATCTGCATAGGTAGAATAGTGGAAAAATAAGTATTTTGGTTAGAGGCACATTTGGTATGCAGAACAATTAATCCAACAATCCTTTTATACTTACACAAATTGCACGTTGGTTTCTTGCAACAACGAGAAGCAATGATAATAACACACTGTAGAGAGAATGTTGATAGTAAACAGTTGCACTTGGAGAACTATATATGATGTTGTCCAAATGACTGTATAATAACATTTAAGCTAGTGTGAATACATTGCAAAATGTGCCAATAGATTAGAATTATATTCCATAGGACTAGAATTGAAGGGATATTGCAAAGTGGTATGGACCAATATGTATCTAGTATTGTGAACTTGATAGTAAGAATTTTGATGTTATGTATCCAAAAGTGGTCTAACAGACTACCTGCATGTATTGTTCGCTTGTCAACAGTCAGTGATAGTTTGTGTTGCTGCATAAATTGAAGAAGTACTTTTGTTCTTGTGGATTGTAACATGTCAATGTTAGAGTCTCCAACAATAGTCAATTTTGAATTAGGCGACAATGAGGTAACAATGGTTTGTATTAAATTAAATAGATCATGAATGGGTGCGTTTGGTGTTAAGTACAAATTTATGATGTGCAAAGTAATGTGCACATGCAATAGGTCAATGGTTATTGATTTTAGATATTTTATCAAAAAATTGTGAAATTTTTGTATTGGAACTATTTTCCTGTAGCATGTTAATAGGCCATGAATACCTGTTGCAGTATAGCAATTGGATGTTTTGTCAAGGAAGCCAATGTGGTTGGGCACATTGTGTTTAGGTTCTTGGAAGCAAAGCACAATTTCTTGGAGCATATCATGGTCATGGGCTATTTCTTGTGTGTGGAATGCAAAGCTATGTGTATTTGAAGAGCATATGGTAAAATGACTTGGAGTGAGACAAAAGGCTATGTTGTACTTTCCACTATGCTGAGGTGATAAGGTGTTGCATTTCACCATTTACTTTTCTAGAGACTTTGATGTTTTGTTTTTGCAGTTTATGCCTGAGATATAGTGACTCGATGTTTCTTACACGTGATAAGGCAATGTACACAAGACCATGTTGATAGACCTTACATGGGTCTAAAGCAAGTGCGTCCATTGTGAGACCTTGTGCTCTATGAATAGTTTGTGCGCATGCAAGTTGCAAAGGAAATTGTGCTTGAGTAACTATTTTTGTAGCTATGTTGACTTTTCTAATGATTCTTGTTATAGGTGTCCAAGAAGGCATAATACAATTCATGTATAGACTTTGCATTCTTTGTCGACACAATTTGCCAATAGTGCGATCATTGAATTCTATCCAAACAATATCTTCTTGCTTGTTGTATGCAATTTGAAGATGCCATCTGCACCATTCACCAGTCCATCTTGTGTATCAATGTTGCTAGCAATCAATTCAACCAAAATGTTGTGTTTGAGCAGAATTGTGCTAGGCAATGATGATTTCTTAGTTTGAAATTGAATGCTATCAATTGTTGTGTCCTATTTATCAATCGCTTGTAAAACATAAAGGTTTTTTGGTAAGAAGTCTAGCATTTTTTTGTTGTGCATGTCGACTACTGTATTTTTGTGAAACAATTATGGAAATTGTGGATCATTTGGAGGTGTTTTATAGCACACTGCATTCAAGTAGAAAATGTTTGATTGGTTTGTTGACCAATCCCGACACGATTAAGTATGGAAATGCAATGTTGATTTGTTTGTCTAATTACACTATTCAATTCAAAGCACTTGACATTGTCGATCCAAAAGGTATATAGCATTTTCTCCTTATCTATTATTTGTTCTTTGAATATCCAAGTATTGCACGCAGGCTATGCTTGGTAGAAGTCACTACAAAATGATATCTATGTTTCCAAAGGTGTTGTTGGTGTGTGCTTGATTTGAAGAAGTCTTATGCGAATGTTGTAAAGCATTTTTGAACCAATCAATGACACTTCATCAATAAGAAGAATTTGCAATTGTTCTAATTTTTTGCTTAAAGCATTAGATGTTTTTGAATCCAGAGATAACATTTTTGAATAATTGCATGGAAATTGGAAGATTGAATGTGTAGTAATGCCACCTGCATTGAATGCAACTTTTCCTGATGAAGCAACAATTATGCCTTTAGGCTTGAGTAGATCACTGTCTAGTTGTTTATCATGAAAACAAATCATTGCTTTGGAAATTGTTTTTGCTTTGAATAATTTTCCTGTGCTAGCTCGACTTGTCAAGAACAAGTACAATGGTTTTTTTGGAGCAATTCTCTTAGTCATTAGTATGTCCTTTACTATTGATTGTTGTTCTTTGTTCAATTATCTTCATAGATTGTAGTATTCTTTATTGCTTAGTAGAAATGGATGTGCAATCTCTGAGAATAGTTTTTAGCAGATGGAATCCTTGAGCTTTATGTTCTTCATATGGTTTAAGTCACATATGATGTCATGCTTTTCCATTCCATATTTCTCCTGTTTGGCTCTATCGATTTCATCTATAATGTCTTATGCTAGGCAGTTACTATTTTTAGCTTTTGTGGAGGCTTCTTCAATGTCACCCCATTTTGAAACAATTTGTGTTGTGAAGATCTTTTCGATATTTGTGATTTGTGGTTTGTTTGCATTGAATGTTGCACTCCATGATTCATATCTAGTTAACAAGGTTTGCTCACTAGATCTGAAAGGCACATACATCATAAGTTTTTCTCTGCAATAATTCTCAGGGTCAATGTGTGGATTGTATCTTACATAGTGTATGATCTGCGGAGTTGCTCTTTTTTGCAACTTTCTGGAGTTACCTGAGCAAAAAGTGACGTATTCAACTAGTGACAAGTTGTCAAGAGTTTTTGGCCTTTGTGTGTATTTTTCTATTATAGATGCACACATGACGTTTTCAAAATAGTTTTGCTGTTTTGCCAATAGCTTAGGGATTTTTAACATGTAAACTGATCTGTATAGGATCTAGACTAGATTGCAGTATTTAAATGCTTAACTTTTACAATGCTTTTACAATGATTATTTCAAGTTAATTAAATCAAAATTAACTTAAGGAAATAACAGTATGAAAGTAATAACAAGGTGATTATAACAGAAAGGAAGGAAATGAGAGAAAGAAAGAGAGAGAAGAAGAGAAGTGCAAACAGTTGATAACGAAGTTCGTCACAAATGTGACTACGTCTCCGGGTCCACTCCAATAGAGAGACCGATCCGATTAACTCCAAAAATCAATTACAACAGCACCATAACCATCCTCCAAGCACTTCGGCAGCACAACAGCGCTCTGGCATACAAGAATGACTTGAAAAACTCTTCAACAAGACCTCTCTTTCGTCACCTCAGCATCAAGACTTCATTACCTGAAAAAAAACTTCGATTTCCCCTCTCACCTTACACCCCTTTTTATACAAAGAATTTTCTCAAATTGGTTACTAACCAATTGATTTACAAAATATTCCTTATCTCTCCAAAATACATAAAAATCCTTATAAATCTCCCATATTTGAATATACATCTCCATAAATTCATTTAAGCCCTTCAATTTAGCATTGTTCGGGCTATTATGGTTGAGAAGGTTTTTATTTAATCCCTTAAAAGGATTATTGTTTGTATAAATTTCAAATTAGGAGGGGTTTGTTTAATTTTAAAAGGCAATCGGTTTTCAAACATACAACAAAACTAACCGATGCCACTCCTATTCCAAACCCGTTCGGTGGCTTGTTGGTGGGAGTATATTTTAACAACCCGGCCGGTGCGGGTTCAAATCCCGCCGGCCACACATTTTTAAAACAAACCTCTAAATAAAGCATTAACAAAACAAACCCGACAATAGACATATGTAGACCCGTGTTTATAGCCGGATTGGTAGGAACCATGCACGTTGAATGGGAGGTGGCGAGTTCGAAACCCACCATACCACTTTTACTAAACATAGCAATTTTTCCAACTATCCACCGAAGAGAAGCGAAGACAGGGCCACGTGTCGCACCAGGAGGGTGCCACGTGGTGAGATATCATTCGCCGACAACGCTGACGTGTACGCCGATCGAGATGATGATGTGTCCGCTGACTGGTGATGACGTGGCGTGCCAACTCAGATGATGACGTGGCATGCTGATTAGACCTGCTGACTGTGCGTACGGACTGCCACGTGTCACTCTATGATTGGTCCGTGCAAATGCCACATGTCACACTCTGATTTGTCCACATCAGATTCCGTACCACGTGCTGACGTCAGATGTACAGATGATGACGTCATCACTGTACCTTCAGTCCACAAGTCAAACCTGAAACTTTGACCAGCTGTATCTTGAGCCTCCGATGTCGGATTTCGACGAAACGAACGTCGTCAGAATCGTCTCGATGATCTCTTCGACTTGACACTGCTTCGGTTGATTTATGAAACAATCATTTTTTTCGCTTCCTGGACGCCCTCTGTTCCCAGTTTGACCGAAGGTTTGACTGGCCATAACTTGCGCAAACGGACTCCTTTTTGCTCCGTTTGAGTTGCGTTGGAACCAGGACGCTGAGATCTTTCTGATGGTGCAGATTCTGGAGAGAAATGAGACACTTCAATTTCACTGAAAAATGTCCACCGGATCAGGCCTCCCCACTGAAGACCTTTTGGACCTCTAAAAGTGGCATTTACTCTGACAATAAGTGAGGACTTGGCCTCCCCACTTGTCCTGTATCTTCTATACATCTGAATACCTGACTCACAAGCACAATGAAGACTGCAACAATATTGTTGAACATAAACATAACTTTATCACTTCCATAAGCATCTACATCCAATGTCGTAGCCACTAACCAACAGAAATTGACTAGCATCAAGCTGAACAACAATGCAGAAATGAAAGAGAATAAGTCAACAACAATTTGATCCTTTACAACAGGAACATTTATACCCAAGGATTCATCAATGCTTTCAAGCATCCTTTTCTCATGCTGTACTGCAAGTGCATCCTGCAACATCTGACCCTAGTTAGCTACTCCAAGTTCAAGTTTAGAACCACCTGTGTTGATAGACATAAGAGTTAATTCTTTACTTGCATTAATTACCCTCTTTAACTGCCCTGTGTTTGCAAAAGAACGATCAGTCTTAATCCTATGAGAATGTACAATATATTGAATGCCATCTTTAAACAAGTGATAATGATTCTTTTCCCTATAGAAAATAGCTTTTCTGTCATAAAGATAACGGCTACCAAGCACTATCCCATAGACATCCAGTGGAACCACATCAAACTGTACTTCATCCACAAATTTACTAGTGATTGCGAATCTCAAAGTGCATTGTCTAGTTACTTGCAACTTATCATTTTCACAAATCCAGCCTAGTGGATAAGGTTTCTTATGTTGTGTAGTTTTTAATCCCAAGTTCTTTACAACACTTTCTGAAATTAAATTCACTTGAGAACCACTATCTATGAGTGCATCAATTTTACTGTTCTTAGCAACAACCCTTAAATGAAAAGCTCATTCCTTTTCTTATCTTCAGAGAAATCATTAACTGTAGAAGTAGAAGCACAACTAGCAACAGAAACACCAAAAATAGGAGCTTTACCTTTTAAACCCATAGCTGTTATCTTAGTCTCATCATCTGAATCTGAACCAAGATCCAATAACAACATTTGTGGCTTTCTCCTTACCTTTCTGTTTCTGATTACGTCTTTGAGCCCACTTAGGCTTCAGTTCTGGATGCAACTGCCAACAATGTTCTTCATCATGACCTTTCCTATCACAATGAGAACAAGAAAGTTTCTCATCCTTCTTAACTGTAGCTGCCTTCTTTCCTTTCCCTGTCTCTGCATCCTTAGAAGATTTCTTTACATCATTATCAATAAACGATCCTTTACCCCTTGACTCTAAGTGTGTAGCTTGAACATACACTTCATCCAAATTACAAGGGTTCAATACCAAAATAGAATGCCTAAGGTAGGAATGCAAACCTCCTATGTACTTCAACAAAGTGTCCTGGGTATACAAAGGAACATTCAAAGAAATAGCCCTTTTCCTAAATTCATGGGTGTACTCTTGGACAGTTTGACCTTTCCCTTGCCTAAACATTTTCCAGTCCATCATTAACTGTTGCATATGTCCTAGGGGATAAAATTGCTTCTTAAGAGCATTAACAAACTTTTCCCAAGTTAAACTGACTCTACCATGTTGTGAAACTTCTGCCTTAGACTTACTCTCCCACCAGGTTAAAGCCGTACCTCCTAACCAAAGAGTAGCTAATTGGATCCTATCAACATCATCTAATAGGTTTTGGACTCTATAGTAGACTTCTATTTGTTAAATCCAATCATCCAATTTTTCAACATTAAGTTCACCACAATACTTATTCAAGTCAAATTTTACATCCAATTTAATTTTAGGCTTATTCCCACTCTTGAAAGGATTAGAAGAAATAGAATGAGGAGAAGATGGAGAAGAAGGAGAAGGAGAAGAGGGAGGAGAAGAAGAAAAGGGATGATCTTGTTTCTTGCCACCATCTCTATGTTGTTCCTCTTTCTTGTCTTTGCGATCTTCTTGCTTCGATGAACCTTCTTCACGTTCCTTCCGTTCTTGTCTCTCCTGAAAAAGAATATCCACCTTAGCCTTCATCTCAAGGAATGCTCTTCGAAATTCCTGCTCACTGATTTCTTCAGGAACCTCCATTCCAGAAACTGACATCTTCGGAAATGTTCCCACCCGATCTCAGGATCGTCGATCTTGCCTTCACCCTTTTGAATCCTGGATCTCGTTAGCATTCAAAAAACAAATAACTGCAATACTAGTCACCAAGAGCTCGATATTATCTTGATTCAGATATCTAGATTAGATTGTAGATGAATAAAAGCATCTTGCAGACAAAGTATATTGATTAAGTTGACACCTGCTTCATCTTAGTGAAATAATGAAGATGAGTATATCACAGACATAATAAAGGAAGGAAATGAGAGAAAGAAAGAGAGAGAAGAAGAGAAGTGCAAACAGTTGATAACGGAGTTCGTCACAAATGTGACTACGTCTCCGGGTACACTCCAATAGAGAGACCGATCCGATTAACTCCAAAAATCAATTACAACAGCACCATAACCATCCTCCAAGCACTTCGGCAGCACAACAGCGCTCTGGCATACAAGAATGACTTGAAAAACTCTTCAACAAGACCTCTCTTTCGTCACCTCAGCATCAAGACTTCATTACCTGAAAAAAAACTTCAATTTCTGAGGTCTTGTTGAAGAGTTTTTCAAGTCATTCTTGTATGCCAGAGCACTGTTGTGCTGCCGAAGTGCTTGGAGGATGGTTATGGTGCTGTTGTAATTGATTTTTGGAGTTAATCGGATCGGTCTCTCTATTGGAGTGGACCCAGAGACGTAGTCACATTTGTGACGAACTCCGTTATCAACTGTTTGCACTTCTCTTCTTCTCTCTCTTTCTTTCTCTCATTTCCTTCCTTTCTGTTATAATCACCTTGTTATTACTTTCATACTGTTATTTCCTTAAGTTAATTTCAATTTAATTAACTTGAAATAATCATTGTAAAAGCATTGTAAAAGTTAAGCATTTAAATACTGCAATCTAGTCTAGATCCTATACAGATCATAAACTCTACTTGCTAATGGTGCAGTATTGATGAAAATAGTTTTCCTTGAGCATTTACACGATGGCAATGAGAGAATGATATGAACAGCTTGACGACTCGACATTTTTTGATAGTTAAGCAATGCATTGCCATGCTTCCGTATAAATTGCACCTTTCCATCATAAGCAACAATGCATTGTTGCTGTAATTTCCAAAATGCAAGAGACAATGTTCTATCTTGTTTCGTCATATATGAGCTACACTAAGATGTAGTAGTATATGTATCTAAAATAAATTGTGTATCTGTATTTGTATAGCATAGTTTGGGCAATGTTGATCGAAGCATTGTAATGTAGTCGTTTTCATCCATTTCCAATTTAAGAAAGAAACTTTGAAATGAAAGTTCCTTTGTGTAATGTTTTTTTTCCAATTGCTTGAAAAAAGTTTTTTCTCTCTCCTTGATTGTAGCTTCAGGCACTGGATGCGGTTATAAAATTGTTGTTTTGCTCATTGGAGTCAAAGGGAAACTAAATCTGCAACTTGTGTTTTGTATTTCTTGCAACTCTTTGTATGATGATGCATTTGCATTTTGGCAAGGTTTGTATCAAGTAGTAATGAGTCACATGATATATAATTTTCCACAAAGCTTTCTATTTCAGTATTTGAGCAATTGCCTCGATTTGGAATTTTGTAACAAAAGAATAGTTTGTGACTTGGCCAGAGAGCTCATGGTTTTTTAGCATCATTTTTCAGAATGCATTGACCCTATGGTTGAAATAATGACTACAAAGTACTAAATTCTTTCTGATTTCAAAGTCCAAGTCCCTATCTTCTATAGTTTTATTAGACTTGGATTCTTGCGAATAGATATTTGGTGCAAAGCTTCGTGCAATGGCTCCTAGGAATGCTCAACACTTGTTAATGTTACAAAGAAAGTTGGAGGTCCCAATTGTCTTATCATTGCAAATATGTTTTTTTTAGTGTTTTCTAGATAATCTGACGAGGTCCGAATTCTTTTTAATGATCTATAGCGCAATGGAGATCTTAATATTTTTTCAAGCTTTGTTGGATTGCACACATCTTTTGCAATCAATTTTTTACCTTTCAATTCAGTTTTCTTATGTAAATCCATGCTAGTGAGGGTACTTGGTGAATAATAAGTTTAATAGCTTTAGAAAATATATTTGTTTTGAATTATCTTTATGCATCAGCTCCCATCTTGCTCTTTTTTGGTACGTCAAATTTTTAGTAACATCACTTGGTCAAGCTGTACCATAAAACAAAGTGGGGAAGTTCATCTCCTTTGCTTACATATCCTAGAAAATACCAAGAGGTTTAAACCCTTCTAATGGTGCAATTTCAATGATTGTTATGTCAAGGTATTTGATTGATTGTGTTTCATTAAACTAATGTATAATTGATTCAGTTATCAGTTCTTCATCATCTTCAGATGTGTCATCTTAAATACTTGGTTCTGTTTGAAAATCTGTTTGCATTTGTGTTGTCTTCTTTGCCAACAACTCATGCCACTCTTTATTTATAGAGATGCTCTTTTTTGTGGACAATGGTGTTTTGGATAGTGCAATTAAAGCATTCATGACTATAGCAGTTCTAACATTTCCTTGTGCATATGCATTATTGTATTCTAGCTTTCGCTTCAATCTAATTGGTATTGTTGTGGTTTCATCTGGTTTCCTAGGCAATGCTTGTTGCACTTTATCGAAATCTATAGGAACATTGATGATTGTCCCAAGCAAGCCATATTGTGCTCGTTTATATCCTAATTGCCTGATCTGTGCAAAAGTTATGTGTAAAGACACAAGCCTTTCCTTTAGAGTTTTCAAAGAGTGAACCACATCTATTCGCACATTTTGTCTTATTTTTGAAGGCGTGGCTTTTATACATTGTTTGCAAATGGGCTGTCCTATTGCTATATTTTTTTAATCCATCTGAATACAAAGCAAGGACAAATATTTTACAAGTGCAACATCAACTTTATGAATTTTGTGATGGAAATGAAGCATGTTGCAAAGAGAGCATGGTTGAGTGGGTGTGTTGTTTATACTTTGCAAGTATGAGTTAATAGATTTTTAGATTGTTTAGTTTTTTGTACATATGCGTATTGATTTTGTTGGTTGATAAGTAGTGTTTGTCTTCTAGACCATAGAATATGTATATGGCCTATGTTTCAATTTTGGAAAACATAAAGCATAAGCCTTTTGTGCGCTCTGAATTTGTTTTTCAAAGAATGTAATAATTGTTGTTGTGTTGGATCGTGGCTAGGATTGAAGAATTGAGTTTTACTTTGCATATGCAAACCGTAATGTGTTTGTGCATTGGGCATTTGTTTTTTTCAAGAATGTAATGATTCTTAACACGTTAGCTTTGGGGTAGCCTTGTAGGACTGAATTATTCTTGTGAGATTGGTAGTGGGTAGGACGGAACTAGATGCTATAGTCTGTGGGACATTTGCATGGGACACTTGCACATTGCAGATTTTTGCTTTTAGAGCGCAATGTCTCATGTTATTTTAACTTTGTTTCAATTGGTGTATGTATTGTTGTAGCTGTTTGTTTTTTATGAGAACTAATTATATTGTTTGTTGTTTCTAATTCTAAAGTGCTTGTCATATGTCAAATACAAAGTGGATCCTTGATATGCATGTTGTGAGTCAGTTGTTCTTTTTGTTGAAGTGGTTCATAATGACAATGGCCTGAGTTAGTTGCAAAACAAATTAAGTTTAGATTTTTTTTGGGCTTCATGCAATTAGAGTATGTTTTGGCTTTGGGACATGGAGATGCTTTCCATATGTGTATTGTTGCAACAAACATGTGGGACAACCATAGTGCACAAAGTTCAGACCCTTCAAGGCCACTTTGCACATATGGCATTCCAATCGTGGAGACCAATGCTTGTAACTACAATAGACGTTTGTTTCTTCCTATGCTAGATTGATCAAAAGTTCCAAAAAAAGTTGATGCATATTAGTTTTCAACTGTCAATGCATTGGGCAATGACTGCACCATATATAATCGCAAAGCAACTGGATCAAATTTTTCAACAAGCAAAAAAGCTATAGCAGCAAACATGCTTTTGCCACATGTAGTAGCAAATGTAGCTACACTACAAAGTCCAAGTGTATCGAACACATTTACTATTGTGTTCCAAGTGTTGTCCAAATTGCAATATGTGATTTGCAAATGTGGTTGGATGTTTTGGATGCAATTGTATGTATTTAGGTGTGAAAACATAGGCTCATAGTGCCTGACAATATGAATTGTATCATGGAAAATAATCGATATTATAGGATTACATGCATCCTTGTTGAAATGTAGGTACATTCTTTTGTATGTTAAAGAACAAATGCATAATGGTATGTTTAGCCAATATGCTTGCCATTTTAGACAAAATGTGTCACCCCAAAGCCCAGTTTCACCACTATCATTGATTTATGTGGCTGAAAGCCTCATTTTTCGTAGATACGTGTTTTTGTCATGTATATTATGCAAATCCCTTGGGATTATTGGGTGCAAATCATTTTCATAAGAGACTAAAGCTACAATACAGGGATTGTGAAGATAATCTAAGGAATGATCCACAAGGCCATTGCGTAGCTATTTCAATGCATAACGATAATGAAGCAAAACATGTACTATGTCAAATAAGTAATCACCAACCTTTTAATTCAATGAGTAAATTTTAAAACAATGTGCAGATTGGAGAGCTTCATCAATTGACATGAAAGGTGCCTTGACACTTGGTATATAGGTTTCTACTACAATTGGCTGTTGTGACAATTTTTGTAAGCATATTGCTAGATTTCGTGTCAAAGGAAAAACTATACAAAGTGTATTGACACTACTTGGTATAGTAATGACTGTAAAACAAAGTTACCGGTTCAGGTTCGGGGACGGGTTTGGGTATGAGAACCCGATACGTGGGTACATGATTTTTTTTAGGAGTTTGGGTATGTATGGGTATGTATGTATATGTTTGTATTATATATACAAAGAAATAAGAGAAATATATAGAATTGTAAAAATAAATCATTTCATAGTATCATACTTGATCATTGATCAATGTCAAATGCCAAAGATAAATATTAAATGCCAATTGATAGTTGAAAAATATTCAAATAAAGGCTAAAGCATATCAATGATGTTATATACGTCTATGTTCACGATTCCAATGTAAATCATCACAATTACTAAATTACAAAATGTAGTTCATGAAACATGACTCAATGTTCATTGTTTAGGTTTTGATCAATCATCAAAAGGATTCTCAAAAAAATCATCGTGACTTGGATTTTCAACAGTTTCAACTTCAAGATCATCATCATTTGAACCCAAAACAGATCCAACACCATGTGTTATGTCATCAATATTATCCACATCATCCATAGTGGCCCTACGAAGATCCTGAATGGTTGCATCCAAGTCAGTAGACTCGGGTGTTACATCCCAAAGCCTCGTTGCCCCCTGCTTGTTTTAAGGATCCTTACGTGACAAAAGACACAAATTGGAATGAATATAAACCAAGTCTTCAGCTCTTTTTGTAGCCAACCAATTACGCTTCACTGAGTGGATAAAGGAGTATGTACTCCAATTCTGTTTAGCTGCAGAAGAGCTTGCAACCTGGAGAGAAAACCAACAAGATTAAAAATAAAAAATGCAAGATAAAATCAATAATCTTAAGTGTTAAATTCTACAATTCAAGTGGCAAAAAAAAAAAAAACTTGTCAGAGGATCTTGATTGCAAGAGGTTGGAGGTACATATAATCTTGACTATGGAGGTACCACCATGTAATAGCATCCATTTTGTATTGGTCTCTAACAACAGAAGGGGAATGATTTTTTCTTGAGATAAACAATTTAAATTCTCTCATAGCACGTGTTTGCACTTCTGGATCACTGAAGATTCTACTAAATGCCCTTTTATACCCATTAGCAACTTTAGAATCTCTATATGGCGGTATTCTCCCCGGGATAGAAAGTACTTCAGTGGTATAGTACCTCAGAGATAGGGCATATGCAAGTAGGTGCAATGGAGTTGTCATCTTGTTCCAACGATGAAGAACAATTGCTTCCACCCTTTTTTAAAAGGTGTCTTGAATAGGATCATTCTCTCTTTTGTATTTCTATTTTTAATTTCTCCTACATTATGTCCATGCTATCATAGACATCCCCCAAGCATGGTTCATTTGTATCAGCAAACTAAAGCATAAACATGATAGGTTCGCTAAACTCCAATAAATAATTCACACGATCTCACCAATCGTCATCCAAGATAAATGCCTTGATCTTTTGGCCCCTCTCTGAATTTGATTGCTTCCATATACCCCATTGGTTGCTAATATGCATTTGACTTAATGCCTCTTTCACCTTCACAAGTCATCTTAGAACAATTGTGTGAGATGCAAACCAGTAAGAACATGTTAATAGTAAGTTAATAACAAATTTAAAATATGTAAATAATGCAAAAAAATATTTTATTCAATTATGTAAAACATGAAAAATGAAACTAAACAAATTAAATTTACCTTCAACAATTGCAATCTTGAAAAAGTTCTAAAAATTGCTTGTGACATATGGTGGTTTGTCACAAACATTTGAATCTCCTCGACCTCCTGGTATATTTCTTTCACCCACTCTAGTTGGTTGCCAATTGCTTGCATCACCAAATTGAGGGAGTGTATGGTGCACGGTGTCCAAAAGATGTGCTCATATCTATCCTCTACTAAAGCACCTGCAACCCTGCAAAATTTTGCATTGTTCGTAATTACTTGGACAATATTTTCACTACCCACCATCTATGGAGTCAATGAGAATCCTGGAAATGAAATCTGCATCTTTCACTTCCCGTTCACAGTTAACAACCCTCAAAAACATTGCCCCCTTGTGGGACACTGCAAAAACATTGATCAATGGACGGTTTTTGCAACCTTTCCATCCATTGGAAACAATAGATACACCTTTTTCAACCCAAGAATCTCTAATTGGTTTCAGTTGGGCCTCTATAGATTTCTTCTCTTTTTGCAATTTAAGGTGGTACGTACCTTTTCATGCCTAGGAGTTGTGAAACCAGGAGGTGCACTATTTATTGCTCACACCATGTCCCGCCAATATGGTGATCTCACCAAGTTGAATGGAAGATTGTTGGCATAGAGGCAACGTGCAATTTTTTCTTCAGCAATATCTCTTGCCTCCATTTAAATGCCTTCTCTAATGGACCTTTCTTGCGAGCGATGATTTGTGGTTCTTCATCTTCTTCTTCTGTAGAGGGCACAAACAAGAAGGGATGTCTGGAGGGCCTAACTGTCTAAGTGGGTAATGTTGTACTTATTTTTTTTTCTGAAACTATAACCACTTTGTTTTCCTCTTGCAACCAATTTGTCAGCGTCTTCTTGTTCTTTTATAAATCCTGCTATTTGTACAATAGACAACCCCTTCTTATCTGGGCCTTCACACATATTAATCCCTTTACCACTAGGGCCCATAAAATGGAGTTTCACTTGGTAATATGAGCTATTATATTGTGCATTGCAAAAATTACACTTCCAACCAAACCCCCCACCTCCAAGAATTTGTGAAATTCTTGTGGTATGTCTCCATAAAGGAGATCCTTTATCAATTTTGAACTTTTGACTTCCTTCCCTACCCACTGAACTTTGACTATTGGCCATTCTTGCAATCTATAAAAAAAATGAAAAAAAAAAACATACTTGAAAAACTTCTTCACAAACTTGAAAAAATCCATCAAAAACTAAGAAACTTGAAAAAATTCATTAAAAGACTAAAAAAATAGGGTTTAAATGCATACCTTAAACACTTAAATCTCCTTTGTAGAAGCTATTTGTCACTCCACAATCAATCTCCTTCAAATACAATCACCTCCCTTCAAAATGCCAAGATGGAGAGAAAATATGGTGAGAGCAAAATGAGAGGTAAAAATGAAATGTTTTAATGTTGAAAGGCCTCATATTGGGCTGTATTAGGGTTAGGAGAGAAAATAATAATAAAACTATATTTTATTAAACTTTGGGCCCACTTTTTAAGTGATGGGCCGTGGGATCTCCTAGGTACGCCCGGCTCCGTGGCTGATATGCCCAGGTCCGTGAACCATATGCTTGGGTTCTAGGCTATTGAGCAGGGTAGTGCATATTTGAAAATAGGAAAAAGAGAAACAAGCATGATAATCTCTTACATTGATCAACAACAATTCAAAATGTGTCACTATATCACATAATTGGAAATCCTATGTTATTCAGACCCTACAAAAAAAAGAAAATAAATTGAGCAAAAGCAAATAAATTGATCAATTTTGGTATTAATCTTGTAATAATTGAGCTTAGATACATATATGTTTACACACATACATACATATATATATATATATATGTGTGTGTGTGTGTGTGTGTGTGTGTGTGTGTGTGTGTGTGTAGACACACACATACATATATATACATATGTATATACATTCATACAGGTATAAATGCAATAGTAACCTTGGAACTTCTAAGCAAATTTTGCTTTATCAATTTATAAACAATAGAAACTTTGTCGAGAAAAAGTATATTGTGCTTTATGCATTTGGTCCAAGAAACCAAAGGACAATGTGCAACCTCCAAGAACAAAAGGATATTATGCTATATCTATGTGTTGTGGCAAGTGAAAGTACGAAATGCAATATGCAAGAAAATTCTATTTTCTCAATTCCTAAGGAGCAATAATTTTGCAATGTCCAAGGAAATTCCACTCTCTCAACACGTAACTAGCAACAATGTCCATGGAAAGTACTATGCTTTACCAAGTTCTTGTAACAAAATTGTATTTGCAAAATTACAATTTTCCTTGTTACGATTAAAAACATAAGCAAAGCTTTGTGGTATGGACTTTGGTGACTGATTAGTAGTAACTAGAATAGAGTAGTTGTGACCAACATCAATGCCTAGATAATCATAGCATGGTTTCCAATTCTGTGAGGCTTGCTAATTTCCATAGGCTCCACTTTGTGATCGTGAATACCACCCTGCCAAAGGTTTCTTTTGTATCACACTTGATTCCTGTAGAAAAATAGGGTCCCATTACAAGTAATTCTAAGCAAATGATCAAGAACTTTTATGTAGAACTACCAATATAAGCGAAATATTGATTGAAATATGCAATTACCAACTAGATACATAATATCTTTGATGAATGACATTGTAATAATATACTTGTAGAAGATAACAATAATGGATAAAGCATAAAACAATACAGTGGATTCTAAAATTGTAATGCTTATTGTACTGTAATTTAGATCTACGAAAGATCTGGTTTTAGAGTTAGATTTACTAATAGTAACTAGAGCTTACTTTGCTCAAGTGTAATTGAATAAGCATTTGGGATTTTTCCATTAATGACAACACCATCACAATTACATAAAGATCCACTATTGTCAAGTGTTTTCCTAAGGACCCTGCACACAAGCAGGAAGAGGCGAAAGTACAAAAAGGCTATAGTTGCAAGGAATAGAGTAGGAAAATAGACTTGATGTATGACTATAATTGTAATCTAATAAATTTTTTATATTTAACCACAATAATTTTCTTGCATATAAAATAGGCCGTGATTCTATAAAGAGGAATAAAAAATAGAGTCAACTAGTAAATTTAGACTACAGTACCTCATAAACTTCATCTCCTATAAATTCATGTACGCAACAGATGATCTGAGTAACAACTACCACCTGACAAGAACAAGGCACGTGCCAATCTTAATAATAAATAGAAAATTTGTATAACAATGCATTCCAATTTCCAACACTCAACATTAGCACCAGTTTTAGAAAAGGCATGTGAAATACTATGAACAACACCGCCTATCCATAGAAACATTTACAATCAGGACACGTGTATAGCAACAAAACATTAGCAATAAATAAGCCTATCACAATTTGCTATGCAACAATTAGATACTCACAGTTACAAAATTTGAACAATATAATTAAAAGTAAATGGGATAGAATAAATATGTTACATGAGTATAATCTACTTAAACTCTCTATTTTAAGATGGAATTTGGCCCATTTTTTTGGCAATTTACTCATTGGCTCTTGGTATCTTGCTCATGGTTCTGTTGACACGTAGCGTATCAACGAGGAAATTTTGCATTTATTAGCCCCTAATTTTCATTTATTGTGAATAGATTGAAGTGCAGGAATCATTAATGGATTATGGTGTGAAGCTTTAAGTCTGTCAAGCAAAAGATTATTTGCATTATTTATTCATTTGCTCAGATTGTTTGGTGAGGGTGAAATCTGTGTCTCTTGAGAGGGTTTATATCTATCGTATTGAAAGCAAAAAGGAGGCGTTTGTAACTTGCTACATCTTTTACATTGTCATTTTGTAGTTTTTTACATCTTTGCAATGGCTTAATTTTTGTTGTTTCCCATCATTGAGTGTTTGTATGAGTCTAGAGATTTTGTTACAGACAATAAGCCATAAAACACTCAATGATAGGGAACAACATAAATATTAAAAATAGAAGAGTTTTATTTATTGGAAACAAAAAAGGAGGCATTTTGTAAGTTCCTATATCTTTTACACTATCATTCTATATTTTTCTATGGCCTTGTAATGGTTTAATCTTTGTTGTTCACTATCATTGATTGCTTTTATGGGTTAATCTTTGTTGGTTAGTTAAAGACTTAACACCATAATTCATTAATGTCGACTTCTCTGTTAGCCACCATTAACAATGCAACCAATATTTTCTTTGTCACACATGCATGCCAATTGCATTTCAATCTATCAAATGAAAATTAGATCTAAATAATTGAAAAAGCTCTCGATATAAAATATGTGTTTGTTGAGAGGATTTATAACTATCCTATTGGTATGAATACTGTAACGAATATATTTGCATCATTTTAAATCACTTGTGCTATTTTAACCATTTTTTGGGTCTCAAAAAGGTTTTTCATAATTTGCTCTCGGTGTTTGTAACAATTATTGATGCAAAGACTAATGTTTTCTATGCACTATTGCCTATTGATGCATTCATTAGAAATCGTGCTACTAATGTTTATCCTATGGTTTGTGGCATTATTTTATTAAAAGGGAGTTTGGGCTTTTTTTTGCAATTTTCTCATTGGCTATTGGTATTTTCCTCATGGTTTTGTATTTTCCCAATCCAAATGAATTGTGTGTCCATGAAATAGTGATAGTCATTGAAACATGTCGATTTGTTCAAGATATACCTGATGTTTCGTGTATCTTTTGATCCATGAACATCATGCATATCTTCAACAAATAATATTTCTGTTCGAGATGTCTATTTGAAACTATTGAAATGAAATTTGGCCTATTTTTTTGCATTTTTCTCATCGGCTATTGATATTTTTCTCATGGTCTTGTATTTCCCCAATTGCAAATTATTCTTGGGAACAATAAAGGCAAAAAATTCATCAATTCCTAATTTTTTGTTGCTATACACATGTCTTCACTGCAAGTGTTTCTGTGGACACATGGCATTGTTGATAGTAGTTCACGTGCCTTGTGTCTGTGAGCATATTTTGCATATATTTAGATCTAATTTTCATTTATTGCCATTAGGTTCAAGTGCAACCGCCATCAATGGATTATGGTGTTAGGTTTTATGGCTATCAAGCAAAGGATTCTTGTATGTGACATTGAAAGATATCTATGTATTCAAGATATACCTCATGTATCGTGTATGCTTTGATCCATGGACATCATGTATATCTTGAATAGATAACACTTCTGTTGAAGATATCTATCTGAAATTATTGAAACGAAATTTGGACTAGCATTTTAGTTGCCCAATTAAATGTAAAAATCTTGAACCTATTGCCTATTAATGCATTCGTCAGAAATCACACTACAAAGGAAGGAAAATGCTTATCCTATGCTTTGCAACATTTTCATGGTTAAAATGGAATCTTAGCTCTTTTTTGCAATTTTCTCATTCACACTAGGTATTTTGGCCATTGTTTTCTATTTTCCAAATTGCAAATTATTGTTGGGACGAAGAAACGAAAAAAATTCATCCATTTCTAATGTCTTGCCGTTTTAGACATATTTTCACTATGAACATCTATGGTGGGTAGGTCGCATTGTTGATAGTAGTTAACATGTCTGATTGGAAATTGGAATGCATCTTTACATAGATTTTATTTACTATTAAGATTGATAGGTGCCTTGAAAATAGAAGCACTAGCCAAGGCAATCAATAGATGTAGTTGATAAGCTCAAAGATCACTTTAACAAAATAGGATTTTGATGCTTGTCAATTTTAGTTACCTGTTTGAGAAAGAGTTTTCCAATGTTTGAGGAAGCAACACTAACAACTAGATTCATGAGTACAAAAACACCAACAACTGTCAAATGAGGTAACACATTGTCTCTTGCATCCATGTTTTCTCACCAACACCTAGCCAACAGTGGAATAAAAATTGAAAGAATGTCTGCTGCATTTCAAACAGATTGCATCAACTTCATTAGATAACATCTAACCAACATATATCCATAACAAATAATAAGTATGAATTGTATTCTAATCACAAAATATGATCCCAAATAAATATGAATTGTAATTTAATATTGAATCCATGCATTGGAAAAACCTAGAAAGCTTCATTAGATAAATTTTAGCTTTGTAATACTACATTCATAATCTTGTAAGAAGCATAAGAAGAGTGAATGAGAAAAAAGGGGAAAAAGATACTGCATTGTTCACTTTAGCTTTAATCTTAATCTTCATACTTCATATGATCCAGGAAAAATTTAAAAATTAATATATATAAGATGAAATAATAAAATTTTTACTCACATATTACTTGAACTTTTCAATGCTTATCTCTACTTCCTCACTAGTGGACATTGTCACAGGTGCAAATCCTTGTGCAATTCCAGTTTCCCTATTTGTGATCGACTACAAAACTGGTTCAAAAATGAGTTTACAAACATATGTTATAATGCATTAAATATAAGTGTTAAGTCTTGGAAATGAAGTGACATTGCAATTTACCTGGAGGACAATTTATCAAGCTAGTCAACCGCATAGAGAAAATAATAGTTAGGTTTTTTATCAATATATTTAATTGTCAATACTTATTTTTTATCCTAAAATTAAGAAATTCTAAAGGCATATCAAGTTGTAATTTATTATTGGATGAAAGTGAAAATCAATGCTACCATTCACATTTATTTCTAGTCATGATAGTTGTATAGTTGTTTGGATCTATCTGTATACATCCATTGCCACTTAAACATACAAAGTTGACATATGCTTACGTGTATACATGGTTTTGAATTAGTCTACACTAATCTCTATCGGTTTTTGATTCTCCTTTTCAATTATAAAATATTTTAAATTATTTCCATTTGATGGCTTTATTCATGATTTAATTTACATGTATACAGTAAAACCAAGGCAGATAATTTTTTTTTTTTTTTCCATATACATCTCACTACGTCATAGTTGAACTATTACAAAACTGATTCTTTGTATATATCAAATTGAGACCAATCAGTTATGTGTCAATGAATATGCCCCATAACTATAAATGTAAGATGGAAAAGGCTAGTTAATTAAACATTTAATTAAGTTATGGACTTTAGGTGAAAGGGATATGTCCTAGATTAATTAGGACTAGTTGATGCATTTAGCTATAGATGATGAAGTTGATCAATTGGGGATTAAGTGATGAATAGTCCTAGGGAATATTTTAGTTCTCTATATTTTGTCCCTCTTTGATACAATGCAAGTAAGTGGTGTTGTGTGAAAGAAGAATTAATACTAGGATGGAATGAAATGAAGCTCAAGTGGGAAGTTTCCACAATTGCTTAGTGATCATGATCTAATTGATGCCCCCTCAAGAGAATTGTTGAGTGAAATGGAACCCAATTGGTATGTTGAAAAGACAAAGGGTGATAAAATGTGTCATAAAGGATGAAATATGACATGGGATAAATCAACTTTAGATGATATGCATGCCATGAATACATGACTAAATGATTTATTAACGATTGATTATGTTGATTCATGTCATTAGGATTATTAGATCTGATTTGCATGAATGTACATGTAGGATGATGAAATCTGCCAAAGATGACAATGCAACTAAATGACACATGATGATGGTTAAATGGTGAGATAAAAAATTGGAATGAACAAGTAAGACACGTTGTCATAGTAACTTCATGTGCAAGTAGCCACCTTTATTTTGTTGTAGCACTTAGTGTTATGCACCATGATATAAGTGACCATGATGACTATGAGTCATGTGAACATGGACTAACACACACATAGAATAATGACCCAATAGACAAATTGTCTTTAGCACACAAACATATGAATGATGATGGCAACTGTGGTAGTGTGATTGGTGCAACACTAAGACTAGAAGCAAAATAAAACATAAACGGAAGATAAAAGAAATTAGAATATGTAAAGATGATGCATCATATATTGGAAAAAAGAAATTTGTGGCACAATTACAAAAACCTATGAAGGGAATGACACCATAGCAAAAGCTAAGCTTCAAGCACATATAATTGATTTGAAAGTTTTGAAATGAAGTGTCCTACATACTTAGTGTGGATGTAATTGTTAAAGCTATTAGAACAATCATTGTACATAAAATATTATGTTCTCTTCCTTTCAGACTTCATGTCATAGTATCCACAAATGCATAAATTGGTTTAGAACATACCTTTTCACGTTATTGTAGCAGTAGATCCATTTCATTAGTGGAGGTAAGATGCCAAACAATAAATAGTTGGCATAGACCCCTGCAAAATTGAAGGCCGCTGCAAAGCACATTGTGCCATGCTTCTAAATAAATTGGTCTTGAACACCACGCGTGTATGCGACACGTGGTTATGGAATATATACATTGTGCACCAATTTTATCTAACAACTTCTGAAAATGCCTTCCATATAGTTTCTTTGTTTCAAGGGATAATACTATTCAGTATTTGCTTCACGCAGCTATGCATAAATAATAGGTACATGCCTTCGCCTATACACACACACACACATATATATACATATATACATATACATATATATGTACCTATATACATATATACATATATACATATATACATAGCATATTAGGCAGTGTAGACATGAACTTGTGGTTTTGTTTTAATAGATTGAAGTGCAGTTGGCATCCATGCATGTCAGAGAAAACATTAATTGCATTGTTAATGGTGGCTAACAAAGAAGTTGACTTTAATGAATTATGGTATTAAGTCTTTAACTGAACAACAAAGATTAACCCATAAAAGCACTCAATGGTAGGGAACAACAGATATTTGAACTTACAAAAGTCCCCTTTTTCGCTTCCAACACAATAGCTATAAACCCTCTCATGAGACACATATTTTACCTTGATTCAATGTTCTTAGCAAATGAACAAAGAATGTAAATAATCTTTTGCTTGATAGACTCAAAACTCAACACCATAATCGATTAATGGCGACTACACTTAAATCTATTCACAATAAATGAAAATAAGATCTAAATAAATGCAAAATGTGCTTGTACACACAAGAACCTTTTGCTTGAAAAACATAAAACTTAACACCATAATCCATTAATGACGTGATTGCACTTGAATCTATTTACAATAAGTAAAAATTGGATCGAAATAAATGCAAAATGTGGTCATACACACAAGGCATGTGGACTACTATCGACAACGCCATGTGTCCACAGAGACACTTGCAACAAGGACACGTGTATAGAAACAAAACATTAGGAATTGATAAATTTTTTTTCCTTCATTGCTCCCAATAATAATTTGCAATTGGGAAAATACAAAACCAGGAATAAAATATCAACTTCAAATGAGAAAATTGCAAAAAAATAGCACAAACTTCATTTTAACTGTTCCAAATACACATCTTCAACATGTCTTATCTGTTTAAGCTTTGCATGATGTACATGCATCAAAACATCCACGGTACATGAGATATATCTTGAACAGATAAACATCTTTCAGTGTCTATCACTATTTGATGAACACACAATTAATTTGGATTGAAAAAGTACAAAAGCACGACTGAAATATCAAAAGCCAATCAGGAAATTGCAAGAATATAGCTCAAATTCCACTTTAATAACAAAGATGCTACAACAATTAGTTGAAATAGGATATTCATTGTTAAACCAATTGTTGAATATATGTTAAATATCATCCTTAATGGAACCCTAACATGTTGATTGCAAATCGTAGGGGTTAATTTAATTTTAATTAGGATTAAAGTATTTGAGATTAGGAGTTTAGGTCCTTGGTTGTTCCTCGGTGGCACGACCACTCTGCTTCCAATGGAAAAATTGTGGGAATTCACTATGGAGTGGTTTTCCCCTAAGGTGACTTATGTATAGTCACTCACTCTCAATTAGGTTATCCTCCATCAAGGGGTGTATGCATATGACTCCACACACCCACCCTTGCCTTCCTTTTTTTCCGTCTCTCGAGTAGTGTGTCAACCATGATGTTAGATATGTAATATCATCCAATGAGCAAGTTATCCTGTAATGTGTGTGTGGTAGTTAGTGTTGTTGGCTATTTTAACAAATAGGTTTTCAAAAAGAAAATTGTTAGTTTTTATTTGGTGAAATATTTTGGCTTGAGAGGGGATTACAAATATTCCAAGTATTGGAATGTTCCTGGTTAGAAGTTTTTATCCTTTCTCACCATAGTTTTTCGCCTAAACCCTAAAACCTTGAAACTCTAAAACCCTAAACCCTAAACCCCTAAAACCCTAAACCCTAAACCTTAAACCCTAAACCCTAAACCCTAAACTTTGAACACTAATGCAAATGTAATGATTTTTTGTGGAATATAATTTTGGATTATTTCTTTCTGTCTACTATTCTTGTTTTGGAGCTGCGAGTGATTCTTTAAATTTTTATAAACCCTAAACCCTAAACCCTTGGTTGAGGGATTCATGAGCTTTAGAAAAAAATTGAGCTGTTTTGGTATGCTTTTGACTCTGAAATCAACCCCCCCTGTCCTAAATTAACCTGCTCGTTTATTTTCAATTGAAACAAACGAGTGTTAAAAGCATGATTTTAGCTGTTTTCAAATTCTAATAGGTGGATGTTTTTTCGTTATGTTGTTTCTTTATATGTTTATTTTTTGCTGGTTTGTTGCAGATCTCAATGAAAATGTAGAGCAGCCAGAAGTTTTGAAGGTTTCATTGCAGGATCATTGAAATGAACTGCTTGCAGTTCAGAATGACGAAAGCTATGAAAAAGAAGGGTAGAATGAAATGGTCTCTTTCTCTGGTGATGTGGAAAATACCATGCATGTATATGGAAACCTCTGTTATATGTGCCTATAACATTGCTATAATGTAATTAATAGTGACTTTCTCTCTTGCTGTTCTTTTAAGCATAGGAATTTATCCTTCTATGTGTCATGGCCGTGACAATCTCATTTTTTTAATTTTTCTATAGGTTGGAAGCGAAGAACCAAAAAAAGACTCTTCGAGAAGAGTAACACCTCAAAAATGTGAACGCACATTATGGGAAACACATAATTTTCCATCCCACTTACCATGGATGAACCTGATCTATCTAGTCAAAGCTAGTGCTAAAAAGATTCATTAACCTGTGCGAAGCAAAATTTGTACTCATTACAACTATATCATGCCGGAATGGCAATATTTGGTCTAACAAATTGATAATGCTGCCGTATGCTTTCCATAGTATACATACCTTGTAGTGAACATTACAATTATAAGGGTATTCTGAATAGAAGCATTTCCTTGAGGGAGAAAAACAATTTGTTTCTCGCTTTGATCCACAAAGTAGTACAACTCTCTTTTCTAATTTTTTAATTTTAAACAGATGACATATGCAACTAACCTTCCACTGGTAAAGCCCACCTAATAATAACAAAGACAAATTACTAATCAACGGTTAATTCACTACTTTGAATATGAGGAGGAGGATGTGACGAGGTACTAACTAACTATTGTTAACCCTACAGTCAATTGCCATGTGGTAAACTACTTTGAGACGGTAGGTGCACACGCCTACAGTAGGTGCCAATGCATTAAACATGCTTAATATCTAGCGATCGCTTGATCCATCTGTAAAAGGAAAAACCAGATTTATGGGAAGTTGAAGAAGGACCGTGGCCACACTTTCCACTGTCAAAACTAGTTCCAATGGAGCTGGTGCTCTTGCTGTGCGGGAACGGGGCCTGAGCACCAAAAGAAGAATCTTTGCGCCCCTCCATGATATTACTCTCATAAAGTGCAGTAGCAAGGTTCCCGAGAATTGAACCCACGTCCCACACAATATCGGAGGATCGTTGCCTTTTGAATGACACGTTTGACCTATTCAGGGATGTTGCCATATTCCAATAGAATGCTATTTGCAATAAAATTGCTGGACAACTGGACAAAATATTTTCTAAAGAATATGATGGGGTGGTTTTTGTAATAACTACCACCTCATTGATATTGACCGTTTTAAACATTTAAACAAGCCACTAAAATTAATGTTAACATCTTCCCTTTAATTGACATTTTAAGATACATGGAAAGTTATGAAAACAATCGATATAGCCTTGTCAATACCTATTATCATTGAGAAGAGGCTAATCTTCTTTGTCCTGCAGGTTGAAAACTTCATACTGAAGTTGCATGCATAATAAAGAGTGGATACTTGATGAATTCATCCTCTTTCTCATGGGGTTGATCTTTAACCTCCATGTCAACTATACCATTAATTGAAATTGCATCAATATATTCAAATGTAAATACCTCCATTTCTAAAGGAAAAGAGGATATCTGTGAGGATTTACTTATGATCGCCTCTCCATTAATCATTGCAGTACAAGATTGTTCAATAACTTATGAAGCTTTGATTTTATATAATATATAACACACTATTACATGCTTTCACAATTGCATTTTCTGATTCAATGCTTTCTCTTGTAAACCTAGTGAAGATTTAGTTTTAGGTTGGTTATCTGTAACACTCTACTTGTTCTACAATTTAAAAATGTAAACCAACCACCAATTTCAGCTGAAGTTTAACTATCTAGTTTTGATGCTAGGGTTTCCTTGCAAATTTTTGAATGGAAAGATAAACATTTTGAAGTAGTTACATCATAAACAATTCATCAACTAACTTTTATTTTTCATTTTCATTTGAAAAGGGAACATTTAACTGTAAACATATAACATAAAATTACAGAAGGAAAATAACTACTTTACATTGCTTTCATAAAGTAACAAGCAATTATTACAGCTATGAAATAAACATACCAAAGTATTTATAATTGAAAGTAAGAGAGAGGGAAGAGATTACAAGAAAGTACAATCTAGAGTCTTCCTCTAGAATGCATTGCTCAAAACTCTTCTATTTCCAAGGGATAAATAAATATCATCAAGGGCTTTTACGCCCAACCAAGACCTACTGGTCTCTCGATTTTCTTCAACTAAACAACCCGACCATTCACTAGGGTAATCAACAAAAGATCACATAATATCATCATGCCTCTGAGCCTGGTGTCAAGGACCTATACCACCTGATCGATTCTTCACTACATATGGGTAACTCCCAACTAGAAAAATCACTCTAACCAGGGGTATATTTGGTACTTGATAGCTGACAAATGCTTAATCTAACATCATACCTTGGCCAAGGATTTTAACGTTACTGGCACACCTGTGCCATCAACAGTCTCGCCCTTCCTCGACATGATTACATTTATCTCAATGTCTATTTAGAATGATTGGTTTGATTTATCATTTTCCTCTTAGTTTAAGATCAAATCTTAACCATAAAGTTTTATATTCCAAAGTAATGTTTCTAAATCTTACTTCTTGATTCCAAGTTTAGCAATTATAATAGGTATATGAAGAGAGAGAGAGAAAGAATTGGCTCGTTATCAAATTACATCTTAAGGGCATTCAATTTACTTAACACATTAAGAGGTAAGAAAAATACTTGTTTTCCATGAAGTTCCTCCTGATTTAATGGTCTCAAATTTAATAAGAGACACAGGTTCAACTCAGAATACCAAGAACAGAGTGGAAGGAATTCTACTACTAAAACATTAGCTAATTCAACCACAGAGAATTAGTTGCAAACTCGGAATTCAAGTTTAGACTTGAGAACCTAAGAGTGGTTCGATAGCATGGACAATATTTATACAAAATCAACAAGAAATGCCTAATATCGAGCTTGTTTTGAAATTAAGCAAAATTCCGATTCTTGAGATTCAATATAACTAAAAATACACGAAATCTTCTTCTCACAGATGACTAATAGAGCAAACTAAACTCTTCAATAATAATCGTTATCAAAAAATGGTTCACATAACTTGCCTGACAATTCGACTAAAGCTTGACAATTACTTTGAAGACACTCCACCTCCTGATGCTAACTGCTTCAACATCTAGAGCAACCTCTCTGACGGAAGGTAACAAAAATGATGATCTTCAAAATAGAGTGAGAAATATAAGCAAGAATGCACGGCCTAAGTTGCCATAAAGATACTTGATCCGGTAGAATGTTTTCTCTAACTAAGCAAGGATGCACCCTAAGATTATACAATGATTAAAGAGAAACGAATGAAGTTTTTGGCGCCACTGAGATTGGAAGGGTTTTTAGTGATTGCTCGATATGAACGAAAGAAAGACTGATCGAGAATATGAGTGAAAGAGTGAAGAAGCCCGAAGAAATATTCGATTTCCAGCCGATGAAGAGAATGATGCACACAATAACAAACGATGACTAATAGAGAGAAAAGAGTATGTTTTCTTTTTGCTTGACAGAGAATCGAGAAAAATCTTAAGTCATTGCTGTAAGATTGAAAGGAGATTTCCGAAACAAAAATGTGAGTCAGATGCCAGAGAGAGAGAGAGAGAGAGAGAGAGAGAGCCCATGGAATGATATAATGTTGGTTAAAAGAACCTCTTCACATCTCGAGTCCCTTGGTCTTCCCTCCAGTGCGCGACTGCAAGCATTCCCTTCTTGAACGTTTCTCAAGAGAAGTGGCAAGGTGGCGGGAGTTACCTCCTCGCCCCCCACACCGTCGCCCAACATAATCTCTTTCATTTAACTTAAATTATAATAACATCCATCGGCTTAGGAGATGATTTCAAATTTTCAACTAAAATATTTGTTTACTAATGATTCACGGGATGAGCAAAAGATAAATTTAAGACCTCTAAGATATACGAAGATACACAAATTAATTGGACTTGCTTTGCTAACTAATTAATTAAATGAGATATTCGACCAAGGTTACGATTTCCAAATTAGCTATCTTACACCACTCACGGCATGCTGGTAATTTTGATCCTTTGTTAACTACGTCCTCTCTCTAATGATATTTCCTTTTCCTCTCGGGTGTTGACGATCCTGCATCCACTTGGCAAAAAGGAAATAAGGTTAGACTGTTCCCATTATATATATATAAGAAACCAATTTCACATTCACATGACAATAGTTAATCACAACCTAACATAATGACCATAATTTCATTGCCATAATCTTGTTCATGGTATAGGGGGATGTAATATTGTCATTATTTGAAGGCTGTCAAGAATGCACATATTGCCTAGGCCACAAGCCACTCATTTTGCCAAACTTGAGTCACTTCCATCGACATAATCCCAAAGCATGGTGTTAATAGACCTTTGAAAGGAGAGCAAATCAGGTTTTCTGAATTTGTGTAAGCCCAATGAAGAAGTGAACAACAAGACAAACTAAGCCCAACCAACTATATCTAATACATTAAGGTCTAAATTTCACTCCTTTGAGGAAAAATTCAATGACTCTAGATTCAAATATGCATCAAACACTATTCAATTAGAATCTTAGGTTTATAAACGACTAGTTAGCAGGGTTGTCAGTTGGAGGTGACCATCATTGAAATGCCAATCTCCATTCAACAATATTTGCAACAAGGGTGTCAAGCCAGGTCCCAACACAACCTAAACACATTTGTCTAAGTAACAATCATAATAGGTTACAATTCAGTTGGTATTATTGTAATACTTTAAATTGCATACCATGCAATTTCACATCACATAAAACTCCCCTTAGCTTGGCAAAAGATAACTTTGCAATAAACCATAATTTAATTAAACACACATCTCTTTATAACAAGATGGGACTTGGGCACGAGCCCGTGGTGCATTGGATGAGTGGTGGTGTTGTTCTTGTGGCCACCAAGGTTCAAGTCTTCGGACTTGACCCGTAGCATTGTTGCTACTATTGACGGCTTTGTACTAGCATTGAAGATCACCCTAGGCCATAGAAGGAGGATGCTTGTGCCTCGAGGCCAAAAAGAGGGAGGAAAGCTTGTGATTGGACCAAGAATTGAAGATTTCCTTGATGAAGAGGAGGAGCTTTCCGTTGTACCAGGCACTTGTGTCTAGGGCTCGCCCACTCCCTCGTTGGGCTGGTGTGCTCACGGGCTTTGTGCCCTTGCTAGGCTATTGTGCTGGTGGGGGTGGTAGTTCTAGTGCATCCAATGCTGGGATGAGTTCCCCCAAATGTGGCCTCACTAGTTCATAGCTCCAGTCAAAAGTGTTCACCAATGAAAAAAGAAGAAGAAGATGGGATTGATCCCCAGCCTCTAAGTCTGATTTTTCCCAAACAAAGGTGCTATGTGTGGATGTCCACATGACACACTAGCCTCCCATGAAAATGTGTGACTTAGCTAATCATTGGAGCGTGTACGCTTTCTACATTTCACCAACATAACACCCATGTCAACTAGGTCAAGCATCACAGGAGAATACAAACCTTCTTTGCTAGTTCTAAAGCTCTCATTTTAAGGAAGAAGGGTCTGTATTTTTTCTCTCTAGTTCTTTGGAATTTTTGATACAAATATATACACACAAAACTCTTTTGAAGTTTTGATCATAACACTAGTGATTAATTGAAAGCTTCAGAGAACATTGTCTTCTCTTGTAGCATCACTGTGAAGAGCATCTTGTTGTCGATTGGATTATCTACCTCTGCTACGAGAGATTGGTAAAGCATTATGTCTTTTAAGTAATCTTATTGTTCTAATGTATTGCCTTTTGGTAGAAGCATATATATCATTCTTGTTATATCTTCATGTCATTTTATCTCTATTCATCATGGCTATCCATGGAGGTGGAAACACAAAAATGAGGGTTTGACTAAGGCAAGCCCCTAAACAACCATCCCCACTCTTCTCTTCAATCTTTTGTGTGTAGGTCATTGAAGAAGCTCTCTCTATGAAGCTCCTGTGCATGGTTGAGTTCTTGGGTGATCTCTTCCCTTTTTCTTTTTATATTGTCCTTAGTTATTTTAATGCTTGATTGTTAGTATATTTCACTTCATTGCAGACTGGCATTATTATTCCTCGTTTTCTATGCAAGGGCCACAATTATCACTTTTTGTGATTGTTCTATTTTCTGTTCATATAGGATGACAACACACCACACTAATATCTGTGACAAATAGCTGGTTCGGCTGTCCAAAAAGTCTCTATCCCCTGTGTGTTTTACCTATCAAGTACTTTGCTTTAAGTATGTTGATATTGTTGTACATTCACACTATAAGTGGAAAGCTCATGGAAACCTACTCATAAAAAGCACAACTTTGTATTAAATAAGATAAACTAGAAGGTAATGCAACCTCTAGTTTATCTGAGTGTAAAGTTGGAAGTTGAGCTCTCGAAGGATTGCTATCCTTCATACTAGTTCACTTTTCCTACTCTACAATTGCAGACCCAAGTCCTTATCTTGTATGCTTGTGTAGTCTTAAACTTGTAGTAAGGCAGTGTAATGTACCCTTCTAGCTAGACATCCATAATTAGTGGATTAGCCTATCATGTTGACCCTCATAGGCTAATGTTTCTGGATAGAGGGTCCCTTGAGATGGTCACTGGTCGTCAAATTGCAGTGTTGATCCCCAGAGTTCAATGCCAGGGTGAATTAAGGCATTTGGCATGATGCATGTGATTAAATTATGTTGTTATCTTTCATTTCACCCTTTTTGGCCTAGGGACCATGTGTCTTTTAAATGAGGGGGGTCACTTTATTTTTATTTGGCACTATTCATTTATAAAGGGAAAATGTTATAACTTAAAGTGAATAGTGTTCACTTTAATGAATAGTGATTTCATTGTAAAAACATATATTCTCATGGGGAAAAGTTTGACCCATCTTGGAGCATTGTTTTCTTTTCACTTGGTATGTTGAGCTTGGCTTGGAGGAAGAGGGAAGCAAGGGTTTCTTGATTTCTACACTTTGTATGAGGTTGGAGGGACGTGGTTCTTCTTGGTTGAGCCACTAGAGGGTGTGAAATACCACTTTAAAGTTGCTGTTCAGATTTGGTTACATTTTGGAGATACAAGGAGTTGATTGCATGTTGATTTTGAGCAAATTTCTGAGTTTGTGAGCAGCTTCAGACCTCATCTTAATTGCAAAAAAGGCTGCATACAGATTTTGTATCATTTGGATTGAATATATTTATCTACAACGCAACCGTCCTCTCTTCAAGAGGGTTTGAGCAATATAACTGAAAATGCCCCTCTTAGTGGGCTGCAAATTCATCAAAAGGGGGCGCCTTGATCCTTGGAGTCTTTTCAAACTAGATAGGAGATGGAGAAACCATCCTTGCAGCAAGTGTGAGCATATTTGTGGAAGTTTCTACTGTATCAAATAGTATTCATTCAACAGTGTATTTCTAATATATGTTTGGTATGTAATATATGAACTATTACCACCTTAGACAGATCTGATTTAAGCTTGTCAAGTCTTATGAATTAAAATATTCATTTGAGTTTCTAGTAATTAAATTTGAATTAGAAATAGATTTTAGTTGCTTAATACCTTTGAAATTACAATATATATGCATGTATGTGTGTCACTATTTTGGCATCATTGCAACAAACTCAAAAACTGCGAAAAACAAAACAAACATAAAAAAAAAAATCAGACCTTCAAACTCAGTGAAATCAAACCAGCAGAGTGGTGGAACACTAGGAAAAGACCTAGTTTATTTGCAGGCTGCTCTGTTCAAGTTTCAGTTGTATAACAAGAACCTTACTTTTGGGTCTAAATAAATTCTAATGGCATGTTGATCAACTAGGTCAAGCTAACCTGAATCATATTACTCAATGTTATAGTTATTTTCCAATGTAAGAAGGGCTTAGAGTATTATTCAATATTTAGTACACTTTTGTATGATTTGTTGTTGAAATGAGAAACACATAAACTCATAAAAAATTTACAATTTTATTTAGGAATCTTGCAAAGATGTAGCATAAAAGAGAGTTGGTTGGGATTGCGTTGGAGGATCTTGAGCTTGATGAGTCTAGCAATTGAGTATGAGTAGTCCAATGCAACTTTTAGTGATGAGTGATGATTTGAGGCATTGGACCATTGGCTAATTGTATTTTTGAATGTAATCATTTTGAATATAACATAAATATATAGATATTTGGCATTTTCATTGTTCATTCAATCCAATATCAAATATGTTTGAGTGTTACAGAGTTCATATGTTATTCCTCGGCTATTTTTTAAGTACTATATATATTTGCACCACTATCCACAAATCTAGGCCCTTGGTACCCTCATCCCTAAAACCTTCCCCCCCTCCCCTCAAGATTTTGTGGAACAATGGTACAACATCTTTTTTCATCTATAGACCCATATTTGACATGAATAACAATTTTTTTTTGTTTTCTTAGCCATTTTTTCCTCATTGTATACCTAAGTAATTGAATTCCATTTATACTTTTACACCCCCATGTAAATGGAATGCCATCGTGGGTCACCTAACCAATATGCATCTTCTATCAATCAATTTGTTTCCAACTCTAAACTACAACCAAAACCAATTGAACTAAATAGGGAAATGAAATAGCCAATGTATTCTCTCCCATTAAGAAAATTACAAATTGTATGAATGCCTTCAAAATGTATTCTCCCGCATTCAAAAATTACAAATTGTATTGATGGTTTGGGAGATGCTCATCATCTCATGTAATTACAGAGCAAATGGATGGTATTTATAAGCGAATGAACTGGATATGGGAGGGAAGACCTCCTGCGCAAAGGGGTGATAATGTATATTTCCTGGACTAGTAGATAGATTCTTAGTAGATTGGGATGATATGATAGCTATGATAATTATTGGTTGTAGGAATGAATATGTTAGTGGATATGGGATGTGATGAGTTACCTCTAGTAGATGGTGGATACAACCACTACACTTGGTGCCTGTAAACAGGTTTTCACCAAGGTACTTGCCCATGGCAATATCGTAGTAGTTTTCACCAATGGACCAATTATCTCTTTACTACTTTTGTACTTTTTTAATTTTTTAAAATTTTTGATGTCACACAAGATGCCTGTTTGCTAGGTTTTCATCTAGGAGATTTTTTTTTATTTTTTTAATTTTTTTTCACATATAAGGGGTATTATGAGAGTCAAGCATAACCTTTTGACAAGTATGACATTCATGGATTCATCCAATGGTTCGTTCTCCTTCTAGTGTGGCAAGTTGATAACCCATATTTGTTGTGATGATAAAGGGACTCAACCAGTTAGGCTCAAATTTTCTTATTGTAGCTGCAATGTAGACGATTCTGATATGCTTAGAGGTGGTTCAAGGCATTGCAACACCTATCATCTAGCAATTCTAGCTCCAAAATTCGTGCAACCCAATATTCTTCTTCTAGAAGGAGATTTTGCAGTGATACCCTTAGTGATGGTAGCTTGATCTCAATTGGCAGGATGACTTCAGATCCAAAGACTAGGGAGTATGGTGTAGGTTGCTCATGAAGTTGTACAACCGATATTCTTCTTCTGGAAGGAGATTTTGTAGTGATACCCTTAGTGATGGGAGCTCGATCTCAATTGGTAGGATGGCTTTAGAGCTAAAGACTATGGAATATGGTGTAGCTGTAGTGGGTATAAAAATACTTATGTGATATGCGCATAAGGCGAGGTTTAGCTTTAGGTGCTAGTCATGACCAACTTTGTTGACTATTTTCTTGAGGATTTTGAGGAGGGTTTTATTAGGAGCCTCAGCTTGGCCATTACTTTGTGGATAGTACGAGGTGGAGAAGCGATGTTGGATATGGAACTACTAGAAAAGCTCATGGATGTCCTAATTTTTGAAAGGTCTGCCATTATATGTTGATGGATATTCCATCATTGCTTCCACGTAGATTGGTTGTTTTGTTATTTGCTATTTAATTATTTTTGGTTTGTTTTAATAGGCGTGATATTTGTTAGTCATTGTGAACTACGTGAGTGCTATTACAAGTACTCTGTTCAACGCCATCACATGTATATAAACCCATATGATAATAAAGTTCATTCATTCGATTGCTCTACAAATTATAATATGGTATTAGAGCGGTTAGCAAATATTGGGTGATAAGGAAGGCAAAAGAGAGGTGTACATTGGAGAAAATTTAGCGAAGCATTTTTAGTTAGTTCAACGATCTTCCATGAGTTTCTAGCAGCAATTTTTCTAGTGAATGTGAAGGAACCTCTTAGTGTTTTCGTCAGTAGGCTTCTTTTTCATGAGCAGTTCAGTCTTTGAGGATGCGCCATACAAGTTCAGAGACGTGGTTGCAGCCATAGAATGTAGCGTGTACATCTGCCATTGCTCCTTTATGTGGACATCCTTGTGGATGGTGTGCGTAAACTGTTGCAGAAATATTTGAATAGATTCTCCACAAAAGAAGTGGACTCATTTCCAATGTCGAGTCTTTGAAAGGCTTTCTCAAGAGATTCCGTGCCAACAATTTAGTGTTAGTCTCATGATTGAGGTGGTAGATTCCGCTGCTGTCGCAAGTGAGATCCGATAGAATCGCTTGCACAGTTGAGAGACATTGATGCTGCAGTTTGAAGTGGGTGCAGGTTGAGAGAAATTGTCATCGCTGATGCCCAGAATGCTGCTGCCTTAGGCTCTCCATCTTGTGCGGCTATCGACATAATGCAAAACGATTAAGGCACCACGATAGGAGTCATCTTTCTTAGTTCCGATATTGCTTGGTTCGAAGTTTTTTTTTTCAAAGTGTCGTCTTGTGCGAGCTCCTAGTTGGTGATGGCCAAAGTCTTGTGCTCATTGTGACTTGAACCCTCGCATTCATTTTCAGACCGTTGCGGCAACCACACATCGTAGCAGAATTCATTGGAGAGATTATTCTTGGCCCATTTGTGTAGCACGTGGAAAGACCAAGTGGAGCCATGTCACACATACACAGGCAAATAAGTGCAATTTTTAATTTTTTGAAGAGGTACTCAAATTTGGCCGGGATTAACTATCATTTTTTTATAGTTTTTGGGGATATGTAATTTATATTTGAGAGGCTTCATTTATGTAATCCATAATGATCATAGCTTATATTTCTTAAGTTTATTGGACATTTGTAATTGCAAAGTAAATCTTATAGTGAGGAACTTTTAGGTCAAAGTAAGATTAAGAACACTTTTTAGGTCAAAGTAAGATTAAGAACACTTGAAAATGAATTATAGTAAGGTCATTGTTTGGGAAATGCATAAATCAACTCGAGTTTGAAGAAGTTTGGGATGTGGTCAGTGGCAGCACTACACGACATAAGACAAATGTTGATGAGCAGAAGAAATTTGATCAAGCCGATAAAAAGGAAAAATTGATAATTTTGTTCATTGTTTCTGATGAAGTTCGACCTTTCATTCGAGAACTCGTCCACAACGAAAGATGCATGGGACAAGCTCAAGATGATATATGAGGTGAAGAATCAGAATTAGATCCTGAATTTGCAGAGTCAACTACATGGCCTAAAAACGAAAAAATGGAGAACAATTGGAATCCTTCCTAAAAAGGATTGCAGAGTTCAGAGCCTCACTACAAGCATTGGGAGAAATAATTGATGATGCATTTTTGGTGCCTATTGTTCTACATGCACTACCTTCCAGATATAAAGTTTTTGTGACAACTTTGAGTGTCATAGAGACGATGCCCACTTTTGAAAAGTTGGTGAATCTATTGCAGAAAGAAGAATCTTTAACGCATGAACATGAGGAGGAGGATCATGCCATGACCACTCGTCATAAAGGCAAGAAGTCTATGAAGCAGTGTCCAATACGTGAAGAGTCGGATATGATGTGAAAAATTGTTGGAACAATTCCTTCAACAAAGGATCATCCAACAAACCACATCCAAAGAAGCCACTTCAAAGTGGCAAACCACAATGGGAGCAGAAGAACGAACAAAAACAACAAAGCAATGTTGCTAAAGTAGAAGATTCTCCAGATGAAGAATACATGCTTTCAGCCCACACTTCAGAAGATGGTTCACAATATGCTTCTATATGGTATGTGGACTCAGGTGCTACAAAGCACATGACTGGTCAGAAGGAGTGGTTTCTCACATTGAAACCCCATCATGGTACGGTCACTCTTGGAGATGATACCACTCATGAAATCAAAGGTATTGGTGACATCTCTTTGAAGTTTGGTATTAACCGTTGCAGGATTACTAATGTCTTGTACGTGCCAGGACTTACCAAAATCTCCTTTCTGTTAATCAATTTCTTGACTACAACCTTCAGATTGAGTTTGATAGCCATCAGGATACAAAGATTTGTCTTATCAAAGATAAGTCTAAAAATGAAAAGATTGTTGCCAGTGCTACTAAGATTGGAAAAATGTTCAGGCTTGATACAGTTGCTAATAATCAAGCCTTAGTGACTAAGGATGAAGATCTTACTCTGCTTTGGCATCGTAGATTTGATCATTTAAGCACTAGTTACTTGCTAACGCTTAGTAAGAAATGCATGGTCAAAGGGCTTCCCTCATAGTGGAGTGCTATTTGTTCTAGTTGCATTTTTGGAAAACAACATAGTGCACCCTTTTATCGTAGTGAGCATCGTGCAAGCGAACATTTGCAGCTGGTGCATACCGATTTGTTCGGGCCTATGCCACCTAGTCACAATGGCTACAAGTACTTTTAGTTGTTTGTTGATGATCATACAAGGAAAATGTGGGTATATTGCTTGTAGCATAAAGATGAAGCTCTATCATATTTCAAAGAGTTTTGCACTCAGGTGGAGAAAAATACGAATCACTGATTTCGTATCCTCCTCTGTCATCAACCTCTTATGCCAAGCACGATCACCGGATCGATGATTTAGTATTGCCAGTAGAATCTCAATAAATCTTCCATGAACGGTTGCAAGTAGATGGTTTGTCGCACCTATATGCAATTCATTCCAGCTTATTCCATGCAATGTGAAAACTTGCTTAATATTTCAACTTAAAAAATCTTGTGTAAATTGTTTTACCTCCATCGTAAGTTGCTTCCAACAATTGATTGACTGTTTGCTTTCAACCATACTTACAATCTATTATTATAGCTATCTCACCAAAATTATTACGTTGAGAGGCACAAATCCTGTTGTGTCGAAGGAGAACTTGGACGGTTTGAGTCTTATCGCTTTTATCAACTTCGTGTAGTGGCATATTGTCATCCTTGTTTAGAGCTCTACCCAATAAGGGTTTGTCTCAAAGAATCTGTGTAACGAGATTCAGATATCCCTTCCTTGCAATAATATGTAAGAGCAATATCTCCTTGGACTGTAGCATCATGCAGATCACTCGAGTCCTACTGAAATAATATTTGGATTATAGAACGATCACCCTTCTCCAAAGCAAGGAAGAGTTCCTTATTCATCCTCTTCTGGTTTTTTCTATTTTTTTATAATATAGAATGCATCGAAAACGGGAACAAAAGTTCTCCACAATCTGTGTGGATAGCAGTTGTCTGCAAAAGCTAAGCAACAAAGAGGGGTTGGGCTTAAATCTTGCACTACGAGATAGTTTCTGATAAAAGCGAGTGAACCATACATTCATGTTCTTTTTAGACCAAGTGTAACTGACTCGAGAAACTATAGTGGGTTAATTTATTTTACGACAACCATAGTTAGTCCTTGGCGGTGGTTTCTCTGCTATTGGCATTTGTATGGGGTTTGTGTTATGCCACATTTTTTTCACGTTATCACATATGGAGCTTGTGGCGGTAATAATCTTTGTGGAGATTTGAACCCAAATCTTCATTATAAAAGTATATATGATTTAGTTAGCATTTGAACTCATCAATTCGAGAGAGAAATTGTATTCTCACTTGTCATCGTTGGCATTAGAAAGATGTCATAAAAGTTTGTATGAAAGTTTGAAGACATAGAAATACTTTTTCGAACTCTGGAAGAACATAAATTCCAAGAATAGAATTGTTTTGGGATCTTGTGGCACACTCCAAGGAGAGATTGCTCTGCATATTGCTATTAGGGAAGGCTATCTGAATCTCGTTATATGGATTCATCAAGACAAACTCTTATTGGCTAGAGCTCTAAACGAGGATGTCAATATGCCACTGCACGAACCTGTTAAAAGCGATAAGCTTGAAATCATCCAAATTGTCCTTCAACATAATAATTTTGGTGAGACAACTTTAATAATAGCTTGTAAGTATGGCTGTAAGCAAACAATCAATCAATTGTTGGAAGCAACTTATGATGGGGGTAAGACAATTTATACAATTTTTTTTAAGTCGAAATATTTAGTAAGTTTTTCACATTGCATAGAAGAAGGTGGGTTGAATTGCATACATGTGTGATAGGCCATCTGCTTGCAGCCATTCATGGAGGATCTCTTGAGATTGCATCGACAATACTAAATCATCGACAATACTAAATCATCGCGCTGATGATTGTGTTTGGCATAAGAGGCTGATGAAAGAGGAGGATATGTTTGGAAGGTGTGCAATTCATATAGTAGCGATCAAAGACCGTTGGGACATTATCGCCGAATTTATGTCTAGAATGTGAGACTCTGTCGAAATTCGTAGTGTAGATCATAAATCTGTTTTGCACTTTGTCCTTGAATATAATCGGATTAAGGTATTCAAGAATCTTCTAGCAGGCAAAGAGGAACAAGAAGTGGTAGAATTGGTGGGCCGCAACCATGACTTTTTCTCACAATACAACATTACATTTGGCAGCAAAAAATGGGGTGGATTTTCAGGTTTGAGGTCCTCAGCTTTGTCCATCTTGTTTTTCTAGTTTTGATCATTCATTTTTCTCTGCTTATTCTAAACATTGTTCAAGTGTAGGGTTATGTAAACGGATGATTTGTTATTGTAAGGAATTTGAAAGTAACTTTTACGTTTGTAGAAATATTTAGCTAATATAATTTCAAGCATAAAAAACAGAGGAAAACAGGGCATTGTAAAATTGAGCTGAAAATAGATTTACTTTAAAAATGAGAGATTCATAATATAATTTAATTTTAAAATGATGCATTCTAATGTATTGATCAACATTCAATTAATTATCCTCAATGAATTCCCAATGCGGATACTCTTGATCTCTAATATGGCTATTGAATAAGTGTTGGCCAATGCACATGTTATATTTTGATCTTGGATCAATAAGAGATTGAGTTAGTGAGATGGAATAGGAATTATTAAGTATGAAATGATTCACAATAAATGTTTTGTGGGAGTTTCTCATCGGAAAATATATTCAATTAAGTAGGAGGATAAGAAGCCATGTTTTTTTCCAATCTAATAGATGGACAATAGGAAATGTGAGTAAATTAGCACTGAATAGAGTTAAAAGAAAACTAGGCATAGATTCTTGGAATTTCGTAAATTTTTTGGAATGTTTAAAAGCTATTTTGCGTTCCTCTCATTATATCTAATACCACATATACTAAAATCATCAGCAATTAAATTCCTTATTAGAGAAAGTGATAATGTCAAAACATTCACCAATATAGGTGAGAAAAATATTAGAGAAAAAAAAAAGATTTTTTCAAATGGCTCAGGTCCAAGGATGAGAAGGCCTTAAGGATGATGATAAAATGGAAAAACAACTTAATTATTCTTGCACTATAATGAGTAGGAGGTTATCGATGCTCTTTGATAAGGGTTAGCAAATTAATGACTTTTTGTCATTTGTGATTTCCCTTTCAAAATTTTAGACTTTTGATATTTTAAAGGGTATACACCATTTTCATAGGAGGGTACATATTTAAGGAATTTCATGTTAGTAGCTAGATTCTATAGTTTTTGAAATGTGCGCATAAATCTATTAAAGGAGATTTAAAAAAATTACATTGTCTTGAATTGATTTTAAGTAGTCTTTTAATAAAGATGTTTTGCAATTATGATCTATCGAAGGGACAGTGATATGTCGGAGGTTTGTTTCCTCCACATTTTCTGTTAAATAGGAATAATTTTGTTTCAGTGTATCATGCAATTAAGAAAACCTTGGAGCTGCGGAACTCAAATCATTTGTAGACAGTTTTATTTAGATATGCAAGAGAGGTTGATTATGAGTTAGCAGAAAGGATAAGGATAAGGGTGAATGCAATTATGGTGCTTCTCACACATGATCATGATCCCCCAATCCTAGCTCCGCCAGTGGTTGCAGAGGCTGATAGTGTTTCTCCTCGCTGTCGCAATGCTATGGGCTTCAATCTGAATGCTCTGCCTCCTGTGCAGTCTGTTGTGGGCAATCTACATGAACATCAAGATGAAAATGGTGATCAAATAGACTAGATGGAGGAATGAAATCTTTGTTTTTTGGTTTCGTCAGAATTTTGCATATGGAAAGCCTCTCATATTTTGTCTACTTTATATGCTTGCTAATGTAATGATCAAAAATGGCCTTTGGTTGAATTTTTGCTTGGCCTCAAAAGAATACTGTAGCTTTTGGGATTTTGAGCCAAATATTGACATTCTCAAATGTTTTTTGTAATATTGGAGGGATCAGGGGATAGTTATTCGCTATTGAGAGCCATGAAAATATGAAAAATTGTATATCTTTTATTATTAACATAAATATATATATAGGCATACAACCTTTTTGCTTAAAAGAAAAGAAAAAAGATGTTTTGCTAAATTAGTGTCATTAATCATTAATATGTGCATTTGATCATTAGGCACATCGAATAGATTGACAACTATTACTCTAAGGCCCATGTTAACATTGATTTTTGGTTTGGATCCTAGGTGGTCTATGGGACAATACTTTTAGATGAGGACATAGATATGTTGTAGGCATTCAAAATGAAACCGGAGAGAAGAGAATTATATAGATAATGGTTTTAGAACTACATGTTTTGTATGTGACAAACTCATGGAAATGTGGATGTATATTTAATCCTATGTAATGCGTAAAATTTCTTTGAGCTAATACTCTATTTTCTTATGATATAGATGTACATTCATAACTAATACCCATGTAATTATGATATAGATGTATATTTAGGATTTACATGATTGTGAAGGCAAAGGTCATTATAAAATTTGAGTTGGTTAGCATCCTATTTGTGATGCTTCATCTTCAAATTGTGAGGATTTTAGGTGAACACTATACCAAAAAGTGGCATATCATGAAATGACTCTAGAAGATGCATTAAACTATTATGTGATTCTTTGAGATGTGTGAAATTTTGCATTTATTTCAAAACTATGCACCTTATGTACACTAATGTGTGAGGGTACAAGTGCAGTGCAAAACATGGACAAAGTTAGTAATTTTTTGTTGTGTGATTATGAATATTGTATAGATGATGCATGGTGCAAATTGATAAAAATAAGTAAATGGATGACTTATAAATTTAGAAGTATAGTTTTTAGTGGCATGTTGTGCAAAATATGTATCATAGTTTCTATCATTGTGTGCAAGGTGCATGTTGCAATGAGTTACATGTGGAATTGTACACTATGGTGTAAATTTCTATTAGTGCATACACTTTTACCATAAAATATGAACCATTTCCTCCTTATTGAAAGATAATAATCTTGCTCATGTTAAAGGAAACTTGTACAATCTAATATAGGGATTGTGTGACATGTTTGACTCATAGAATCACTTCTAGAATTCACTTTCTCTTTCCACCCACTAATATGGTGATGCTTTATGGTTTGGATGTGAACACTTTGATGATTAAGTAGGTAAGGATTCCTAAGAATTACGTCACTAATTCAATTGGTGTGATATGTCATATTATCTTCTCATATAAAGGATGAATAAGATATGAGAGACAACATTGATGCATGGCATATATAACTCTAGTGCTATGGGAATTGACCCTTCTCAAATTATAAGGCTATGGATGAGGAATGGTTATAAAATTTAGATACATGTTACTCTAGTTTCAAAAAAAAATTCTTCACTTATACAACCATTTTGACATAAAAAATGACTTCCCTAATACCAAAGAAACTAGAGGCTATGAATCCGAAACTATGAATTTATATGGGGAAAAACCACAAAAAACTAGAAATATAATTGTTCACCCATTTGTTATCTACTAATCAAAAATTCCAAACTCTTCTTGAATATTATAGTGTTGTGATCTTGTAAGTAAGGTATGTATTACCTTTTAGGGAGGCCTCAATCCTTAAACAGTGATTAATCTATGTCAGAAAAGCTAATGAAGATGCAAAATTGTTTGCAAATTTGTCTTTGGTTTGCTATTTCCATAGTTAACCTACATATTTTTTATGAGAAATATTGACTCAAGGTTTTTTGGCGGTTTATGATTGGGGTTTCAGATGGGTCTATATAATGCTGTCCCTTCCTTAGGCAGCTCGGTCTATAGTGGAGGTTGGCCTACTATTAGGATTCTCGTAGGTCAATAGAATGGTTAGGGGACCCAACCGAGGGCTGTGGAGTTTAGTTGGGAGCCTTATGAGCCTTTTAGTTTGGAGTTCAATTGATGAATCCAAGGATAAAGTGAAAATATTAAGGTTTGCTTTAATGGAATAGTAAAAGGTGAATAGTAATTGAAAATCATAAGGTGATTAGTGAAAAGTGCCCCCATCCTAGCAACTCAAGTTGTTTTTAAAAAGTGGCCCTTTTCTTTGAATGAGGAAAGACCCTCAAGTTGGGCATAGCCTTTTGAGAGGGAATATTTTATTGATTTTTATTAAAAATTCCATGAGAGGTTATAAAGCAATGTGTTGGGCTCCCTTTTGAGCATTTTATTCTCATTTTGACAAAAGCACTTTGCAGGTTGAGCTCTGGAGAAGGGTTTCAACATTGTTTCAACCTTCTAGGAATGAAAAATCTCAAAGGGTATTGTGAATTGGATGAGAACTTAGTTCACTTTTGGGGAGGGCCTACCTTGGCTCTTCATTTGGGCTTTATTGGATGAGTTTCAGGTTTATATTTTTTAGATTTGAGTTTGCAGCAGTATTATATTAGCATATTGCAATAGATCAAGGGCAACCATAAGCAGTATAGGCCTTCTCAAGGCCTTGACAACGCATTTTATACCATACCTCAGCTTGTTGCATCATTTCAAGATCACAAGCTTCAAACCCTAGGTGCTACGAAGGGTTTCATACCAATTATTGGATCTGATTTGCATATTCAATTAGCTAGAAATTCATATCAGACCCTAGGGCAGATTTCTGAAGCTAGGAAGAAGCTGAAAAGGGGTTGTCTTTGCTGTTCAAGTTTGTATCAGATTGTTATATGCAGATTTGTGGTATGTACAATGACATTTGAGCCAATAAATTCATCATTTTGCTCTCTATTTAAAATGTATGGTTCATTTAAGTTTTAGCAGCAATTTCCTTCCTTCTAGTTTGCAATATTGTTGCATATATCAACATTCAGCAAAAACACACAAAAAAATCAAAAAAACGCAAAAACAAAACAAAAACAAAACCCTTCCTATTCGCTAGTCAAAGACTTTAAAAAGACAAAACTCAGAAAATCGACGATTTGCCTGGGGATCGACGATGTTTGTGGGGCCATGAGGCAAGAGAAGGCGCGAAATCATTTTTGTTTGCAGATTGTTACCCCTTGTCCTCTACGTACCGCTTAAGTATGTTTTCTGCTTAAATTTAAGCAGTTTAAGCAGGTGGAGTGTTCCCATGCAAAAAAAAATAATCCCAGGAAAGGATAATTTGGAATCTTTTTAAGCAGCCAATGCTTAAGAATTGAAAATAAGCTGTTGAAAAAAGAAGGGGGCTGGAAATAAGCAACAGCTGCATAATATCAAACATGCCACATGGCTCCACTAATTTCTTTCCCTCTTTTTTAATATCTGTTTCTATTTTTTCTATTGAATTTTTAATTGCAGAAATTATTATTAACTATTACAAATTCAAATTTATGTTGACTGCTTAAAAGTAAGCAGCAAAATAAAATGTTCATGGGGCCACCAGCTAAGCAGTAGTTGCTTATCAAAATAAGCAGTGACTGCTAGCCAAAATAAGCAGTGCAGCTGCATGGGGACATGCCCTTAGAGGCTCTGTGAGCATTACTAGATAGGAGAAGGTGATTAGGATTTTAAGTGTGATGGCGAGTTGACAGAGTGGCAATTTTTGCATGCAAAAGAGGTTTGCCCCAATATAGATGGTGGTTGGCGTGTCAAACTGATGCGGTTTTTGCCATGCAATAGATTTGCAGAAAACACTGAAAAACCCACAAATATATCAATGGTGTCGAACAATAGCGGTAGGTTTTTAGCCCACCAGCTCAGTAATAGTCTGTCCGTCTTAGGACGCCTTGAGCAATACAATTACAAGCAACCAACGACGAGCTCTACGACAGTACCTTACACGAGGGGAGACATGAACAAATCGGGCGAATTGGGGAAAATGTTTGAAATACCAGTGGAAAATTCTAACAAGATGAAGAAATCGGGGTCGTTGTAGAAGATTTCTAGTTTCTCTCATTCAGGGACTCTTTCATCGGCATCTTGTGCAGAGTTTTCCTTAACCTTTGCTAATTTTACTCTGTCCACATCTGCAATTACATTTTCACATTCTCAAACTTTGGTGGTGTTCTTATTCATGATTACTATAAATTCTTCATTTATCACACGTTACCTTCTTGACTCATTTATCGCAATACCTTGACTCATAAAGTGACATAGCAGTCAATGCATTGGTTTCTTCAACAAAAGGTATTCTAAAGAAGGTTAACATGAGATTTATCGCACATGGAAGACATTTTGTTCATCCAGCTATCACATTGCTTTATTATTGTACTGTTTTTATCCTATGTCTCTACTTCAGAAAGTCTGCAAATTCTTCCCAGAAAGCTGCAACTGGTCCTTTTTAGAAAATCCCAGTCTCTTGTCCTTAGCTACTATTTAAAAAATAAATTAGAGTTTGGTTTTGGATTTTGGATGTTGTTGGTGGTGTACATTTTTTCCAAATTTTAGGGCTTTGGCAGTCAATAGGTAAATTTTTCTGCTTTTATGTTATTTATTTATTTTTGCTAGAATTTCAGGGACATCCCTGGAGACACTTGGAGATGGCTAGAATTGTTATACCAGAGCTGATACCCAATTTTAGGGGTTGAGAGATGCATCTTGCAGTTACAGTGCTTTAAAATTTTATATAGTTTATTTGCTTGAAGTGAGTTGAATGAGGCAGCCTCAGGTTTGCAGTTAAATAAAACACTTCAAATTTCAACAATCATCTCCGTAATTGGCTGATTTGACATGTTACATTTCCCACAGGATACCTTTCTTCAGAAGCTTTAGATCATGAGATATAAGCTGCCATGTTACTGTATCTTTAATCAAATCTTAACTCTTGCATTGAAATAAGTTGCACAATTTATGTGCAAAGGCATGCTCTGCACTTCAGCAAGTTGTACGAGGTAGCTGATTACTTGGAGTATAGTCCAGACTAACTTGCCCGTAATAGCTGTTGAAAAATTGAATGATACTACCTCTTTCCCATGCCATGGAAAGTATCTTACCTTCAAAAAGGAGTAATCTTACATGTGAAAACTTTATGTATCCTTTCTAAATGAACTACTACAAAAAATGGCACAAGTAAGGCCAAACACATATGGGTTGGAACAACACATATTAGGGAGTTATTAGTCCAATCAAAATGTTAGACCAAAAAAATGACTTTTCATAGCATGAAGCTTATTATAACTAATTAATAATTTGCTGTCTGAAAATTGTGGTGTACTGCTTTATATTTTGTCATTATACCATCTGAAGTAGCAAATGGGATGAGACATGATACTCCTGGTTTATTATGTCACAAAACCACTAAAGCATTAAAAACACAAAGGGGGAAGGACAACCCTCTAGGAAACGCTAGCAGCCAGCCAATAGGGAAAAATGTGCCCTCCTTAGAGACATTTTTTTTTATCCCACTAGAGTACCCGCATCTAGAAACCACAGAGAAACCACCTCCAGATCCATTCCCATCACATAGTTGAGGGATGGGAACAGAGCAACCAAAGCCCCCAGAAGCATCAGAAAAAATTGAACTAGGAATATCACTCCAGCTCTCATCCAAGAAAACCACAAGCTCCACACCCCAAGCCCCTCCCAAAGCACGACACACATGAAGGCATAGCTCATGAAGCAAAAAGAGCAGATTCACACCCAAAGAGGTTGAAGAAACAACCATGGAAACATCTTAAATAGACCCATCACCATTAATGACTCCAGTGTCAAAGGCAGATAAAATGCCTCCCACACACTACTTAAGCTAGCAACAAGCATCAGTTGAAGCCTCCATAGACCACTTAGCCTCCGCAAGAACATTGTCTAGGTCACCATCATCTTCAATGCCATCTCCATCTCTAGTTTCAAAATTTTTTCCCTTGCTCGCCTGCCCTCTCTCCATTTCAAATAACTTGGAGAATGTTGGGTCTCTAATGAGTGGAATATTTTTAGTGTAGATTGTTGATGGTTATATAGGCATGACCTAGCCTAAATTTTTTGGTCAAATTATATATTGAAGTAATTCTCTCAAGGAATGTAGAGGCTAACTAGCATCCTTTGGATGTAGGATGGATCAAACTAGATTGTGATGGAGCTACATAGAGAAATCGTGGCCAAGATGGAGGTGGTTGTGTCTTTTAAAAGTGAAAAGGTCAACCCATATCCATCTTGAATTTTGGGATGATACTAATGATAAGGCTAAAGCATCTACCTTGCTAATGAGGCTTAAGGAGGCCTTCAAATTAAGGTGATGCAAGTTAATAATAGACAGTTACTCAAATATGGTGATAGATAGAATGAGTTTAGGGAAATGTAAACGATGGTTACTTTATATGTGTCTCTCATGTGTAAAGTCCCTATCAAAATAATTTTATTACATTAGATTTTTTCACATAAAAAGAAAAGGGAATTGAGTGGTTAATTGGGCTATTAGACAATGAGCCAATCTCCTAAAACAATTGGGAGCACTAATAATAGGTTGTAGTAGGGGGGAGGGCCCAATGGTGGTGTGGGATATGTTTTGCAACCACTCCACATCAACTCAAGCCATACTATCCAAATATAAGTCATGCCCCATAAATGCCCATGTTTTTCCTACTCAACAATCTTCTTCCCTCCCTTTTTTGCATGTTTTCCAATGAAACAAACAAAATTTTAAACAAAGTTGAAATTCAAGGTGTTTTATGGTATGGACCAATGATGGATGCATGTTTGAGGCTTACATGTTAATTTTCATGCTATTACACAGCAGTCAAGCATTTAGTTCACCATTCACATTCACTAATGAATTCATTGCAATTAGGCTAGAGTCACATTGTAGTTTTTTTGGGATGGTTTGAGTCCTTTGAATTGCAATTATTAGAGGGCCTCATTTTCTCCTATTTTGCATAGTGAGACATTTCATAGACCATTTCGAATCTACTACTCATGAGGTTGGGAGTCACAATATCTTCAACATTTCTTCAAGTCATGTTTTCAACACATTCATCACAAAACGGAAATAACATTGGATGACCATGATAATTTTTTTGGTTGTAAACAAAGGTGAGGTTGTCTTTTGACCTCTCAATGATAGTGATCCTATAAGATTTTCAATATATTGTCTATTTATGTCTAATTTAATTGGTTTTGAATTGGTTTTTATAAGGATTCTATTTTTTTCATTTTTGATTACAATGTGTGTGTGTATACATATTTACACATACCTATATATATATACATACATATATAGATATATACATGCATATGCATACATATATATATGTATATATGTTACATACATGCATATATACATACATACACACACACATATATACATATACACATATATATACATACATACATATACATACATACATACATCCCACTTTGATGCATACCCAATTCAAAACCAATTGAAATATAATATATATATATATATATCACTTAAGGGTTTTTTATTTGTATTAGTGTACAAGAGGGGATTCAATACTCCCAAGTCTCTAGGACATAGAAGATCCTAAAGGGAGTGAATCACCCTCAACTACCTCAAGACTACCTCAAGCTTAACTAAAAGGGAATAGTAATGATATCAAGTTTCCACAATCCATATTGTAGTTTAGTGCAATTTCTGGATTTGATTGTGTATGATCTTTTTGCATCGATGTTTTGGATCACACTCTATGATCCATCATCAGGATGGTAGAGAGAAAGAGGAGAATAAAATGCTAGATTGTAGACTCACACCAAAAAAAGAGAGAGGGAGGGGTGGGAGAGGAGGCACACGGTTCAAGGATAAAAAGAATAAAAAAAGAACCAATAACCAC
>VDFB02086081.1:175902641-175920754 GCA_007258455.2 Sequoia sempervirens | reverse complement strand
ATAACATTGCTATAATGTAATTAATAGTGACTTTCTCTCTTGCTGTTCTTTTAAGCATAGGAATTTATCCTTCTATGTGTCATGGCCGTGACAATCTCATTTTTTTAATTTTTCTATAGGTTGGAAGCGAAGAACCAAAAAAAGACTCTTCGAGAAGAGTAACACCTCAAAAATGTGAACGCACATTATGGGAAACACATAATTTTCCATCCCACTTACCATGGATGAACCTGATCTATCTAGTCAAAGCTAGTGCTAAAAAGATTCATTAACCTGTGCGAAGCAAAATTTGTACTCATTACAACTATATCATGCCGGAATGGCAATATTTGGTCTAACAAATTGATAATGCTGCCGTATGCTTTCCATAGTATACATACCTTGTAGTGAACATTACAATTATAAGGGTATTCTGAATAGAAGCATTTCCTTGAGGGAGAAAAACAATTTGTTTCTCGCTTTGATCCACAAAGTAGTACAACTCTCTTTTCTAATTTTTTAATTTTAAACAGATGACATATGCAACTAACCTTCCACTGGTAAAGCCCACCTAATAATAACAAAGACAAATTACTAATCAACGGTTAATTCACTACTTTGAATATGAGGAGGAGGATGTGACGAGGTACTAACTAACTATTGTTAACCCTACAGTCAATTGCCATGTGGTAAACTACTTTGAGACGGTAGGTGCACACGCCTACAGTAGGTGCCAATGCATTAAACATGCTTAATATCTAGCGATCGCTTGATCCATCTGTAAAAGGAAAAACCAGATTTATGGGAAGTTGAAGAAGGACCGTGGCCACACTTTCCACTGTCAAAACTAGTTCCAATGGAGCTGGTGCTCTTGCTGTGCGGGAACGGGGCCTGAGCACCAAAAGAAGAATCTTTGCGCCCCTCCATGATATTACTCTCATAAAGTGCAGTAGCAAGGTTCCCGAGAATTGAACCCACGTCCCACACAATATCGGAGGATCGTTGCCTTTTGAATGACACGTTTGACCTATTCAGGGATGTTGCCATATTCCAATAGAATGCTATTTGCAATAAAATTGCTGGACAACTGGACAAAATATTTTCTAAAGAATATGATGGGGTGGTTTTTGTAATAACTACCACCTCATTGATATTGACCGTTTTAAACATTTAAACAAGCCACTAAAATTAATGTTAACATCTTCCCTTTAATTGACATTTTAAGATACATGGAAAGTTATGAAAACAATCGATATAGCCTTGTCAATACCTATTATCATTGAGAAGAGGCTAATCTTCTTTGTCCTGCAGGTTGAAAACTTCATACTCAAGTTGCATGCATAATAAAGAGTGGATACTTGATGAATTCATCCTCTTTCTCTTGGGGTTGATCTTTAACCTCCATGTCAACTATACCATTAATTGAAATTGCATTAATATATTCAAATGTAAATACCTCCATTTCTAAAGGAAAAGAGGATATCTGTGAGGATTCACTTATGATCGCCTCTCCATTAATCATTGCAGTACAAGATTGTTCAATAACTTATGAAGCTTTGATTTTATATAATATATAACAGACTATTACATGCTTTCACAATTGCATTTTCTGATTCAATGCTTTCTCTTGTAAACCTAGTGAAGATTTGGTTTTAGGTTGGTTATCTGTAACACTCTACTTGTTCTACAATTTAAAAATGTAAACCAACCACCAATTTTAGTTGAAGTTTAACTATCTAGTTTTCATGCTAGGGTTTCCTTGCAAATTTTTGAATGGAAAGATAAACATTTTGAAGTAGTTACATCATAAACAATTCATCAACTAACTTTTAGTTTTCATTTTCATTTGAAAAGGGAACATTTAACTGTAAACATATAACATAAAATTACAGAAGGAAAATAACTACTTTACATTGCTTTCATAAAGTAACAAGCAATTATTACAGCTATGAAATAAACATACCAAAGTATTTATAATTGAAAGTAAGAGAGAGGGAAGAGATTACAAGAAAGTACAATCTAGAGTCTTCCTGCTGGAATACATTGCTTAGAACTCTTCTGTTTCCGAGGGAAAAAGAAATATCATCAAGGGCTTTTACGCCCAACCAAGATCTATTGGTCTCTCGAGTTTCTTCAACTAAAGAACCCGACCATTCACTAGGGTAATCAACAAAAAATCACATAATATCATCATGCCTCTGAACCTGGTGTCAAGGACCTATACCACTTGATCGATTCTTCACTACATATGGGTAACTCCCAACTAGAAAAATCACTCTATCCAGGGGTATATCTGGTACTTGATAGCTGACAAATGCTTAATCTAGCATCGTACCTTGGCCAAGGATTTTAACGTTACTGGCACACTTGTTCCATCAACCATCTCACCCTTGCTCGACATGATTACATTTATCTCAATGTCTGGTTTGATTTATCATTTTCCTCTTAGTTTAAGATCAAATCTTAACCATAAAGTTTTATATTCCAAAGTCATGTTTCTAAATCTTACTTCTTGATTCCAAGTTTAGCAATTATAATAGGTATATGAAGAGAGAGAGAGAAAGAGTTGGCTGGTTATCAAATTACATCTTAAGGGCATTCAGTTTACTTAACACATTAAGAGGTAAGAAAAATACTTGTTTTCCATGAAGTTCCTCCTGATTTAATGGTCTCAAATTTAATAAGAGACACGGGTTCAACTCAGAATACCAAGAACAGAGTGGAAGGAATTCTACGACTAAAACATTGGCTGATTCAACCACAGAGAATTAGTTGCAAACTCGGAATTCAAGTTCAGATTTGAGAACCTAAGAGTGGTTCGATAGCATGGACAATATTTATACAAAATCAACAAGAAATGCCTAATATCGAGCTTGTTTTGAAATTAAGCAAAAGCCGATTCTTGAGATTCAATATAACTAAAAATACACGAAATCTTCTTCTCACAGATGACTAATAGAGCAAACTAAACTCTTCAATAATAATCGTTATCAAAAAATGGTTCACATAACTTGCCTGACAATTCGACTAAAGCTTGACAATTACTTTGAAGACACTCCACCTCCTGATGCTAACTGCTTCAACATCTAGAGCAACCTCTCTGACGGAAGGTAACGAAAACGATGATCTTCAAAATAGAGTGAGAAATATAAGCAAGAATGCACGGCCTAAGTTGCCATAAAGATACTTGATCCGGTAGAATGTTTTCTCTAACTAAGCAAGGATGCACCCTAAGATTATACGATGATTAAAAGAGAAACGAATGATTTTTTTGGCGCCACTGAGATTGGAAGGGTTTTTAGTGATTGCTCGATATGAACGAAAGAAAGACTGATCGAGAATGTGAGTGAAAGAGTGAAGAAGCCTGAAGAAATATTCGATTTCCAGCCGATGAAGAGAATGATGCACACAATAACAAATGATGACTAATAGAGAGAAAAGAGTATGTTTTCTTTTTGCTTGACAGAGAATCGAGAAAAATCTTAAGTGATTGCTGTAAGATTGAAAGGAGATTTCCGAAACAAAAATGTGAGTCAGATGCCAGAGAGAGAGAGAGAGACCCCATGGAATGATATAATGTTGGTTAAAAGAACCTCTTCACATCTCGAGTCCCTTGGTCTTCCCTCCAGTGCGCGACTGCAAGCATTCCCTTCTTGAACGTTTCTCAAGAGAAGTGGCAAGGTGGCGGGAGTTACCTCCTCACCCCCCACACCGTCGCCCAACATAATCTCTTTCATTTAACTTAAATTATAATAACATCCATCGGCTTAGGAGATGATTTCAAATTTTCAACTAAAATATTTGTTTAGTAATGATTCATGGGATGAGCAAAAGATAAATTTAAGAGCTCTAAGATATACGAAGATACACAAATTAATTGGACTTGCTTTGCCAACTAATTAATTAAATGAGATATTCGACCAAGGTTACGATTTCCAAATTAGCTATCTTACACCACTCACGACATGATGGTAATTTTGATCCTTTGTTAACTACGTCCTCTCTCTAATGATATTTCCTTTTCCTCTCGGGTGTTGACGATCTTGCATCCACTTGGCAAAAAGGAGATAAGGATATATATAAGAAACCAATTTCACATTCATATGACAATAGTTAATCACAACCTAACATAATGACCATAATTTCATTGCCATAATCTTGTTCATGATATAGGGGATGTAATATTGTCGTTATTTGAAGACTGTCAAGAATGCACATATTGCCTAGGCCACAAGCCACTCATTTTGCCAAACTTGAGTCACTTCCATCGACATAATCCCAAAGCATGGTGTTGATAGACCTTTGAAAGGAGAGCAAATCAGGTTTTCTGAATTTGTTTAAGCCTAGTGAAGAAGTGAACAACAAGACAAACTAAGCCCAACCAACTATATCTAATACATTAAGGTCTAAATTTCACTCCTTTGAGGACAAATTCAATGACTCTAGATTCAAATATGCATCAAACACTATTCAATTAGAATCTTAGGTTTATAAACGACTAGTTAGCAGGGTTGTTAGTTGGAGGTGACCATCATTGAAATGCCAATCTCCATTCAACAATATTTGCAACAAGGGTGTCAAGCCAGGTCCCAACACAACCTAAACACATTTGTCTAAGCAACAATCATAATAGGTTACAATTTAGTTGGTATTGTTGTAATATTTTAAATTGCATACCATGCAATTTCACATCACATAAAACTCCCCTTAGCTTGGCAAAAGATAACTTTGCAATAAACCATAATTTAATTAAACACACATCTCTTTATAACAAGATGGGACTTGGGCACGAGCCCGTGGTGCATTGGATGAGTGGTGGTGTTGTTATTGTGGCCACCAAGGTTCAAGTCTTCGGACTTGACCCGTAGCATTGTTGCTACTATTGACGGCTTTGGACCAGCATTGAAGATCACCCTAGGCCATAGAAGGAGGATGCTTGTGCCTCGAGGCCAAAAAGAGGGAGGAAAGCTTGTGATTGGACCAAGAATTGAAGATTTCCTTGATGAAGAGGAGGAGCTTTTTGTTGTACCAGGCACTTGTGTCTAGGGCTCGCCCACTCCCTCGCTGGGCTGGTGTGCTCACGGGCTTTGTGCCCCTGCTAGGCTATTGTACTAGTGGGGGTGGTAGTTCTAGTGCATCCAATGCTGGGATGAGTTCCCCCAAATGTGGCCTCACTAGTTCATAGCTCCAGTCAAAAGTGTTCACCAATGAAAAAAGAAGAAGAAGATGGGATTGATCCCCAACCTCTAAGTTTGATTTTTCCCAAACAAAGGTGCTATGTGTGGACGTCCACATGACACACTAGCATCCCATGAAAATGTGTGACTTAGCTAATCATTGGAGCATGTACACTTTCTACATTTCGCCAACATAACACCCATGTCAACTAGGTCAAGCATCACAGGAGAATACAAACCTTCTTTGCTAGTTCTAAAGCTCTCATTTTAAGGAAGAAAGGTCTGTATTTTTTTCTCTCTAGTTCTTTGGAATTTTTGATACAAATATATACACACAAAACTATTTTGAAGGTTTGATCATAACACTAGTGATTAATTGAAAGCTTTGGAGAACATTTTCTTCTCTTGTAGCATCACTATGAAGAGCATCTTGTTGTCGATTGGATTATCTACCTCTGCTACGAGAGATTGGTAAAGCATTATGTCTTTTAAGTAATCTTATTGTTCTAATGTATTTCCTTTTGGTAGAAGCATACATATCATTCTTGTTATATCTTCATGTCATTTTATCTCTATTCGTCATGGCTATCCATGGAGGTGAAAACACAAAAATGAGGGTTTGACTAAGGCAAGCCCCTAAACAACCATCCCCACTCTTCTCTTCAACCTTTTGTGTGTAGGTCATTGAAGAAGCTCTCTCTATGAAGCTCTTGTGCATGGTTGAGTTCTTGGGTGATCTCTTCCCTTTTTCTTTTTATATTGTCCTTAGTTATTTTAATGCTTGATTGTTAGTATATTTCACTTCATTGCAGACTGGCATTATTATTCCTCGTTTTCTATGCAAGGGCCACAATTATCACTTTTTGTGATTGTTCTATTTTCTGTTCATATAGGATGACAACACACCACACTAATATCTGTGACAAATAGCTGGTTCGGCTGTCCAAAAAGTCTCTATCCCCTGTGTGTTTTACCTATCAAGTATCTTTGCTTTAAGTATGTTGATATTGTTGTACATTCACACTATAAGTGGAAAGCTCATGGAAACCTACTCATAAAAAGCACAACTTTGTATTAAATAAGATAAACTAGAAGGTAATGCAACCTCTAGTTTATCTGAGTGTAAAGTTGGAAGTTGAACTCTCGAAGGATTGCTATCCTTCATACTAGTTCACTTTTCCTACTCTACAATTGCAGACCGAAGTCCTTATCTTGTATGCTTGTGTAGTCTTAAACCTGTAGTAAGGCAGTGTAATGTACCCTTCTAGCTAGACACCCATAATTAGTGGATTAGCCTATCATGTTGACCCTCGTAGGCTAATGTTTCTAGATAGAGGGTCCCTTGAGATGGTCACTTGGTCGTCAAATTGCAGCATTGATCCCTAGAGTTCAATGCCAGGGTGAATTAAGGCATTTGGCATGATGCATGTGATTAAATTATGTTGTTATCTTTCATTTCACCCTTTTTGGCCTAGGGACCATGTGTCTTTTAAATGAGGGGGGTCACTTTATTTTTATTTGGCACTATTCATTTATAAAGGGAAAATGTTATAACTTAAAGTGAATAGTGTTCACTTTAATGAATAGTGATTTCATTGTAAAAACATATATTTTCATGGGGAAAAGTTCAACCCATCTTGGAGCATTTTTTTCTTTTCACTTGGCATGTTGAGCTTGGCTTGGAGGAAGAGGGAAGCAAGGGTTTCCTAATTTCTGCACTTTGTATGAGGTTGGAGGGACGTGGTTCTTCTTGGTTGAGCCGTTAGAGGGTTTGAAATACCACTTTAAAGTTGTTGTTAAGATTTGGTTACATGTTGGAGATACAAGGAGCTGATTGCATGTTGATTTTGAGCAAATTTCTGAGTTTGTGAGCAACTTCAGACCTCATCTTAATTGCAAAGAAGGTTGCATACAGATTTGGTATCATTTGGACTGAATATATTTATCTACAACGCAACCATCCTCTCTTCAAGAGGGTTTGAGCAATATAACTGAAAATGCCCCTCTTAGTGGGCTGCAAATTCATCAAAAGGGAGCGCCTTGATCCTTGGAGTCTTTTCAAATGAGATAGGAGTTGGAGAAACCATCCTTGCAGCAAGTGTGAGCAGATTTGTGGTAGTTTCTATTGTAGCAAATACTATTCATTCAACAGTGTATTTCTAATATATGTTTGGTATGTAATATATGAACTATTACCACCTTAGACAGATCTGATTTAAGCTTGTCAAGTCTTATGAATTAAAAGAATCATTTGAGTTTCTAGTAATTAAATTTGAATTAGAAATAGATTTCAGTTGCTTAATACCTTTGAAATTACAATATATATGCATGTATGTGTGTCACTATTTTGGCAGATCATTGCAACAAACTCAAAAACTGTGAGAAACAAAACAAACATAAAACAAAAATCAGACCTTCAAACTCAGTGAAATCAAACCAGCAGAGTGGTGGAACACTAGGCAAAGACCTAGTTTATTTGCAGGCTGCTCTGTTCAAGTTTCAATTGTATAACAAGAACCTTACTTCTGGGTCTAAATAAATTCTAATGGCATGTTGATCAACTAGGTCAAGCTAACTTGAATCATATTACTCAATGTTCTAGTTATTTTCCAATGTAAGAAGGGCTTAGAGTATTCAATATTTAGTACACTTTTGTATGATTTGTTGTTGAAATGAGAAACACATAAACTCATAAAAAAATTACAATTTTATTTAGGAATCTTGCAAAGATGTAGTCATAAAAGAGAGTTGGTTGGGATTGCGTTGGAGGATCTTGAGCTTGAAGAGTCTAGCAATTCGAGTATGAGTAGTCCAATGCAACTTTTAGTGATGAGTGATGATTTAAGGCATTGGACCATTGGCTAATTGTATTTTTGAATGCAATCATTTTGAATATAACATAAATATATAGATATTTGGCATTTTCATTGCTCATTCAATCCAATATCAAATATGTTTGAGTGTTACAGAGTTCATATGTTATTCCTCAGCTTTTTTTTAAGTACTATATGTATTTGCACCACTATCCACAAATCTAGGCCCTTGGTACCCTCATCCCTAAAACCTTCCCCCCCCTCCCCTCAAGAGTTTGTGGAACAGTGGTACATCTTTTTTCATCTATAGACCCATATTTGACATGAAAAACAATTTTTTTGTTTTTTAGCCATTTTTTCCTCATTGTATACCTAAGTAATTGAATTCCATTTATACTTTTACACCCCCATGTAAATGGAATGCCATCGTGGGTCACCTAACCAATATGCATCTTCTATCAATCACTTTGTTTCCAACTCTAAACTACAACCAAAACCAATTGAACTACATAGGGAAATGAAATAGCCAATGTATTCTCTCCCATTAAGAAAATTACAAATTGTATGAATGCCTTCAAAATGTATTCTCCCGCATTAAAAAATTACGAATTGTATTGATGGTTTGGGAGATGCTCATCATCTCATGTAATTACAAAGCAAATGGATGGTAAAATTATAAGTGAATGAATTGGATATGGGAGGGAAGACCTCCTGCGCAAAGGGGTGATAATGTATATTTCCTGGACTAGTAGATAGATTCTTAGTAGACTGGGATGGTATGATAGCTATGATAATTATTGGTTGTAGGAATGAATATGTTAGTGGATATGGGATGTGATGAGTTACCTCTAGTAGATGGTGGATACAACCACTACACTTGGTGCCTGTAAACAGGTTTTCACCAAGGTACTTGCCCATGGCAATACCGTAGTAGTTTTCACCAATGGACCAATTATCTCTTTACTACTTTTGTACTTTTTTAATTTTTAATTTTTTTGATGTCACACAAGATGCTTGTTTGCTAGGTTTTCATCTAGGAGAATTTTATTTATTTATTTATTTATTTTTTCACATATAAGGGGTATTCTGAGAGTCAAGCATAACCTTTTGACAAGTATGATGTTCATGGATTCATCCAATGGTTCGTTCTCCTTCTAGTGTGGCAAGTTGATAAGCTCTTGACCCATATTTGTTGTGATGATAAAGGGACTCAGCCAGTTAGGCTCAAATTTTCTTATTGTAGCTGCAATGTAGACGATTCTGATATGCTTAGAGGTGGTTCAAGGCATTGCAACACCTGTCACCTAGCAATTCTAGCTCCAAAATTTGTGCAACCCAATATTCTTCTTCTGGAAGGAGATTTTGCAGTGATACCCTTAGTGATGGTAGCTTGATCTCAATTGGCAGGATGGCTTCATATCCAAAGACTAGGGAGTATGGTGTAGGTTGCTCATGAAGTTGTACAACCCGATATTCTTCTTCTGGAAGGAGATTTTGTAGTGATACCCTTAGTGATGGGAGCTCAATCTCAATTGGTAGGATGGCTTCAGAGCTAAAGACTATGGAATATGGTGTAGCTGTAGTGGGTATAAAAATACTTATGCAATATGCGCATAAGGCGAGGTTTAGCTTTAGGTGCCAGTCATGACCAACTTTGTTGACTATTTTCTTAAGGATTTTGAGGAGGGTTTTATTAGGAGCCTCAGCTTGGCCATTACTTTGTGGATAGTACGAGGTGGAGAAGCGATGTTGGATATGGAATTGCTGGAAAAGCTCATGGATGTCCTAATTTTTGAAAGGTCTGCCATAATATGTTGATGGATATTCCATCATTGGTTCCACGTAGATTGGTTGTTTTGTTATTTGCTATTTAATTATTTTTGGTTTGTTTTAATAGGTGTGATATTTGTTAGTCATTGTGAACTACGTGAGTGTTATTACAAGTACTCTGTTCAACGCCATCACATGTATATAAACCCATATGATAATAAAGTTCATTCATTCGATTGCTCTACAAATTATAATATGGTATTAGAGTGGTTAGCAAATATTGGGTGATAAGGAAGGCAAAAGAGAGGTGTGCATTGGAGAAAATTTAGCGAAGCATTTTTAGTTAGTTCAACAATCTTCCATGAGTTTCTAGCAGCAATTTTTCTAGTGAATGTGAAGGAACCTCTTAGTGTTTTCGTCAGTAGGCTTCTTTTTCATGGGTAGTTCAGTCTTTGAGGATGCGCCATACAAGTTCAGAGACATGGTTGCAGCCATAGAATGTAGCGTGTACATCTGCCATTGCTCCTTTATGTGGACATCCTTGTGGATGGTGTGCGTAAACTGTTGCGGAAATATTTGAATAGATTCTCCACAAAAGAAGTGGACTCATTTCCAATGTCGAGTCTTTGAAAGGCTTTCTGAAGAGATTCCGTGCCAACAATTTAGTGTTAGTCTCATGATTGAGGTGGTAGATTCCGCTGCTGTCGCAAGTGAGATCCGACAGAATCGCTTGCACAGTTGAGAGACATTGATGCTGCAGTTTGAAGTGGGTGCAGGTTGAGAGAAATTGTCATCGCTGATGCCCACAATGCTGCTGCCTTAGGCTCTCCATCTTGTGCGGCTATCGATATAATGCAAAACGATTAAGGCACCATGATAGGAGTCATCTTTCTTAGTTCCGATATTGCTTGGTTCGAAGTTTTTTTTTTTTGAAAGTGTCGTCTTGGGCGAGCTCCTAGTTGGTGATGGCCAAAGTCTTGTGCTCATTGTGACTTGAACCCTCGCATTCATTTTCAGACCGTTGCGGCAACCACACATCGTAGCAGAATTCATTGGAGACATTATTCTTGGCCCATTTGTGTAGCACGTGGAAAGACCAAGTGGAGCCATGTCACACATACACAGGCAAATAAGTGCAATTTTTATTTTTTTGAAGAGGTACTCAAATTTGGCCGGGATTAACTATCATTTTTTATAGTTTTTGGGGATATGTAATTTATATTTGAGAGGCTTCATTTATGTAATCCATAATGATCATAGCTTATATTTCTTAAGTTTATTGGACATTTGTAATTGCAAAGTAAATCTCATAGTGAGGAACTTTTAGGTCAAAGTAAGATTAAGAACACTTGAAAATGAATTATAGTAAGGTCATTGTTTGGGAAACGCATAACTCAACTCGAGTTTGAAGAAGTTTGGGATGTGGTCAGTGGCAGCACCACACGACATTAGACAAATGTTGATGAGCAGAAGAAATTTGATCAAGCCGATAAAAAGGAAAAATTGATAATTTTGTTCATTGTTTCTGATGAAGTTCGACTTTTCATTCGAGAACTCATCCACAACGAAAGATGCATGGGACAAGCTCAAGATGATATATGAGGCGAAGAATCAGAATTAGATCCTGAATTTGCAGAGTCAACTACATGGCCTAAAAACGAAAAAATGGAGAACAATTGGAATCGTTCCTGAAAAGGATTGCAGAGTTAAGAGCCTCACTACAAGCATTGGGAGAAACAATTGATGATGCATTTTTGGTGCCTATTGTTCTACAGGCACTACCTTCCAAATATAAAGTTTTTGTGACAACTTTGAGTGTCATAGAGACGATGCCCACTTTTGAAAAGTTGGTGAATCTATTGCAGAAAGAAGAATCTTTAACGCATGAACATGAGGAGGAGGATCATGCCATGACCACTCGTCACAAAGGCAAGAAGCCTATGAAGCAGTGTCCAATATGTGAAGAGTCGGACATGATGTGAAAAATTGTTGGAACAATTCCTTCAACAAAGGATCATCCAACAAACCACATCCAAAGAAGCCACTTCAAAGTGGCATACCACAATGGGAGCAGAAGAACAAACAAAAACAACAAAGCAATGTTGCTGAAGTAGAAGATTCTCTAGATGAGGAATACATGCTTTCAGCCCACACTTCAAAAGATGGTTCACAATCCGCTTCTATATGGTATGTGGACTCAGGTGCTACAAAGCACATGACTGGTCAGAAGGAGTGGTTTCTCACATTGAAACCCCATCATGGTACAGTCACTCTTGGAGATGATACCACTCATGAAATCAAAGGTATTGGTGACATCTCTTTGAAGTTTGGTATTAACCGTTGCAGGATTACTAATGTCTTGTACGTGCTAGGACTTACCAAAAATCTCCTTTCTGTTAATCAATTTCTTGACCACAACCTTAAGATTGAGTTTGATAGCCATCAGGATACAAAGATTTGTCTTATCAAAGATAAGTCTAAAAATGGAAAGATTGTTGCCAGTGCTACTAAGATTGGAAAAATGTTCAGGCTTGATATAGTTGCTAATAATCAAGCCTTAGTGACTAAGAATGAAGATCTTACTTTGCTTTGGCATCGTAGATTTGGTCATTTAAGCACTAGTTACTTGCTAACGCTTAGTAAGAAATGCATGGTCAAAGGGCTTCCCTCATAGTGGAGTGCTATTTGTTCTAGTTGCATTTTTGGAAAACAACATAATGCACCCTTTTATCCTAGTGAGCATCGTGCAAGCGAACATTTGCAGCTGGTGCATACCGATTTGTGCGGGCCTATGCCACCTAGTCACAATGGCTACAAGTACTTTTAGTTGTTTGTTGGTGATCATACAAGGAAAATGTGGGTATATTGCTTGTAGCATAAAGATGAAGCTCTATCATATTTCAAAGAGTTTTGCACTCAGGTGGAGAAAAATACAAATCACTGATTTCGTATCCTCCTCTGTCATCAACCTCTTATGCCAAGCACGATCACCGGATCAATGATTTAGTATTGCCAGCAGAATCTCAATAAATCTTCCATGAACGGTTGCAAGTAGATGGTTTGTCGCATCTATATGCAATTCATTCCAGCTTATTCTATGCAATGTGAAAACTTGCTTAATATTTCAACTTAAAAAATCTTGTGTAAATTGTTTTACCTCCATCGTAAGTTGCTTCCAACAATTGATTGACTGTTTGCTTTCAACCATACTTATAATCTATTATTAGAGCTATCTCACCAAAATTATTACGTTGAGAGGCACAAATCCTGTTGTGTCGAAGGAAAACTTGGACGGTTTGAGTCTTATCGCTTTTATCAACTTCGTGTAGTGGCATATTGTCATCCTTGTTTAGAGCTCTACCCAATAAGGGATTGTCTCAAAGAATCTGTGTAACGAGATTCAGATATCCCTTCCTTGCAATAATATGTAAGAGCAATATCTCCTTGGACTGTAGCATCATGCAGATTACTCGAGTCCTACTGAAATAATATTTGGATATTTGGATTATAGGAAGATCGCCCTTCTCCAAAGCAAGGAAGGGTTCCTTATTCATCCTCTTCTGGTTTTTTCTATTTTTTTATAATAGAGAATGCATCAAAAACGAGAACAAAAGTTCTCCACAATCTGTGTGGATAGCAGTTCTCTGCAAAAGCTAAGCAACAAAGAGGGGCTGGGCTTAAATCTTGCACTACGAGATAGTTTTTGATAAAAGCAAGTGACCCATACATTCATGTTCTTTTTAGACCAAGTGTAACTAACTCGAGAAACTATAGTGGGTTAATTTATTTTACGACAACCATAGTTAGTCCTTGGCGGTGGTTTCTCTGCTATTGGCATTTGTACGGGGTTTGTGTTATGCCACAATTTTTTCACGTTATCACATATGGAGCTTGTGGCGGTAATAATCTTTGTGGAGATTTGAACCCAAATCTTCATCATAAAAAGTATATATGATTTAGTTACCATTTGAACTAATCAATTCGAGAGAGAAATTGTATTCTCACTTTTCATCGTTGGCATTAGAAAGATGTCATAAAAGTTTGTATGAAAGTTTGAAGACATAGAAATACTTTTTTGAACTCTGAAAGAACATAAATTCCAAGAATAGAATTGTTTTGGGATCTTGTGGCACACTCCAAGGAGAGATTGCTCTGCATATTTCTACAAGGGAAGGCTATCTGAATCTCGTTATATGGATTCATCAAGACAAACTCTTATTGGCTAGAGCTCTAAACGAGGATCTCAATATGCCACTGCACGAAGCTGTTAAAAGTGTTAAGCTTGAAATCATCCAAATTGTCCTTCAACATAATAATTTTGGTGAGACAACTTTAATAATAGCTTGTAAGTATGGCTGTAAGCAAACAATCAATCAATTGTTGGAAGCAACTTATGATGGGGGTAAGACAATTTATACATTTTTTTAAGTCGAAATATTTAGTAAGTTTTTCACATTGCATAGAAGAAGGTGGTTGAATTGCATACAGGTGTGATAGGCCATCTGCTTGCAGCCATTCATGGAGGATCTCTTGAGATAGCATCGGCAATAATAAATCATCGCGTTGGTGATTGTGTTTGGCATAAGAGGCTGATGAAAGAGGAGGATGTGTTTGGAAGGTGTGCAATTCATATAGTAGCGATCAAAGACCGTTGGGACATTATCGCCGAATTTATGTCTAAAATGTGAGACTATGTCGAAATTCGTAGTGTAGATCATAAATCTGTTTTGCGCTTTGTCGTTGAATATAATCGGATTAAGGTATTCAAGAATCTTCTAGCAGGCAAAGAGGAATAAGAAGTGGTAGAATTGGTGGGCCGCAACCATGACTTTTTCTCACAATACAACATTACATTTGGCAGCAAAAAATGGGGTGGATTTTCAGGTTTGAGGTCCTCAGCTTTGTCCATCCTTTTTTTCTAGTTTTGATCATTCATTTTTCTCTGCTTATTCTAAACATTGTTCAAGTGTAGGGTTATGTAAACGGATAATTTGTTATTGTAAGGAATTTGAAAGTAACTTTTACGTTTGTAGAAATATTTAGCTAATATAATTTCAAGCATAAAAAACAGAGGAAAACAGGGCATTGTAAAATTGAGCTGAAAATAGATTTACTTTAAAAATGAGAGATTCATACTATAATTTAATTTTAAAATGATGCATTCTAATGTATTGATCAACATTCAATTAATTATCCTCAATGAATTCCCAATGCGCATACTCTTGATCTCTAATATGGCTATTGAATAAGTGTTGACCAATGCACATGTTATATTTTGATCTTGGATCAATAAGAGATTGAGTTAGTGAGATGGAATAGGAATTACTAAGTATGAAATGATTCACAATAAATGTTTTGTGGGAGTTTCTCATCGAAAAATATATTCAATTAAGTAGGAGGATAAGAAGCCATGTTTTTTTCCAATCTAATAGATGGACAATAGGAAATGTGAGTAAATTAGCACTGAATAGAGTTAAAAGAAAACTAGGCATAGATTCTTGGAATTTCGTAAATTTTTTGGAATGTTTAAAAGCTATTTTGCGTTCCTCTCATTATATCTAATACCACATATACTAAAATCATCAGCAATTAAATTCCTTATTAGAGAAAGTGATAATGTCAAAACATTCACCAATATAGGTGAGAAAAATATTAGAGAAAAAAAAAAGATTTTTTCAAATGGCTCAGGTCCAAGGATGAGAAGGCCTTAAGGATGATGATAAAATGGAAAAACAACTTAATTATTCTTGCACTATAATGAGTAGGAGGTTATCGATGCTCTTTGATAAGGGTTAGCAAATTAATGACTTTTTGTCATTTGTGATTTCCCTTTCAAAATTTTAGACTTTTGATATTTTAAAGGGTATACACCATTTTCATAGGAGGGTACATATTTAAGGAATTTCATGTTAGTAGCTAGATTCTATAGTTTTTGAAATGTGCGCATAAATCTATTAAAGGAGATTTAAAAAAATTACATTGTCTTGAATTGATTTTAAGTAGTCTTTTAATAAAGATGTTTTGCAATTATGATCTATCGAAGGGACAGTGATATGTCGGAGGTTTGTTTCCTCCACATTTTCTGTTAAATAGGAATAATTTTGTTTCAGTGTATCATGCAATTAAGAAAACCTTGGAGCTGCGGAACTCAAATCATTTGTAGACAGTTTTATTTAGATATGCAAGAGAGGTTGATTATGAGTTAGCAGAAAGGATAAGGATAAGGGTGAATGCAATTATGGTGCTTCTCACACATGATCATGATCCCCCAATCCTAGCTCCGCCAGTGGTTGCAGAGGCTGATAGTGTTTCTCCTCGCTGTCGCAATGCTATGGGCTTCAATCTGAATGCTCTGCCTCCTGTGCAGTCTGTTGTGGGCAATCTACATGAACATCAAGATGAAAATGGTGATCAAATAGACTAGATGGAGGAATGAAATCTTTGTTTTTTGGTTTCGTCAGAATTTTGCATATGGAAAGCCTCTCATATTTTGTCTACTTTATATGCTTGCTAATGTAATGATAAAAAATGGCCTTTGGTTGAATTTTTGCTTGGCCTCAAAAGAATACTGCAGCTTTTGGGATTTTGAGCCAAATATTGACATTCTCAAATGTTTTTTGTAATATTGGAGGGATCAGGGGATAGTTATTCGCTATTGAGAGCCATGAAAATATGAAAAATTGTATATTTTTATTATTAACATAAATATATATAGGTATAAACTTTTCTAAAAAGAAGCAGCATGATGCTTTGCCAAATTATGTCATTAATCATTACTATGCATTTGATCATTAGCACATTCGAATAGATTGACAACTTATTACCTCTAAGGCCCATGTTAACATTTTCGATTTTGGTTTGGATCCTAGGTGGTCTATGGACAATACTTTTTAGATGAGGACATAGATATGTTGTAGCATCAAACAAAACCGGAAAGAGAAGAGAATTATATAGATAATGGTTTTAGAACTACACATGTTTTGTATGTGACAAACTCATGGAAATGTGTGCATGCATATTTAATCCTATGTAACAGCGTGAAAAATTTCCTTTGGAGACATCACTCATTTTCTTATGATATAGATGTACATTCATAACTAATACCCATGTAATTATGATATAGATGTATATTTAGGATTTACATGATTGTGAAGGCAAAGGTCATTATAAAATTTGAGTTGGTTAGCATCCTATTTGTGATGCTTCATCTTCAAATTGTGAGGATTTTAGGTGAACACTATACCAAAAAGTGGCATATCATGAAATGACTCTAGAAGATGCATTAAACTATTATGTGATTCTTTGAGATGTGTGAAATTTTGCATTTATTTCAAAACTATGCACCTTATGTACACTAATGTGTGAGGGTACAAGTGCAGTGCAAAACATGGACAAAGTTAGTAATTTTTTGTTGTGTGATTATGAATATTGTATAGATGATGCATGGTGCAAATTGATAAAAATAAGTAAATGGATGACTTATAAATTTAGAAGTATAGTTTTTAGTGGCATGTTGTGCAAAATATGTATCATAGTTTCTATCATTGTGTGCAAGGTGCATGTTGCAATGAGTTACATGTGGAATTGTACACTATGGTGTAAATTTCTATTAGTGCATACACTTTTACCATAAAATATGAACCATTTCCTCCTTATTGAAAGATAATAATCTTGCTCATGTTAAAGGAAACTTGTACAATCTAATATAGGGATTGTGTGACATGTTTGACTCATAGAATCACTTCTAGAATTCACTTTCTCTTTCCACCCACTAATATGGTGATGCTTTATGGTTTGGATGTGAACACTTTGATGATTAAGTAGGTAAGGATTCCTAAGAATTACGTCACTAATTCAATTGGTGTGATATGTCATTTCTCATAAAGGATGAATAAGATATGAGAGACAACATTGATGCATGGCTTATATAACTCTAGCACTATGGGAATTGACCCATCCCAAATTATAAGGCTATGGATGAGGAATGGTTATAAAATTTAGATAAATGATACTAGTTTCAAAAAAAAAATTCTTCACTTATACAACCATTTTGACATAAAAAAATGCCTTCCCTAACACCAAAGAAACTAGATGCTATGAACTAAAAACTATGAATTTGTGCATGTGAAACCACAAAAAACTAGAAATATAATTGTTCACCCATTTGTTATCTACTAATCAAAAATTCCAAACTCTTCTTGAATATTATAGTGTTGTGATCTTGTAAGTAAGGTATGTATTACCTTTTAGGGAGGCCTCAATCCTTAAACAGTGATTAATCTATGTCAGAAAAGCTAATGAAGATGCAAAATTGTTTGCAAATTTGTCTTTGGTTTGCTATTTCCATAGTTAACCTACATATTTTTTATGAGAA
>VDFB02086081.1:175758496-175902541 GCA_007258455.2 Sequoia sempervirens | reverse complement strand
TGCATGTCCTCTGTGTCTCTTTGGATTTCACTTTGCCTTCTAGTGTGGTTGTGGCTCATGTTTCAAGGATAGGTACCATCTAGATAATTCTTCCATTTATTGTAGATGAGACCAAGGTCAAGACATGCCAACTTGTCGATCAATTTTTGTTGTGATTCTCTCTTCATGAGCACTACCTTCCAATTACCGAAAGTGAGGGCAATTGCCAATACATTTTTAGGATGAGTGGCTTGCTTGTTACACACTTAGGTAGCCTAAAAGGATTTCCTACAAATCCATGCAGCCTAATGAAATTAAAATCTGGTCCGTAGAAGTAATCAAACCGAGGTTTTTGTTCTCACATCTAGGTCAGATGTTCATGAGAGAATCTGATGAGAAAAGGTTGTTGGAAAATTTTGGAGAGCAAGGTTTAGGAAGCAGTCAACAAATGCATAATAATCCTATGTGTTGGAAAGCACATGAGTCTATATTGGTTTGACTAACCTTGCTGCATTCTTGATCGCTAGCACCATACGCCTCCCAAAAAACTTAGGGTTTTAATGTAAAACCAAATGTGCAAGAAAGGAAGAATACTTGAACTTGTAGGAATGGTTATATTCCTTTAGTTGCCTGAGCATCCTTTCTGCAATTATTTTGGAGAAGTATCGAAAAACCCATTTCTGCTTCTTAATCTTGATAGCTAAACCCATATGATATTTGTGGATGTCACCATCATAGTCTAAGCCTGTTGGGTGAAAATTATGTAATCGTCTTTTCAATAGATTACACAACCTAGACTTTAGCCTTAGCTATGTGAGATAAAATCTCTCCTCTTAGAAAGGGGAGGCGCCCTTCTTACTGCTAACAAAAGCTATAGTAAAACTAACAAAGTACTTACACAATGTACACTATACTTACGAAATGGGGGGGTGTGTCACATGCATGCTTCTCTCTTTTTTCAGAGAAGATGTTTTACAATGCTTTACAGGTGGAAGTGCATAATTCAAGATAACTTGAAACTAACAACGAGTAGTAGTGCGAATACCTCTATCTTGTCAAAGCAAAGCATAGAGATACTAAATGTGATTGATAATAAACAAGTTAAAGAAAAGGGAAAGCTCATTAAGGCACAAAATCGTTTCATAGCTTTTTCACTGATGGATCTATGAGAGATGTACCGTTTGTTGCATTAGAAGCACAAAGTCTTCTTAGACACAACAATTCCTCGAACAACATGAATGATCATAAGTACAAAGTCTTGTAGATCATTCAACAAAAGCATCCAAACATAAACATAAATCTAAATAAGGAATGTAACACAAAGTTTACATAAATTACTTGAAGCCCTTTAGATCTCATATGCTAATCACCACCAAATAAGATCAATTCACAAGATTATCGAATTCAACACTAAGTTTGGTTTGCAATTCTCTTCTTTATTGATCAAATTTCATTAACAAAGTATGAACACAAAGTTTCACAATTCTGCTTCAAAAAGGGCAACACTTTGTTGCAAAATACTAAAGGCAGCTTTATAATAGAAATCCCTCATATTTATAAAGGAGAGGGATGAGAAAAATTAGGAAATTAGTTGAAAAAGTTAGGAAAATTAGGTGAGTTAATTTAGGAAAATCTCACGTAACTTTGACTAAGTCAAAATGTAATTTGTCTTCATGAAACTACATCCCATATTTTCAATGTAATTACATTTTAGGAAAGACATTTAAGATGTCAGAAACTATTTACAAGATGTGTAAAGGAAAGCATCAAAAAGTTCAATATTGGAGATTAGGAATCTTCATGGTTCCTTGCTTGGGCACGAAAGTCTTCATACTTCTTCCTGGTTTCCTGCATGAACTTTTCATCCGGACCAACGGTGTAATCCACAATAGTATGAATCCTCGTGATTGATCTCATGGTAGATGAGTGAACCTTTTTGCACTCGTCAAGATGCGTCTTGAGGTTGTTAGGGGTGAGCCTTGTATCACAAATAACATGCATGGAGGCTTCTGAAAAAGTCTGCACTCTCTACTTGCTTCATGATGGCTTCTTTGAAGGTCTGGGAAAGTTATGTGGCCAGAAGGAAGATACGATTCTCTTCAAGGAGCTGCCTTGGTAACTACTTAGTTCCTCTTTCGAGGATAGCACGATGCCCTTCGACATCTTCTTGCACTTGGTAGAGATCTTCTATAAGAGATTTGATTATTTGAATACAATGCTTCAGTGATTCTCTTACTTCTGCATATTTCTCTTTGTCGGGGATCACCCTGTCTTCTACCAATTTGCTAAGCTTTGCCTGTTTCATTTGTGACCACAACAACATGCATTTTTCCATTTCTCTGTGCTCTTGGGATGGTACATTCTCCTCCTTATCAAGCTTTGTTTTGAGCTTGGCTATCTGAGTAGCTTTTTCATCCGCAACAACTATAATTTGAGAACCTTGTTCTTCCCTTTGGCTTATAGAGGGGCTATCTCTTCAAGATCGAGCTCTTTTGGAGAAATCATTTGCTTTTTCCGCTTCAATACTTGAGATACCAACTAGGGGGGAAGAGAGGAGGTACGAGCTTCTGGGTTAACCGTCAACTCTCTTGTCACCACCACTTCTGAAGGAATGACTGGTATAGTTACAATTGGCGTAGTGTCTATCATAACTGCTCCTGTAGTTTGCACATTGAGCTGATCATGCATGGATTCATTCATGAAACTGTTAAAAGCAATCTCTAAAGTGATCATAGGATGGTGATGATAGGTTGGGAATGGATGATGGAGGACTCGACAAAATGTCAACTTTTTGTATACGGTTGATGCTGCAGGGGCTGGTGAAATGTCCACTGCGGGTATTGTAGATGTAGGAATAGGTGATGTAGGAAAAGGTGGTGGAGGAGTGTTCGGATTAGGTGTGCAAGGAATGTTTGAAGTTACAAGCAATGATGTTTGGGGAAGTTCTTCGACTACGTTCTCAGGTGGAGACATAGTTCATTCTTCATCATGCCCGAGTTCCTGTTGATCACCCTCTTGCTCTTGTAACTCTTGTTCACTTTTAGACTCTTGTTCACCTTCAGAATCTTCTTCCTCATCAGAGTCTGCTTCTTCTGAATCTTCTTCTTCAGTAGATTGGTCACTTGAATTTTCTTCTTCATTGGAATTTATTTCTTCAGAAACAGGCCCTTTTCCTTTGGAGCTAGATGGTTCAGATTTCGTTGTTTCTTCTTCTTGGATGACCCGTGTATCCTTTTTTTCCAACAGTGAACTTAATCCTAGGGCCTCTTCGTGAAGAAGTGAGAATAGCCATAGGTTTATCTTTCATGCGGGGTTCTTGTTGTCGACTGGCTTCTACTCTGGATTCCTCTCCCTCAAAACCTGTCCTGAAAGTTTTCATCTCAAACCCATGCTTATGTAACCACTCTGCAGTGTTAGCCAATATTGGTGCCAACCTCTCTCTGATGGAAGCACTTTCCTTTTTGGACCATTAGATTACATGCAAAGGTCTCTTGGAGATTTCTTGTTCATCGTAAGCAACATTCATGATGTCACTAGGATCTGTGAAATCCTCTGGTAAATCAGCAACACAAAGATCTCTGATCTGCTTTACGGTTAGTCTGCAAAAATCCATCTTACGGATAGCCTCTTCATCTTTGAAATCAGCCCAGATGTCCTCAGAGCGGTGCTTGTGTTGATGCCCCTTTTTTAACATATTCTTTACATTTCGGTAGTCAAAATCAAATATGTATTTATAGGTTTTGATTGTCATGATTTGCATTTTGGCATAGATTGATTTGGCTTTTTGTACACTTTTGATGGTATACCTACCGATTGTCAATGGGAACTTGAATCCCAGCTTGTGAATCCTCATCCGTTTTTTGTGAATTGAAATCAGCTATCTGCATAACTCCATGAGTATCCACTTGTTCGAGGGATATTTGGGCAACATGTAAGGGCACCCAGTGTAGCATCTTACCCTTATGTAAGTAAAAGTTGGGAACTATAAGAATATGCATCCAACTTTACTCACCACTTTGTAGGCCTCATCGGACACTCTCTTCTTCTTGAGAGTCGGGTCAAAGTTGAAAAGCAGAGGCACAAAGAAAGCATCGGTGACCCTCCTGAAATGGTGAAGGCTTTCCTTCAGCTCTAGTTGATAAAAATATTTGTACACATGTATAGAAAATCCGGTTCCCTTTTGTAGATAGACTCGGAATTGCCTCATCACGGTTGCAACATACACCAAGTAAGAAGTCATATAGAACTTCAAGGTGGTTGGCACATTTATCAACTGTTGATGAATTTCATTGCTGATCTATTTGCCCCAATCAATATGAGCTTTTTGTCTTATGATCTAGATGTATTCATACATCCACTCATGAAAGTGGGATGGTTCAGACAATCCCTTGACTCTGCTCAACAATGTGATCATGTCCCTGACATCTTCCTTAAAGTCACTTCGCGGAAGTCCCTTCGGCCATCTTGAGATAGTGTGCCTGGGTTCTTTGAACCATTGAGTATTGATCAGGTACTTAGCCTTGTTGGGATTTGAGTCATAGACTTCTTACGCTTGTTGTATTGAGATTTCAGTGTACTCCATTTGTGGGACTCTGAAAACAATATCAAAGAAGTTAGGGTCAAGTCTCAATATCTCATGCCTAGAGGAATCAATCACACTTCTACTTTCCCTGATGTAATGGGATGCAACTTGGAGGACAAATTCTGTATTGTGTGCAAAAGTAGGGAACGTGGACACCAAATGCAGATTACTGTGCACAATGGCTCTCATGGAGTCTTCAAGAGGCTTTTGCTTAGTTCTTTCCACGAAATCAACAAGGTCTTGATGACCAACCTTGGTGTCTTTTATCTCATTCACCTTTGAAATTACTACTGTCGGCGGATAAACACATTGGTACTTGTATTTCATTTTTCCTTTAGCCTTTGAAGACGACAGAGGCTTCTTGGTTGTCATTTGAGAGCAACTGGATCAAAAAGATACAACTTTGAGGATCCGTTGACAAGATTTGAAAAGGAACTGCAAAGATGGTGAATCAACAAATGTTAGTTGAAAGAGTGACATTGGGATGCGTGAAGCGAGCAACGATGTTCAGCAAGCGTGAAACGAGCGATGAGGCACAAAAAACTATGCAGGAACAGAGAAATGGGGTTTGGAGTGAAGATAGAGCAATTTGAAGTGTTTTGGAGCAAAAGCTGGGAAAAGTGTAAGGGCGCTGAAAATCAACGCCCTTGCACTTGGGAAAATGCATTTAGGTGCAATGGCATTGATTTTCAGTGCCCTTGCACTTTTGGGTGTTAGCTTGAAAACATGTCAGGGCGCTGAAAATCAGTGCCCTGACACTTAGCTCATGAAGGCACAAGTTGTAAGTGCAGAGGCGAGGAAAATTAACGCCTTGGCAAATGATGGAAGAGCACTCCAGTGTAGGAGCGGTGATTTTCACCGCTCCTACACTGGGAGTTAGTGAAAAATGATGGTGTGCAATGGTGTTTAAAAACACCACTTGGACATAGAAAGTATGTGTTATCAAAATTGAAACCTTGGCACGGGTTTCATAAAACAAATTCTTCCATTAATATTGAAAGGAACTTGGAAAGATGGCGAACTTGTGTGAGAAAGTATTCAACTTAGGGCGCATTGTTTTACTCTTTATTTGCATTTGAATAGAAACTAAGAGTGAACAAAGGATGAGAGAAACAGTATGAGACAGAAAGGTGGGCATTTGAAAACAAAACAAAATCCCAAGGAAATGCAAGAATAATGCCCGATTGGAGAAAAGGGCACGATTAGAAACTTCAAACGTGTTAGAAAGAAAGAAAAAACCCTAGTGCGCGGGTTAGGAGAACGATGTTGAGCAAAGAAAAGAAGAAACACATTTTGGAAATGAAAGAAAACAAACAATAAAACAAAGAAAGCCTGAACATGTTTGCAGAACAAAAAATCTTTATAAGGAATTTCTAAAAACGAAAGGAAAGAAAGAAACGATGGGAGAAAAATGACTTACCTTCAAAAAAGCAAAAGAAACCTTAGCTTCGAATAAAGAAATCTCCAAAGCACGATTTTGCAGGTCGATGAGAAAGTCTTCAACTGAAAAAAGAACGAAAGAGAAATGGTAGGAATGAAGAAAGGCGAAGTAATAATCACTTTTAAGTGATTTGCAAAAGCAGTAGATGCAGCATAAGTCGCAGGTTTAGTTAAGGCGAAATAAAAGGCATAAAACTGGGAAAAATGTAATGAACACAAAAATCACTGCCCATGTCACTTTTTGGCCAAGTATGGAGAAAGGGTGTAAGGGCGCTAAAAATTAGTGCCCTTACACCAAGTCAACTTTTCTCTTAAGTACAAAGGTGCTAAAAAACCCTGCCCTTGCACTTTTTATACTTAGCCAATTTTCATCAAAAAGTAAGAGCGCTTTTTTTAAGAACCTTTGCACTTTTCACAATTTCACTAAGTATGAAGAATGTGAGTTCGCGAATATACTCATTTCGAAGGTCTTCGTGAGACGAACACAGAGGGATGCTCAAACAAACTGTTTGAGACTTTGGAACACACTTCGAGGTGGATTGAAAATTGCTTCGTTTTGCATGCATGAACATCACAAACCTAGGAAATAAACAAGTTTTTGTAGAGGGGTTATTTGTGGAATGAGCGCTGCTTGATTCTGTGATAACAAAGCCATAAACAAAAGGTAGTATCGAGAAGACATCCTGCACATATGAGTTGAATTCACTGTATGCGAAAGGGAAAATGGGCATGATGTCCTTTTGCTCGCGTTGTGTCTCAAAGTTGTAAAAGGCCAATTGGTCTTTCCTTGAGGCCCAATATTGCTCTATCACTCTTCTTGAGAAGTTTTTTGCCATAAGGTCAGAGGGGATACAAAACATATCTTCGATAGCTTCTGCACTAATGGTGATTCTCAAATTTTTGGCGCTGATAACTTCGATACTTTTTTCAAGCTTTGTTGTGCAAATATCCACAAGGACATATGCGTGTTTGGGGCACCATATATTGGGGCAGACCACAATGCAAGAGTCAAACTTAAAGAGATTCTACATTTCCAATTTTCAACTTGTTGGCTCTTCTATGGAAGGCTCCTTGTAGGCTCTTAGGGTTCGAGTGCAACCTTGGGTCATAGATGTTATCTGTGAAATGTTTGATCAGTTCTAGTTTGATGGGATCACTAGGCTATATGAATTTGGTGTAGAAAAAGCTTCATGCCTTGGGCACTTGAGTGTTAGCTAAGGAAACCTCTCCAAAGACGTTAACAAAACATGCATAAGGTGAAGAAATTTCAATGCTTTTCCTCGGAGATGATGCTTCAGTCGCCATTTTCTTGTGATTTTCAGAGAACCTTGTTAGAACACTGCTTCAACACCAAATGATTTCACCCCTCCCTCAAGAGCTCATACTTAGAATAATTTTCATGTGCCAATGCTCTTTTATTATTCACCTCCTACTCAAAACATATTGGGGATAAATGCATGGCTGACATAATTAACCTTTGGAACGTTGCCAACAATGTGATATGTACGCATTAAATGCCCGCTTTATGGGAAATGAAAACTCCACATTGGGAAGGGAATTTAGGTACATCCTACATCATTTTTAAAGGATAAAATTGAAAAATGGGAGGCATAATTTGAAAAGATGTTCGTATTAAATAGGCAAGAGGTAGCGTTAATAATAGTCTTTTCACACGGCGACGCTAGCTAGCAAGCAAAAAGGTGGCAGGACACATGGCAAAAAGCAACATATTTGGTATAAATGCTAGTGCTTGTATTGATTAACAAGAGTTTTGCACATCCTCCTTTGTATGATTTCTTCTTCGCATCGCCAACTTGCATTTCTTGTTGTCGTTCAGATAGAGAAAAGATTACCGTTTGAGAATTTTCTGACTTAATTTCTCTATAAATTGTCTCCTACCCTATTGCAAAAAGAACTTCTCATTTTTGTAAGCTATCTTTTCTGTGTTTTGAGAGGCATGGGTACCTTAATTACGCTTCTGAGTAACAAGAATCAAGTTGCCTTTACGGGAGAAGTTTCTAATGAGAGGATTAAGCGATTACTGAAGACTAAGAACCGCTTGATCATTATTGCGTTTAAGTGGGTGTTGGGAGCAAATTTCATCTCACATGTGAATCACTATCGTGCAAACATGGATGTCATCTCTTGATTTGTGGCCTCGCTGTTGGACCATAATGTTCCCAAACCTTATGTGATACAGGTTTCGAAAACCATGTTCTGTAAGGATTATCTAGTGGGGTTGCACGATTATTGCATATGTTCCCAATATTGCTATTATATACATCTTCACCCAGCAAGAAGTCACAAGTAGAAGTTGTAGATGGAGAAATAGAATACAAGAGTTCAACATCGATATTTAGATCACTAAGTTGGTAAGGGGCCAAGGTTTATCCAAGTTAATTGTTGAAACAAATTTGGATGTCAACCAAATAAATCAGGAAGATTGCTTTGATATGTCACATGTTTGTGATATGCAAGATTGTGACTGGTACAAACATATTGTCCATTATCTGCAAAGGATGCAATGTCCTGAAGGGCTAACAAAAAATGAAAAAAAAGATTCTCAAGCTATAGGCAATCAAATATGTAATCTTCAATGGTGAATTGTGGTGGAGGAATTTGGATAGTGTCATGTTGAAGTGTGTTGATAATGCAAAAGCCTTTGGAGCTTTTGACTGAGATACACAATGGAGTGTGTGGAGGACACTACATGTCAAAGACCATCACTTAGAAAGTCCTAAGAGCAAGTTTTTGGTGGGCAACAATATTCAATGATGCTCACAAGCTTGTGAGGACATGTGATGCATGTTAGAGATTCTCTGGGAAACTCAAATTCTCCGGTAACTTGTCACTTAGACCTGCTACACTCCAAGCACCCTTTCAGCAGTGGGGTATTGATAAGTCAAGTGGACACTCTTGGACCCTTGTGTCCACATATTATTTTACCAAGTGGGTTGAAGCAATTCCAACAAAGAGGGAAACAAGAAAGGTGGTCATTGAATTCTTAATGGACAATATATTAACCAGGTTTGGGGTGCCTGAGAAAATTGTTTTATACAATGCAAAGAGCTTCAAGTTTTAAGAATTTTTTGCACTAAACATGGGATTTAGGCAACCTACTCTTCACCATATCACCCACAAGGCAATGGTCAAGCATAATCAAGCAAAAAAAGCTTGATGAAGATCATTAAGAGAATCATTGAGAAGAACAAGAGAGCTTGGGACTCCAAGTTGAAGTTGGCTTTGTGGGCAGATAGGGTAACAGTCAAGAAAGCAACTGGTTATGCTCCATTTGACTTAATTTATGGCATTACAACAAGGTGGCCCAAAAATAATCTCATGAAAATGTACAAATTTATCCAAGAATACAATGAGGATATATGTGATGACATGCGACATAAGATTGATGCATTGACAAAGGTGGATGGGATGAGAAGAGATGCTCAAAAGAAAAATACTAAGTTGCAATTGCAGGTTAAAAATTTGTATGACAAAACATTTCCAAGAAAGTTTTAAGTAGGAAACATGGTACTGATGTGTAATGCCAGATTTGAGGATAAGGGAAAATATGGAAAATTTGATGCATTGTGCTTGGGTCCTTATCCAATATCAAACACTCACGGTGAAGATTCTTACTTTTTGCAAAATCTAACTAGTGAACTTCTTGAACTGCTAGTACATGAACAGTTCTTGAAGCCATACTTTTCTTAAGGTATGTTCTTTTCCATGTACATGAATAGTTCTTGAAGCCATACTTTTTTTAAGGTATGTTCTTTTCCATGTACATTGTATGCTATGTAAATTTTCCTGTACATAGGTTTGTTTTGGGTTTGGTTTGGTTTGACTACCTTGTTCAGGTAGTTTCCTAGCGTTGGTATTCTCTGTTTTGGTTTGCTCTACCATGAGATTATGTAATCGCGCCATTCCTGCAAGAGGCATGCATCCCCAACTAGAGCCACTGGTGGAACCCCTAAATTTTTTGTGTTCCATTGATGTTTTAATCCCATACTGTGCTTTTCATTGGTTTTGAGATGATGTTTTATGTCTTAGGGTTTTGTTTTCCCTATATTCTAGGGCTCTTTCATGCCTTAAACCCTTAAGAAACCCTAAAGTGTTGCTAAGCCTTGTTAAATGTTCTATTCCTTCGGTGACCTATGCTAGCATGTTTCTGGTCTCCCAAGTTGTGGCTTGAGCCCCCAAAATATTCCATTTATTGACCCCATAGCCTAGTTTACCGATCGCTACCCATTTGAATTATTTAAACCATGCCAAATGTTAAGCAACTTTGAAAATTATTCAAATATTTGTCAACATGTCCTGAGTCTATTCTCATGAAATGTCTAAGTCTTCTTATCTTTTAAACCTAGCTAACAACCCCTTTTAAGTCATCACTAAATGCACGTGTTGATTGGAAACACTTAAGCTATGGTTGGCGGGCCCCACCACTTACATCCCATTGGTCACTCGTAAGCCCATAGTATTAAAATAATTCTTTAAAAATCTTAGCAGGTTAGTGGGAAGGGTGACATTTGTCATCCCTCTTGGTGGGACCTACCATCTCCCAAAGGCATTGGTGATGATAGGTAAAGTGATCTACAGTTGAGATTTAATTCTGAGAATGCATCCTAGCTGTTCCTTGCTAGCCCGCGAGGGACCCACATACCTCTCTTATGTCTCAGCGAGGTAGCGAGCGGGTGCCATGTGGCACCATCGCCACCGTCCAAAAGACTTTATATGGCATGAAATAATTGATTGAATACTTTGGGCGACCCTGGTAGCATTAACAAGTGAGTTACTAGATAGATTAATGCGTACATGCATAAAAGTCTAGCAAGATGTTTTAATCTCAACTGTTCATCATGATAGAGAGATAATTGCTTGGTCATAGGGTTTAGAGCTAAAAGGTACACATATAGAAAGGTATTGGGTTAATTAGGACTATTGCTCACCAACCTGCGATTGTAGATCAAAGTCTTGCAAATTGTAGAGGGTTGGCGGGCAATTGACACATGGACTCTCTCGCAGCGTGTAAAGTGCAGTAGGGTCGTCGCACCAGCAAGGAATATATACACATGGCAAAAATGTAAATGGCTGGATGTTGATTCAATGAAGGCCAAAGTTCTCATACTTCTTTGACTCCATCTGAGTTGATCGTTAGTCCAGATCATGATGAGATCAATGACTCAATTTCAAGGTTGCTAAATTGGCATCATGGAGCTGTTCTGGTTCATGTGACCAAGCAATAATGGCAGAGTTGATGTTTTTCTACCGAATTGAGGGCTTTATTTGTCATAAAAATTGGTTTTAAAGCTTATTCTCGATCACAAAAGCATTTCAAAGCATTTTGAAGCATTTGCAACAAGTTTTGAGCTCTCAACATCCTCAAATTAGGGTTTTCTATGTCGACAAACCAGTAAGTGCAAACTGTACCTCTAAGTTCAATTTTCTCGTAGTTTTCACACAATTGATGTTGTTATTCTCGATCGCAAAAGGATTTCGAAGCATTTTGAAGCCTTTGCAATGCGTTTTGAGCTCTCGACATCCTCAAATTAGGGTTTTTTGTGTTAACAAACCAGTAAGTGCAAATTGTACCTCTAAGTTCAATTTTCTCATAGTTTTCACACAATTGATGTTGTTATCATTTGAGTTGGGTTCTAGGGTTTCTTTTAAGGTTTGATGTTCATTAAAATTGCTCCAATTAGTGAATTTGATTAGCCTTTGCGTCAAGTTTTTGCCCTAAACCAAAAAGCCCTAGTCTCAGCCTGTGAAACACTAGGTCGAGTCATTCATTAGCATAATGGCACCAAGAGTCAAAACCCTTGGTTCTTAGCCTAAGAAAAGACCCTTGGTCCAAGACCTGTTAAACTAGTTGAAGCCCTCAACAAATGACAAGCATATAGGGCAACACATGTTCCAAGGACCTGGAGTGAAAGATGGCATAATTGACAAGCAGTGTGCTATTAAGGATGCTACATTGCCATATATTGGATGGCCACTGTTTCAACATTAGTTTGGAAACAAAAATGCTCACATCTCTATTTGCCACCCATGGAGGTTAGATATGGGTAAATTAATTGTCCCAAATATGTATCTAGATATAGACCTCCTCAAAGCCATTGCAGCTAACTATGACCCTACTGTTAGGGTAGTTAGAACACACTCTGGAAAAGATATGGTTTGGGTTACCACGAAAGAATTGGCAGAGGTTTTGAAGTTAAACCCATGGAGTGAGGAGATGGATGAGGTTGATCAAAAGAAGTTAAGAGCTGAGTATGATAAGGTGAGACCAACCTTTAAGGTCTTAGTATTGGCACACTTCTTGGCAACAGGAAAGGGAGGAAGTAGATTTGTGCTAGTCCATTTGACACAAAACCCTTTCCATTTAAGTATTTTGCTCTCTATTTCTTGAAAACATTCTATTCCCTATGTCAAATTCTGGGGTATGATCCATCCTCAAGCATGCCAATTGCACCAATGTACATGGCTGACAACATTCAACATCCCACTATCAACACTTTATATGATTTTGGTACTTATTTGTCAGAGGAGATGCACAAAGGTTTGGTAGCATTGAAGAATGAAGGGATAGGGGTGAGGTTTTGGTGGTACTCCTTGTTTATGGACATGTTCTTGTACAGGGGTGCATATTTCTTGGGCAATGATATGGAAATGAAGAGAAGGATAGATGGTGAGGATATGCCAATTCAAACATGGATCCTTCTCTTGAATAGATATGAACAAAAATCTAGTTTTGTGGTCTTTTCCAGCATCTTACTTTCCAAGTTGAAAAGAGTTTTGATTTTGATATTTTACAGAGAATTGCCTAGTACTTTCATAGAAGGATGACAAATTAAATATGCCACAAAACCTAGTGCAATTAAGAGATCAACCCAATCAAGCTAATTTTGAAAGGGGTTGAGTGTAAGTAGCAAGTTTAAAAGTTAACATGTGATAAGCACCCAGCTCAGGCTATGATAAGCACCCAGCTCAGGCTACCTTTTATCATTTTTTGTTTTCTTCGTTTGCTAACAAATTTATCCTTGAAGAGCTTTCAAACTCCTTTGTAATGTCCTCTGATTTTTTTTCCAAACGTCAAAGCATGCTAACATAAGGTAAAAACAACCTAACTACTGGATTTTAAGGAAGAATTACCTTTTCTTGCTTTCTCCAGACTTTCTAATACATTTGATGTAATGTGATTATCACTTTGGAATAGTTTTTGAGTGGACACAGTTGGACCTCATCGCCTAAGCTTAGCGTTTAGTTTAGGTTCTTTGTAGCTAACATGAGCAGAATGCCTTCTCAAAAAACCCCTGAATAAATCCAACAAAATAGTTTCACAACAATGCCAATAGAAGATTTCAAACTAAAAGCTTAGTTTAAAACTAGATTATAGGATCAAATTTAAAAATTGACTACCTTTTTTCATTTGGGGCATTTTCATTCACAGACATAGTTGCTCTTGAGAAATAGTCAGCGTCACTGAATAAATCCAAAAAAAAATACGGACGACAAGGAGACGTTTCCGACCCGTCCCCAAGTCCCCAAAACATCCCTTGCTGGGGACGACCTTGATTCGGCTGCGGACGCGTCACCGAGTTACATAGTGATCAATATATCCCTTACAATAGACTAATTTTCTTAAGTTCAAAAGCAACTTTTCTTTGTTGTGGCAAATAAATTATCATGAACACCTTACTTCAACTATACCTTTTACCATCTGTCTTTCTTTCTTTTTTGGACAAATTAATCCTTGGAGAATTCTCATCTCGATTTGAGTCTTGATTTGAATTAGGTTTGTTGTTGTTAGAATCTAGCAAGGAAAATAATGAGATCAACTGAAACGCTTAAGTTGTAAGGAGTTACCAACATTTTTACAGTAACAATTCTGGTTCTGTAAGGAAGATGTTGATGTGTTTTTTATGCACATGCAAGTTCAAAATAAAGTACCAAGTATTCTATCCTCTCTTGAATAAAGTCTCTAAAAGGCTAAACAATGTTATCCCACGAGACAACTCCAAGGTTCTTGATTCATGTTTCGCAATGGATGGACTACTGAAGTTGAGACTACTGAGTCTATCCATTGCAAAAAATGAATCAGGAACCTTGGAGTTTTCTCGTTGGATCACATTGTTTAGCCTTTGAGAGACTTTATTCAAGAGAGGATATAATACTTGGTATTTTATTCTGAGTTTGAATGTGCATAAAAAACACACCAACATCTTCCTTACAGAACCAAAATTGTTACTGTAAAAATCTTGGTAACTCCTTACAACTTAAGAATTTCATTTGATCTCATTATTTTCCTTGCTAGATTCTAACAACAACAAACCTAATTCAGATCAAGACTCAAATCGAGGCGAGAATTCAATTAATTTGTCCAAAAGAGAAGGAAAGACAGATGGTAAAAGGTATAGTTGAAGTAAGGTGTTCATGATAATTTCTTTGCCACAACAAAGAAAAGTTGCTTCTGAACTTAAGAAAATTAGTCTATTATAAGGGATATATTGATCACTATGTAACCCGAGGATGCGTCCTTGGCCTAATTAGGGTTGTACCCAGCAGGGGATGTTTGGGGATTCCGGTACGGGTCGGAAACGTCTCCTCACTGTCCCTATTTTTTTTTGGATTTATTCAATGAAGCTGATTGTTTCTCAAGAGCAACTATGTTTGTGAATGAAGATGCCCCAAATGAAAAAAGGTGGTCAATTTTTAAATTTGATCCTATAATCTAGTTTTGAACTAAGCTTTTAGTTTGAAATCTTCTATTAGCATTGTTGTGAAATTTTGTTGTTGGATTTATTCAGGGTTTTTAAAAGGTGTTCTACTCATGTCAACTACTAAGAACCTAAAGTAAATGCTAAGCTTAGGTGATAAGGTCCAACTGTGTCTACTCAAAAACTATTCCAAAGTGATAATCACATTACATCAAATGTATTAGAAAGTCTGGAGAAAGCAAGAAAAGGAAATTCTTCCTTAAAATCCAGTAGTTAGGCTGTTTTTACCTTATGTTAGCATGCTTTGATGTTTGGAATTTTTTTTAGGATACATTACAAATGAGGTTGAAAGCTCTTCAAGGATAAATTTGTTAGCAAATGAAGGAAACAAAATTGATAAAAGGTAGCCTAAGTTGGGTGCTTATCACATGTTAACTTTTAAACTTGCTACTTACACTGAACCCCTTTCAAAAGAAGCTTGATCGAGTTGATCTCTTAATTGCACTAGGTTTTTTGGCATGTTTAATTTGTCATCCTTCTGTGAAAGTATTAGGTAGCTCTCTGTAAAATATAATTTTCTCTAGTCAATTCAAAGACTACATTTACTCTTAAGAGTTTACGATCACACAATTTTTTCTCAAGTAAATTTGGAAATTTCATCATGCGTTTTTTAGGGTAGGTTCAAAACAATGTCCATCCAATAGTATCAATGGAGATTCAAATCTAAACACAAACACCAAGCATCAAGAGCATAATTTACAAACTTTGGATAAAGTTGGTAAAGGTCAGGTCATTCATTTTGATGTTCCTCAACCAGAGTCTACGCAATTAGATTTGAATGACACCTTTGAAGATCCCAAAATAGAAGATATCACAAGCAAGGCAACTAGAGTTGAGCTACAACCAATACACGAAATTGATCCTTGTCATGCTTCAAGGTTTGTGAAGGGGTATTCTCAAATGGCAGCCTCCCTTACAGATCTTATGAAGAAAGGAGCCTTCCTATGGACAAAGAAAGCACAAGGAGTCTTTGATAAGTTCAAGCACATTATAGGCTTATGTCCAGTATTGGCTCTACTAGATTTCATGAAGCCTTTTGAGCTGCAATGTGATGCTATAGGTGAAGGAGTAGGAGTTGTTCTCATGCAAGACAAACATCCTATTGTCTTTGAGAGCATAAAATTGAGATGAGGAAAAAATACATTCGATTTATGACAAAGAGATGCTTGCCATCATGCACGCATTGTCCAAGTTTCGTCAATACTTGGTTGGAGGAAAATTCGTGGTTAAGACTGATCATAATAGTCTTAAGCATTTTATGCACCAAAAGGATTTGAATGAAAGGCAGTAGAAGTGGGTGTGGAAGCTTGAAGCTTACAACTTTGACATTGAGTATTGTTGATGTGATTTTTGTGACTGCACCAATCAGCAAAATAAAGTATCCAACGGCTACTCCATTCTCTCTTGATCAAAGTATTCCATATGCTAAGATTGCGAGATAGATCATACGTTCAATTCCAAGGTTTCTTCAATGCAGTGGGGTACACTTAGTTGGTTCGTTGTGATACGCTGTTTTCACGAGGGGACTTACACAATTGTTCAGAAGTAGACAATGCAACAAACAACAGGCTAATGATAAAGGGGATTTCATGTGGTTCGAATGATTTGGCAGGTAAGTGGAAGTTTCCTAATACTAACCAGAAATATACTGAATTGAATGGCTGCAGGGATTAATAAATTTATGTCCTATCTGAGAGTGGGACGTGGGATCACCTTCAGCAGACTTCAACCAGACTTTGCTTCGCCTCGCGTTGGACAACCTCTACAAAGTCGGTGCAATCTTCAAAGGGGTGGCAAGAAATGTTCAAATCATAATTCAGCATAAAGACACCATGACAACAACGCATGCCAGAACGTGAATCATAACCGAAGTTAAGCTTAAAAAGTATTCCAGTTGACCACACAAGGCAAACTTACCATCAACAAGCTACTAGTGGTATGGATTAAATGAAGTTTCCTTGATCAAACACCACAATCCACAACTAACTACGTGGATGAAAATGAAAATTGCTCTACTTTAAGTCTTACTTGAAGTAGAAGGACGAAGAAATCTCGCTAGCTACTCACAGCAAAAGATGAGATCATCATCAATGAAAACTCTTTTTATTGAGCGAGTGTTCACAACAATTTCGTACAAAGTTTTCAAAGGAAAAATTTTGCTTCTTCTTCAAACTGTGCTAACAGACTAATGCTAAGCTATCACAACTATACTATCAGTCTCTCTAATCTATTCTCTGATCTTAATCTAATCTAATAATGTACAAATGAGGGGGGATGCCCCTTTTATAGCTAGCCAAGTCCAATGGATGAATGGATGACTCAGATTATAATCAGATGGGTGGCCCAGATCATGCCACATAAGCCCTAACCCTAAAAAGAGGAGTGGAGTAATAAATGAACCAGAAGATTCCCAGTCTCTCCCAAAATAGCAGAGGCAATTAAATTCCCACTATCAATCACCCAGAAGGTCATCATCTAGAAAGGCGTTTCCACTTTCCTTCTCCTTGGTTGCAAAATCAATGAACCCGGTTAGCACAACCTCAACCTCCTGAACCAAGATTGGTGGAATATGATCAAGCTGAAATTCCAACACTGTAATTGCCTGCCCATGTCGAGTGCAAGACTTTCTCCAAGAAACTAAAGCATCCTAAGTGTTCTGGATAATGCTGGAGAAAGTTGAGGTGTTCTCAAAGTCATCTTGAACAAAAGTCTTCACCTCTGAAAAGAAAGGTGGCTGTATACTCTTCAAACCATCAGCAGTCACCTCCTCAAAAGTCAGCCTCCTAGCAAAGATAGCCTCCAATGTGTTCAGGACTCCATCAAGAATGTTCACCATGGCCTTTCTAACCTTGGCTGAATCTATCTGTGCTGCATCGAAGAATCCTCTGCCTGTGACAAGTGAAGAGTACCAGCCGGTGAAGTCATATCTATGACCCTCCTGTATCACGCCTCGCTCAACCAAAGTCTGTAAGGGAGTATGCATTAAAGCTTCTAAATGAAGGACAACCTTGGTTTGATAGATTTGAGCATTGCCCCAAGCTTGATCAATTGCATCCATCTGTGCCATAATGCTGGAAGCCTGTTGATAAGCATGAGAAAGATCCTCCATAAAATTTTCTTTCTCAGCACGAACACTAGCAACCCACTTATCTGCCTCCTGTGCCATCTTCCTCAAGTCCTCCAAGCCGCTGATAGACTCTCTGGGAAACTCGGCTAGGATCTCAATTGCAGGATTCTCTTGTCCACAAGGACGAGACAAATGTTGTACGTAACCTATCAATGTCTTGTGCTCCTTCTTCAATTTCTTATATTTTCCTTCAGTTTGGAGCAACGTGTCCTTGAGTGCCTGGTAGGAGTTATCACACTCCTCAATTATCTGTGCTCTCGTGGGGCGACCTAACTCCATGGTGGTGATCACATAATTTTCTGGAACAACCTCATCTCGATCACACTCAATTCTTGGCACAACCACATGAAGGGTGCAAGAGCCATCTTCATCTGTTGAAATCTTTGAAAACTTCCTAGCTCTCTTCTTTGTTGGAGGCACATTGATTCTACCCAGGAATTCCTCCATCTCAACTGTTGGATCAATTTCCTCAATGGGGCTTCTCCTCATGCTGTCTCTGAGCCAATCTGGTACTACTTGCTGTAGGTCAAAAGTAATAAATGGCTGCTCATTCCTTGCTTCTTCTTTGTGAACCTCCTCTCTAACTTCATCCTGACGAAACTCACCAATTTCTATAGGCTGAGTATCTCCTGAAAGTTGGGCCTCTTGCCCTGTAATAGTGTCGTCCTCTAATGCCACCTCAATCTCATGCTGGAAGCGTGTATCTGTGGCCATTTCTTCATCTTCTTCCTGCTAGTTATCTCTGATAGGTGCGTTGACACTTTGGCCAACAGACTCCCTTTGAGGTGGTTGATTTGCCTCTTGTAATTCTTGTTCCTTATTCAACATATTCTTCTGATCAGCAAACAATGAAACTTCTTGTGTACTTGGAGAACGAGTCACCAATGGTGTAGGTGATGCCACCTCAACTCTCAGAGGCTCTGGCTGGACTAGCTCTTTCCTTCTCGACTCTGGAGCTCGAGCAACATGCTTCTTCTTTGTAGTAGTTGGCGTCCTACGATCTCCCATCAAGTTATAAGTAAGAGGAATTGACCTGCTCTTAAGCCTATTCACATGCCTCTCAACCCATCCTTTGGTGAACGTCAGGATTGGTATGCAAAGTGTATCCAAATCCGCAATCTATGGCTCTGACCAATCTGGAAGTGGGAGTGGTGTATCCCTCACTGTCTCATAATCTGGATGAAGAACGTTCATATCTTCGTCTATTTGGTTTGGCACTGGAACAATCTCGCACTCCCTAATCATGCTCTAAGGTAATATTGAAAACATCCTTCTTCTTACCTCAGCTTCATCCAACGCACTAGCCCAAAAATCTTCAATATTTTTCTTATGTCTGAACTCGTCTGATAGTATCCATCTGATATTCCTGTGAGGATCATAATGCTGTCTGCTAGTGTGGTAAGAAAGGTGAAAAAACTGAAGCTCATTTTCAGCTTCCTTGGCTGCATGCAGTGAAGAACACACTTCATCTGAATTTCCCATGATGATCGGGAAGTCAAGTCCTTTTTTCTTTTTCTTCTAAATCTTATCATAGGCAATGAGTTGCCTAGATATTTCTAACATCAAGATCTTGTTCGTAGGGTACCTAGGCAATTTGTAAGGATATGAAGAGAACCCTTTTAGCCTGATGTAAGTGAGTTTTGGAAATTTGATAAACCAACATACGTACCTTTCTATCAACTTCTGAGCCTCCTTTGATATCCTGTGATGAGTTCCTTGCTGAAGTGACCTTGTTATGTGCATGGTGAAGGCATCATTGACTCTCTTGTAGTGAGATGTGCTCGTCAAGTGCAGCTGCGGACAAGCCTCATGAATCTTAAATTGCTGAGAGCCACACCCAATAGGCTCCTTGTATGATATTCCTTTGTACTTTGTCATACGAGCCAACATGTAGATGATGTATGAACCCATGTAAAATGTCTTCGTTCTCCTCAAACTCCAGAGTTGTTCATGCAAATTATCATTGATCATCACTGCCCAATCAATATGCTCCTTGCCTTCTAGCACAAGGCTGATGTAGTAAAACATCCAAAGTTCAAAGATGAACGCCTGGGAGCATCCTCCAACTCTGCTGAGCATCATAATTAAATCACAATATTCCTACTTTAAGTCCTCTGAAATAATCTACTTTGGCAGCTTTGTATGAGTTGGCTTAGGCTTCTTCATCCAACGAGAGTTTATCATATCAACACATCTATGAAATGTAGAAGCATGCATTCACTTAGCACGTTCTCTCATTTTGTAAATCATCTTCTCGTAAGCAGGAATTTCAAATGCTTCACCAAAAAAATTTTTAGAACAAACTTCAACACATTTGTTAGAAACATGGAACAACAAAAAAAGAAGGAAAAAACTACAGAGAAAACAACAACAATAGTTCTCTAACAGGACAAAAAAATTGTGCATTTACACTTAGAGGAATACAAAGACCAAGAGAATGCGCTACATAACTTATTTGACACAAAAAACCAATCCTACTATGTTATAATTGTGGATCATTACCTCAATCGCAGAGCTTGAGATGAATCCCATTAACTGGGATTGGTAGTTCTTCTTCGTCAAGCTTGAACAACTGAAAAGCATTGTGCATCTTGCAACTGGTGATAACGAAATGACCACTCCACACAACATCAAACTTGGTATTATTTCTAGGCCTTCTCTTTAACTCTTCCCATTTTAGAGTACCTTCTTGTCAAAGGTCTTCTTTTGTGTTTGATCTAACTCCAAATTTTGCATTGCTTTCCTTCTTGTTTCATCCAATTTTGTAATCTCAACAAATCTAATTTCTTTATACGTAAGAAAATGGAGTTATAAGAATAAAGAATCAAACAATAATGGGAAATAACAATCCAAAATCACAAATACCTTTAAAGAATGAATTCATGAACAAGCAAACAAATAAAGATGAAATGAATAGAAAACAATAGTTTACCAATTCATGAGTGTACTCATTCCTTGGTGTGGATGTGGATTGCTGTACAATATCACATAACCATGTTGCAAGGATGTAGGTATGGAGTGGATGCGTGCAATGTGCTTCACAAAATCGCGTGAGTGTTTGAGCATAAGTGTGCCTGAATATCACAATCTATGAAGGATGATTAAGAGAGAAGAGGGGTATTTATTGTTTCCAATAGACAATGATCAATAGTGGAGAGTGACTGATAAGATCAACGACTCAAAAAGGTTTAGGTGATTTGGATGAATGAGAAAGTGACATGTGTCCTATACCTCTCACGAATCATGGGAGTTAACAGGTTTGATTGGTTGGTCGACTGGATTGATTGATTTGTTAACATACTTGATTGATTTGTCAAATGGATTGGTTGATTAGATGACTGAATAGAATCATGAGTCAACTTATTTGATTGAGAGAGATTTATGGTAAGGTGAGAGGAAATTATGGTGTGAGAGGATAATTAGATAATTTAAATAAATAAATATCTAATTTGTTGTGCAACCAATGATAAATAAAATAAATAATTAAATAATTGGTATTATTTAATTAATATTAGGTGGAAATTGACATGTAATGTAGTTGAAATGCGACAAAGATGATGTGTTGTGACCAGGTGAGATGATAAAAAAGATATATTGTGGTGAGGTGATAATGGTCATTTTGGGGTGTCTACATTACCATTGGCTCTTCCTCCATCATTTCCATCTCTTTGATGAGGCTAAGTGTTGGAAATTCCATTGAAATAAGTAGTCTTTCCTATTATGTGGATAATAGTTTGAAAAAGCACTCAAAAATATATAATCTCTAACAACCCAATTTGTTATTTTTGTGCCTACAAAAGCCAATGCATTGTCTTAAATAATGGATTAAGGAGTACCAAACCTTGCAATCAAGTCTTCATAGAAGTTTAGGACTGATTTTTCATTTTCTTACTTCAGTGCCGTACCCTCTATCCACTTTGTAAAGTGGTCAGTTGTTGTTGTGTCGTAAATTGTCGACCTAGACAATTTTGTTAGGACACTTTTGATGTACTAAGAGGGGGGGTGAACTAGTATATAGTTCAATTCAATCGAATTCAACTTTATTAACAAAAATTTCTACTACCTTAAACAAATAATAAAGTAATTCAAAGCACATGTACACATCCATACAACCATAACACCAGATTTACGTGGAAAAACCTAGAAACGAAAAACCATGGTGAGAAAGCTTCTTGGATCTATTGTCCAAATCTATCCTCACAAATTAAAAAATATTTACAAGAATTTTTATGGGCTACAACCCAAAGGAAGCTACTGTTAGTGTAGGTTTTAATTTTCTAGTTGGGTTATTTTTTTTCTAGTGATGTGTTACCTATGGATGCATGCCACTTGCTCCTAGGTAGACCATGGCAATTTGACCGCCAAGTTGTGCATGATGGAGCAAAGAACTCCTACACTTTCAAGAAAGACAAGGTGACTTTCAAAATTCAGTCTTTGCTAGAAGATACAGAGGTGCAAACAGTAGGTTCTAAACTGCTCATGGTGGATGAAAAAGAGTTCTTGGAAGCATTGGAAGAAGGAGAAGGAGTTGGCTATGCAGTAATGATCAAGCCAAGGGAGGTGAGCAAAGAGAAAGAAGTTGAAAAGCAAGAGTTACCTGAGGAGATACATAAATTGTTGCAGGCCTATGAAGGCATTGTAAGTAGTGGTCAACCAGCAACACTACCTCCTAAATGAGCCATAAGTCATAGGATAGACTTGATACCAGGAGCTACCCTTCCAAACAAAGCAACCTACAAGATGACACCTCAACAAAATGAGGAAATAGCTAGGCAGATTCAAGGACTTCTGAACCAAGGTCTCATCAGGAAAAGCATTAGTTCATGTGCAGTACCCACTATCTTAGCACCTAAAAAGGGAGGAGAATGGAGGCTTTGTACTGATTCCAGGGCAATAAACAAGATAACCACCAGGTATAGGTTCCCTATCCCTAGGATTGAAGATCTCATGGATTGTCTAGGTGAATCTAGGTACTATACCAAGATAGATTTAAAGAGTGGTTATCACCAAATTAGGATACATGAGGGAGATGAGTGGAAAACAACCTTCAAAACCAATGAGGGTCTTTATGAGTGGCTAGTTATGCCATTTGGCTTGTCTAATGCCCCCTCCACGTTCATGAGACTCATGAATGAAATCCTCAAAGACTACATTGGAAATTTTGTAGTAGTGTATCTTGATGATATACTAATCTATAGCAGAACAAGAGAAGAGCACCTCCAACATATTGAGTTGATTTTCAAGAAGCTGTAGGAGGAGAAGCTGATGATCAATTTGGAAAAGTGTGAGTTCATCAAAACAGAGCTGGTGTACCTTGGATTTGTGCTATCACATGGCAACTTGAAGATGGATAGCAACAAAGTGGAAGCAATCCTCAATTGGCCTACTCCAAAGACAACAACAAAGGTAAGAAGCTTCCATGGTCTTGCTCAGTATTATAGGAAATTCATAAGACAGTTTAGTGCTATTTGTGATCCTATGTTGGATACCATAAAAGGAGGAATGAAAACCAAGTTTGTATGGAATGAGCAAGCTAACAAGAGTTTTGAGTTGCTGAAGGAGAAGATAGCCACCCAACCTGTTTTTGTGTTACCAAGCTTTGAGAAGCTATTCACCATTGAATGTGATGCAAGCAATGTAGCTATTGGAGCTGTTCTCAGTCAAGAGGGCAAACCGGTGGCTTTTCATTCAGAGAAGTTAAGTGAAGCCAAGAAGAAGTATTCCTCTTATGACCTTGAGATGTATGCATTGGTCCAGGCTTTAAGAAAGTGGAGGCATTACTTGCTTCCCAAGGAATTCATAGTGTATTTAGACAACCAAGCACTCAGTTTCCTGAATTCACAAGAGAAGTTGAGTCATAGGCACATGAAATGGGTGGAGTACTTGCAAGCTTACACCTTCAATATCAAGCACAAGAAAGGAACTCTCAATAAGGTGGCGGATGCCTTGAGCAGAAGAGTCCTCACAATTCAGGAAATTCAGTTGAAGAGCATGGGAATAGATCATTTCAAAGATCTATATGCAGATGATGAAGACTTTGTAGACATTTATAAGGTATGTGCTGAATACAAGAATCATTTTCACAGTAAATATGCTGAATATACCTTGCAAAGTGAAATTTTGTTTAAAGGAAATCAGCTTTGTGTTCCTAGAGGTTCTATTAGGGAAAACTTGATACAAGAAAAGCATAATGGTGCATTGAGTAGTCATTTTGGGATCACCAAAACTCAGGAATTGGTTCAAAGGTTTTACTATTGGCCAAGAATGAACCTAGATGTCAGGAGGTATGTGGAGAGTTGTGTGGTGTGTCAAAAGGCCAAGGGAACTTATTCAAATGCAGGCCTATACCAGCCACTGCCTATCCCTACTAGGCCATGGGAATGCTTGAGTATGGACTTTGTAGTTGGTTTACCCAAGACAAGGCAAGGTCTGGACAACTTGTTTATGTTGTTGTAGACAGATTCAGCAAAATGGCTCACTTTATGCCATGTAAAACAACTAATGATGCCGGTCAAATAGCCTCTCTTTTCTTCAAAGAGATAGTAAGGATTCATGGCTTACCAATCAACATTGTATCAGACAGAGATACTAAGTTTATGAGTCATTTTTGGAAGACTCTTTGGCAAAGAATGGGCACCAATTTATCCTTTGGATCTGCATACCATCCCCAAACTGATGGTTAGACCGTAGTGGTTAATAGGACACTTGGGAATCTCTTAAGATGCTTGACCAAGGAGTATGGTCAACAATGGGATCAATTGATTGGGCAAGTTGAATATGCCTATAATGACACTGTAAATAGATCAACATGGAAGAGTCCCTTTGAAATTGTTTATGGATTACATCCTAGAGGTGTTTATGAGCTTAGAGAGTTGAAGAATGGAGTCAAGGGAAGTGGATATGCTGATGACTTTGCTTGTGCAATGCAGGAGATTCATGAGACAGTCAGAAAAACACTGGTAGAAAATACCATGAAACATAAGATTAAGGTGGATGAGCATAGGAAAGAAGTTCAATTCAATGTTGGTGACTTGGTGATGGTGCATTTGAACAAGTCTAGACTGCAGAAAGGAGTTCCTCATAAGTTGCAAATGAAGAGGATAGGTCCCTGTCCTATCTTGGAGAAGTATGGAAACAATGCATTTAAGGTGCAGCTCCCAAATGACAGTGGACTGTCCCCTGTTTTCAATGTTGTAGATCTGGTGCCTTACAGAGGACCACCACCAAACATGGATCAGACCATCCAAGAAGTCATCCAAGATGTGGAAGAACTCAAACTGCCCTCCACTACAGTCAAACAAGCTAATAAGATATTGAATACCAGGGTCTACAAGAGGACTAGGACCAAAGAATATAAGGAACATTTGATTAGGAGGCATGGACAACCTGATGCAGATGCAGTGTGGATCAAGGAGGTAGAGTTCAAGAAGTTGGGCATTGATCTCAACTTGCTCAATCCAAGGGTGGATTGAATTTTCTATTTTGGGGAGGATAAGATGCTTGACCAAGGAGTATGGTCAACAATGGGATCAATTGATTGGGCAAGTTGAATATGCCTATAATGACACTGTAAATAGATCAACATGGAAGAGTCCCTTTGAAATTGTTTATGGATTACATCCTAGAGGTGTTTATGAGCTTAGAGAGTTGAAGAATGGAGTCAAGGGAAGTGGATATGCTGATGACTTTGCTTGTGCAATGCAGGAGATTCATGAGACAGTCAGAAAAACACTGGTAGAAAATACCATGAAACATAAGATTAAGGTGGATGAGCATAGGAAAGAAGTTCAATTCAATGTTGGTGACTTGGTGATGGTGCATTTGAACAAGTCTAGACTGCAGAAAGGAGTTCCTCATAAGTTGCAAATGAAGAGGATAGGTCCCTGTCCTATCTTGGAGAAGTATGGAAACAATGCATTTAAGGTGCAGCTCCCAAATGACAGTGGACTGTCCCCTGTTTTCAATGTTGTAGATCTGGTGCCTTACAGAGGACCACCACCAAACATGGATCAGACCATCCAAGAAGTCATCCAAGATGTGGAAGAACTCAAACTGCCCTCCACTACAGTCAAACAAGCTAATAAGATATTGAATACCAGGGTCTACAAGAGGACTAGGACCAAAGAATATAAGGAACATTTGATTAGGAGGCATGGACAACCTGATGCAGATGCAGTGTGGATCAAGGAGGTAGAGTTCAAGAAGTTGGGCATTGATCTCAACTTGCTCAATCCAAGGGTGGATTGAATTTTCTATTTTGGGGAGGATGGTGCAGGAGCACCTTGGCTTAATTCCAGTTTGGTTATGTTGCAATTTTGGCTTGTACCTGACCTTAGCCAAGTCAGGATTGTAATGTGTTTGATTTGGACCTTAGGAGGTCTTGTTTGTGTGTGATGAGTTAATCATTAGGATTAATGTCATCCTAGTTTAATCATGTTGTTAAATTTTGGATTTAATTAGCTTGGGACATCTTATGTTAGAATGTAGGTGTTAAATGTGTTCTAAACACATGGTCATTGTTAAAAAGATGCCAAGGGACAGTTAAGGAGTTGATGGTTCGAAGCAAGGAGATTGAGGTCCTAAAATTTAGGATCATAACATAGTGATAAGTTACAAAATGTTGTTGTAAAAGTTGCATGACAGTAGTTGTGGAGTGCATGTAACTTAGTGGGATTGGAATCCCTAGAAATCAGGGGTAAGTGCTCGATCAACTCTCCTTGAAGTGTGGAAAAGGCATCTAAATTGATGTAATGGCTCGTAGACAGTTAGTTTTTGCATTGTAATCAACTTTTGGTGTGAAGGAATAGTGAGTTTCTGCATTTTTCTGTGTGTTACCCGTGTGTTTTGAGAAACAGAGATAACAAGGCGTTGTATTTACTGTTTAAGCATTGTATTGGTGTTCATAGAGTAGGTTGGAATATCTTTCATTCTGTAATCTAGTTGCTTAGAGTAGTTTTATTGTCTTGAATTCATAGTTCAGAGTCTAGAAGGTAGTAATAGTTGATTTTGAGCAGTCAGATTTTGAATGGCTCCCCCATAAGAACTAACCACGGGATCTCCCTGCAATTAGTTTGAAATGACAGGGGAGCCAGTCAATTGTAAATATTTAGCATTAGGAAACCCAAAGAGCCAAGCAAGAATTTGTTATCTCAAACCCTAGGCGAGCTAGGACTGCCCGGTTAGGAGTTTGAGAGTGAAAGTTGAAGAACTTAGGCAGGGGTTCCAAGCACTGTACGGAAACAGTACGGTCTCAGGTAGGGTTAGACAAGGTCTTCACATGACAGGGTGATTAAAGCTTTGATCAATCCATTAGCAGTAGTTTTGAAAGAGAAAACAGTGAAACCCTAGGAAATAGGCCTATTAGCCCTATTGCTCCTTGAATGTAGGAATCCTTTATATGGTAGAGACAGAGGTCTGAAACCTAATGCAAGATTTAAAACTCCAAAAAGGGTGTCTGAAAGTGACATTTGTTTGCCAGGTCATTTGTCAAGTTTGAACAAGAAAAGCCAAAAAGGGGCTGGTAAGGGTTAGTAGGGAATAGGCCTCTTCAAGGCAAGATCTTGAGATCGGGTAAAGTGAAAGCTAGAGAACCTCCAAAATGTATTCAAGTGGATGTGAAAAGCAAGGAAACAGTGTCTCCAACTCCCCTGCAATTAGTTCAAGCAAGATGGTGAAGTTAGCACTTAGACTCTTCTAGGTGTTGGAAAGGAGGTTGCAATTTCAAATGGTGTTGGTCTTCCTAAGTTAAGCACAAGTGAAAAACTCTTTGAGAAGAGTTGGGGCAGGGCTTGGTTCATCACCCAAGCTCAACAAGAACCATTGGTAGCAGGTTCCAGGAAGGAGATAGTGAAGGGGTCTCTAAAAGATTGTGCAAGCAAGCTTTGGTTCACCATACACCATGGTATCAGAGCCATTCAAGTGAAATGCTTCTTGTTTTGAGCAATCTATGCACCTAGCTACTTCAAGGGTTCATTTTTAGTGTTTTTTTTTTTTTTTGCAATTTTTAGAAGCTTGTATTGAAATCAATTTTGTATAGAAAATTTGTAAAAAATTGATTTTTTTTTTAGAAGAGGGCCATTTGACCCTTTGCTCCTCTGCCCATCTGCCCATTTGGGTAAAATTTTTGGCAAAATCTAGGCCCAATTTCTGGTGGTTTGAAGGACATTTCTTGTGTTTGGGGCATTTTATGCCTGCAATTTTTTTCTCTGTTATGTCAAATTGAGGATTTGCATATAGAGGTCAATGGATGCCTGGTTTGGTTCTGTACTGAAGAGGAGTGAAAGACGTTTTGTGTAGAATCCACATCGTTGACAAACGGGTTCCATTTGCAAATACGGTGAGGTGCTGGCACATTCAACTGTGAGCTCTATTTGTAGTGCATGGGATCCATTCATACACTATGGGCCCTATTTACAGAGCACTCTCACATCCCTTAGGCAAGACGAGAGTGAGGAGCCTCAGACAGGCCAGCCTAAGAGCTTTCACTTCCAGCTGACAAGCTCGTGGCCTCCATATAGAGGCTCACAAGCCTCACAGGTGTGTGCTTCACTCCATAAAGGCCCATTCCCATAGAAGAGCCGTGTGGTCTCCTTCAACCTAGTTTTGCAATTAGGACCTAGGTGCAATCAAGACCTAGGGCCTATTCAGATAGGTTGTATGATTATGCATTAAACAATTCCCTTCTTGGTTTGGTCATATCAGCACCTGGCTGATTTTGGCCAGGTCTCAAACTTATGGTGGACTTAAATTACGTTGATGGTTGATTTGGGCCCATCCTAAGCATCATTCATGCTAGTTCTACATGTTTGAATTGTCGAAATATTGGTGGGAATGCATACAAAGGTGTAGTTGACCTCCTTTTGAACCTAGATGACGAGAACAAGTTAGAGGCAAAAAATGATTTGAAAGCAAGCATTGTGATTTATTTAGAGCAACAATATTATTGCAGAGTAGAATTAGTGTTTCAAAGCAAAATACTAATGTTTTGTTGTAGACTTGGAGCCATTGATCTATGGTAGAGAAGAAGGCATCTTCCTCTTAGGATTTTCATCATATGGTATATTGTTTGACATGTTCATTTATTTATCATTGGATTGTGGATTTAGCCTCTTCCCTCCTAGGGCACATGCTCTCTGACAAAGGTGTTGGGAAGCTTGAATGCAACCTGGGACTTGACTAACACAAGTCCCTAAACACCAAACATCTTCCCTTTTCTCCTTGTGTGCAGGTAGTGATGCTTTGGGAGAAAGTGAGCGAGGGGAAGGCTGAGCAGAGCATCACATATTGGGATCAAGTGATAGATTCAAAGTCGGAGAACATTTGGTACTAGGGCGAAATCGGCCTGGTCCAAATAGGGTTGAATCCTTTGGGAAACATACCCTTACAACATCCTGATTACAAATCAGGACCTGGTTTTTGAGTGCAGGTAAATCCGGGACAAGGGTGAAATTGCCTATGTCCTCCTTGGTGAGCAGTAGTAGGTACAACATTTGACCCATCATCATTCCTTGCTCCTCTTTCTTTGTTTTTCAGGTTTCAAGTGCATAAAGTTATTTGTTCATTTGTATTTTGCATTTCTAGGGTTTAGGCTTAATCTAATCCCTGGGTTTCATATCCACTTGGTCAACCACTCATTCATTGCAACAATGGAATTGGGTAGCCAACAACAATATCCTCCTAAAAAGGTAGTGATAGCATTCGATTCATATTCCAATGTTCCTTGAAGAAGAGGTTAACCTAGTTTGGAGGTGAATTAGGAAAGATCTCTTTTTCAAGACGAAACATTTTGGTGAACCCGTGAATTTGAGCATTTGCACATTTTTATTTATGCTATCTTATTAGATCTGAAAACCCTAATTAGTTTCATTTTCTCATAAGTAATCTTGGTTGCATGCATAAATTAGCTTCAAAAATCTTGCATTTTAGGCTACTTTTGAAATATTTTCAAATTAGGGTTTAACATTTTGCGAAATTCAACAATTTGATAGCTTGCATATCTCTGATTTTTCTGTTGTCTAATCTGAACTTTTGATTTCTAGCATTTTGTCATCCTAGATTTGGGGTTTTATGCAAAATTTGGCTTTGAAATCTTGTATTTTAGGCTAATTTTGGGCATTTTCAAGCTAGGTTTTGATAATTTTTACAAATTTTCAGATCTTTCTTTGTTAATTTCATATAAATCAGGTCTTGCATCAGTCATTTGCATCATATTTGGATTTAGGTTCATTCTTTTTATGCAAAATAGTGAAAAAAGTGCATATTTTAGGCTTACATCTTGCATTTTTGGAGAAAATTCATATACCAAAAGTGACATTGGTATTGAAAATTCATTGGATTAAGCATTTTTCTGCTGTTAAAAAGCATTTAGGTCTGATTTCAATCATTTATCATTATTGCATTGCTTGTTATTCAAAAAATTTGAAAACACATTGTGTATTTCAACACTAGTTATTTTTGGTAACCTTTAAGCAAAAAGGCATCTTGCATAAGCCCTAGTTGTGAACACAAGTGTTCTAGTTGGTCCTTATCATTTGCTTTCTAATCAACCTTGCTTCATTGTACCCTTGTGGCAGTTTGTAGTTGAAGTTGTGTGTTTTGATTTACAAAACCCAATTTCCACAAGCTTCACTCGGCGAAACAATAACCTTTCCTCTCATCAATCTTTAGTACAAGTTTTGTTGCACAAACTTGCATGAGTTTTGTTGCACAAACTTGCATGAGTTTTGTAACCCTTTGTCCTGGTACCAACACTTGGGTGAGACGAAGTTGTAGACTAATGGGTTCTAGTGCTTTCAATGGCAATGGTGTGCAAACATTGCAACCTAGCCTCTACAACACTTTCACACAAGGAGAAACAATCAATATGCCTAATATCATATCTCAAGCCACTACGCCCAACTTATCATTAAAAACCTTACACTCATTCATGATGGATTGTGGAACATTTCATACATTTATCACCATTCATCCACATGCCATGGGTATAATGAAGGAATTAAACACGATTACACCAACAATACACCACCTTCATCAAAGCATATTTGACTACAACAACTTAATGACTCTTGTAGGAAGCATATTTTAGAAGACACGAACAATTTTCATAGTATGGTAACATCACAAGGTAGTGGTTATATTAACCCTCCTCATCATACACCAACACCCACAATTACTATATCACTAAACAAAAAGACTATACTTCAAGATCGTTATGGAATTGGCTACAAGATTTTATCAGAATACGGATACAAGGACCAAGAAATAAGGAAACCTATAATGCCACAACCACATTCGTCAACAAGAGGTCTTGGTTATAAAACACCTCAACAGAACAACATCCAAAGGTAACATGTCATATGCAATCTAATGGCTTACTTTCTACTCTAGTAGGATCGACGACAAAACCTATCATCTTGTGTTTCCCCTATGTTGTGTTGTGTTGTGTTTAGGCCTCTTTGAAAGACCCTTGGTAGTCTTGTAAGGTCAAGGTGATGGATAGGCCGCTCTTGTTGTGATGTGATCCACTCCATCCTTTTTGTTTCATCATTTCTTTTTGCATATTTTGATCAATGTCGTTTTGTGATTCGAGGATGATGCATCGAAGGCTTGTTTGTGCGCCCTTCTTTGTACTGAGTCGAAGCGTTCGTGTTGTGAGATTTTCGCTTTTACATTTTGTTATTTTACCGCCGTGCTTGTGGACCTACTAGTGGGCAGACGAGGATACAAAAACCAGCTTATCAAAATGGACACATGTCCACATATGCAGATTGGAAAATGTACTGACAATCCACTATTAGATCCACATGTGTAGTTGTGTCCTGTATGGATTTTTGAGCACTAATGATTTATTTCATGCAACTTACTTTTTTCCAAATAGCTTGCTTGGGAAAACAATGTTATTTGTGCGTAAAATGCCTTTGCGCTATATTTGATCATGAATTCCCAATATAAGCCTTATAGATATATTCAATTCGAGAATCTGAAGTATAGCCAGGGTATCACAAATCAATCAATCAAAATCCACAATAATGTGTATGTTTTTCGGGCACTGTAGTAGGCTTGGACTTGGGGGAAAGGAGTCCAGGGCGGGCTGATGTTCCTTAATGTGTTCGCTGGCCTAACCTTAATTGCGTCTGCTATTGGCCTGTGAGAGCAACCACTTTAAGGTGGGGGCATATATTGTGATATGTCCTTTTGAATAGCATATAAAGTGTTTGCCTATTTATGGACTAACGAAAGTGTGTTCTTTATGTTGCATATGGGTTGTAAGGCATTACGTAATGCATTCCCTAAAAAGCAAACCAACTGCATAGGGGTTGTAAGGCGTCGAGCGCATTTCTGAAAAAGCAGGGGCATAGGCCAAACCATGTTGCATAGGGGTTGTAAGGCGCCAACCGCATTCCCGAAAAAGCAAGTCAACTGCATAGGGGTTGTAAGGCGTCGAGCAAATTCCCGAAAAAGCAGGGGCATAGGGTTTGTAAGGCGTCGAGCGCATTCCCAAAAAAGCCGTTAACTCATGTTGGTTGTAAGTCATCGAGCGCGAACCCATGAGAAAGCCCTTATGGGGAAGGCAGGGATTGATCTTGAGTTATTTGTATCCCTTAAGCGTGTCTTGACGGTGCTGTGTGATATGATAGTCCCTTACCGTCGTGTGTGTCTGGCATGTTTTAGATGGAGGCAAGTCCACAAGACCCTTCCATCGCTTGTGCTTGCCGTGTATAAGACATAGAGTGTTCATCCAAACCCTCTATGGCGCTCGTGACTGCTCTTGTCTTGCGTGTCTTACGTGCTTCATCATGTCTGGCGTGCTTGATCGTGTTTGTAGCTAGGTGTGTCATACCATAGACCTCTGTAACTGGATGTGTTAAGGGAGACGCCCGCCTTAGTTGTATGTTTATGCATTGCTTTATCTTTTAGCATGATTTATAATGATAAATGATGTTATGTGTATTGGATGTGTATGCGTTGTGAATCTCAAGTGTATTCCTCGTGTATTACGTGCTTCATGAGTGTATTCTTCGTGTATTGCGTGTATTCAATCATGTATGCATCGTGTCTTGCGTGTTTGCTAAAAATCTGTGTGACTGAAGTGTTTTTGCCTCTTTGTTATAATGGGGGCTAATCCTTGGCATCCAATAGGCGTAAATGTTTGTTTGTGGTTGAATGATCCTACTTTAATGCATGTATAATCGTAAGATGATACCTACATTAAAGTGGGGGCTAGATATTCCATTGTAGAATGTACCCTCGACATTTTATCCTCAGACTCACTTCTAGATCCCTTTACATATGATGATTCCTGACTCAATTATGAAATCAAATCATAGGGTTGCGTTGATGCGGATGTTAGTCACACTCAACATAAGATTAAATTCACAATGAACTTGATCTTTCTTGAAAGATATGATAAATTCTCAAAGAATTTATAATCCCAAGTCCTCGGTATTCAGGTCTTGACTGTGTTGGATCACTCAGTTGTTCAATGTGAAGCTGTTTATTCAAGGGGCCTTACGTGCTTGGATCCGTTTCTTACAAGTTGAACATATTCTGACAAAATTAAAATTTAACAATAAATTCCTGCAAGTATTATTAGCTTTCTGCAAGATCTGCCATCAAATGGTTAGAATATGCTCTGATCATGCTTAATTTAGCACAGGGAATGATAATCCTTTACAATTTTCTCAAATTTAACATTCCTGTGCAAATCTTCTAGAAACTACTTTAAATATATTCTTAGATTCACCAAATTTGCAAGTATTTCTATGAATTATTCAAAGATTTTCTGAATTTTGATACAGAAAATGATAATTCTAATAAATTCTATTGAATCTCACAATAATGTTCAAATATTACTGAAATCACTTCAAAGATCTTAACAAATTCAATTGATTCTCAAGTATTTTAGTAATTAATATAAGATCTGTGTATATTTTTATGATTTTTATGAATTTCTGAGTAAAGAAATCAAAAAAGACAGGGAAGGAAAGAAATAGGGCATAAGAAAGCTATATTTTCAGTGATCCTACTGGAATACCTTGCCAGCACAACAAATTGTAGCAAAAAAACTACTTGTATTTCACCAGGATGCTCCACAATTAGAGAGAAGGGATGCAATCTTCAAAGGGACTTTACAAAACCGTGAAAGGTTGCCAATTGCACTCCCATGGGATGTAACAGTTTGATCTTTCAAGATAATTGCAAATTTGCAGTCACTTCTGATTTTTCTTATGAGGAATGACCATCAATTAACCTCAAATCGACTGTGCATTTGTATGTTTTATACATTTGCATGTTGTGCATTTGTATATTGTGAATTTGTATGTTTTATGCATTTTGAGAAATATACATACATTTGTATGTTTTATACATTTATTTGTATGTTTTATGCATTTTGAGAAATATACATACATTTGTATGTTTTATACATTTGCATGTTTTATGCATTTGTATATTTGTGCATTTGTATGTTTTATGCATTTTGAGAAATATACATGCAAATGCAAATGCATCTTTTAGTCTATAAAGCAAATTTAATTGTTTTTCAGGTCCAACATCTGTATATGAATGTTTCAAGGCTTTGCACTATACATACAATTGCATATATTATGCAGATGCACTTTGCACAACATACAATTTGACCAACATACAGTTTGACTTTTGTTGACTAGGGCATAGCTTTTGAAAGACAGAATTTTCAGAAAAATTCAAAAAGCAACCCTAGCTCATTTTTGATGTTGATTCTACTGATTATAACCACGTGCCATGAAACACATGCAATCTCTGGATTCTGCATCTGCATGTAACATGCAGTTTGACTGACATGCAGTTTGACTTTTGTTGACTTGGGCATAACTTTTGAATAACAATGAATTTTCAAAAAATTCAAAAAACCCTAGCTCATGTTTGACGCTGATTCTAATGGTTATAACATTTTGCCATGAAACACATGCAATCCTTGGACTCAAGCACTTTAGACATTTTGCCAATTCCGCCAAACAAACAAGCACAAGGAACAACAAGAAGTAAAAACTACAAGCAAATGAGGGGGTCCCCATTTTTCTAGAAGTAAAAAGGGGCGTGTTGTGAATATCACAACAACTTGCAACCAAATAAAACAACCAAATTTCAAACAATTTAGGGAATAAATAAAAAATTTAACCATGGAATTTCTAACTTTTATCAAATGCAAGAATGTTGTTAAGCGAAATAAAAATGTATTCAACAACGTAAATGAATTCTCCATGAAATTTAGGTGTGTGCAATTGGTTTATTCCCTTCCTTGGAAACCCAAGAAAGTAGGAGTCATTTGCATTAAGCTACATAGTTTGATTCAACCTTTTAAGCCAATCTTGGATAGAGCCTTACTGCCAGTGAAGCATCCATAGCCCCAACAAGGTTATCTCTATAATTTCCCCAAATACTGCTCTCCTGCCATTCAAGTACCCATAGCCTCGGTAGAGTTATTTGGATGACCTAGAGAATGAATCTCTTTCTTTTTTCAATTTTTTTTTTTTTATAAGAGATATCTTTTCAGCTCATTTGCAAGGTAATGAAACTTGCTATTCGGTTGGGAGTTATAGTGGTAGCAAAGGAAAACCTTTAAATTTTTCACTTAATGCAAACATCTACTACCCCCCAAACCAATTCAAAGGATTTTAAGTGTGTATTTATATGATTCCTTGACTGTTCCATATTGCAATTGGTAAATAATATTTTCAAAGACAAATTAGACAAACTGCATTCATAAAAGTTACAACCTATGTAAAAATTTTCAGTCATTTCCTAAATTCAAGAAATTCCACTGTTTTCTAAGGTTGTAGTGTGCTCCATTAGACATCCGAGAAAAATGAAGACCACCAACACACAAGACAAAATCGAATGAAACCAAACAAAGCAAGATAGGAAGACAAAACAAAATTAAAAAGGAAAAGAAAAGGAACAAGAGCAACAACTACTTACCAAACTATGTACAAGTCACTACGAGGTAAATGAAACCTAGGGTAACACAAATAGACACTTATATTTACATGCCTTTTAAGAATATGTACAAGTATTAGGGCATTAGTTATAGTCCTAAGCGTAGCAAATTCATCTTTGTATTTTGAAAAATATTCTTCTATGCTAATATTCCAATATTTAATAGAATAAAACTTCACGATCAGCAACTGAGGGTGTTCATTATGTTCATGGTTGATCCATTTACATGCTCTATCCCTGGAATTTCCATAATAGAAATAATAATCTACATCATTTATTGAGGAAAGGGACGATACAACCTAGTTCATTTCTTGTTCGGTTATGCCTTTCTGTAGCAATTTCAAATTGTATTGTAGTGAGTTGGGAAAAGCTGTTTCGTAGCTGTTGTTTGTGCAAATAACAGTCCACAACTCCATCTGTTGTTTGAAGATTGCATTGGAGAAAATGCATGTATTCAAATTTTGTGTTAGCTACACATGTTGTGCATTCTGCAACATCATTGATTGATGTTTGTGTAAAAAAACCCCTTTGTTTACATGATGTGCAAATTGGTTTGTATGGGGGCAAGTGGACATTTTTAGACCTCAGTGTTCCAGTCCCCTGGAATGATAATGTAGATGTAATTAGTGACAAATTACAACAATGCAAGTTCAAATTTTTTTACAGAAGTTATAAACATCACAATAATAGGGCACACATGACAAGTGTTTTGAATTAGAAGCCTTTGCTATTATGTAAGATGTAAATGTTTTAGGTGTTTACTTCCATGCTTGATGACTTAAGTGGTTCTAGGGAGGCTTTTGTAGATGCATCATTGAGCTTGTCAGTGAAGCTGGACTGCATTGTTTTCATTAGACTTGTGTCTTTTGCCCCAATATGAACAATATGAGGGGTTTTTTGCTGATGCTAGCTTTAGTTGAAGTGTGGCATAGAGCTTTGCATGGCTGTTGGGGACTATAACCTGTAAAATACAAAATTGTTCCAATGGAAAATTCCAAGGAAAATCACTTTAAGAATTCTATAGCATTAAATTAGATTAAAAATTGTATGTTCTAAAATACGTACATTAATTTAATCAAAAGAAGACTGTTAAAATGTAAATGCGATTAATGCAGAAAGGCATTCTATAAGCAAGTTAGCTCTGTCGAAAACGTGTTCTAAAAAGTCTTTAAAAAATTCAAAAAAGGAAAGTGCTCAAATTCTACGACGCCAACATTAATTGTGCCAAACATCTTGCTGTAGCTAAATAATGTTAGGACTTTCCATCCTTAACTTGCAACTCATATTGCATTGCATTGGACTAGTAACAACAACGCCATATGTTCCAATAGAATAGTTGTTGTCTGATTGGATGAGCTATGAGATGGTTGTGTCAGGAATCAGTCTGCGTTCCTTATAGACTTTTTCAATGGGTTGAATGGTGCTTTGAGGGGTTAATACAAGGGAATAATCAACATCTCCTCTTTCACATTGTGTTTTCTTTCTAATGACAAAATTTGTGATACACACACTTGTATGAGGTAATAACTACTGTAGAAATGTGTCAATTAGTTTGTTGTTAATGTTTGCAGTGATTGTTATTTGGCCATGGCTGTCAACTAAATCAACATGGACAATTGCTACTTTTGGTTGTGTTTCAGGATTTTTGGTAACAATAGGGCCATAAATGGCTAAAAGATCGCCTTCAAATGCTAAAGCCTATTGTTTTCTGCAAATGTCGAGGATGCTTGATGGTTGTACAATTTCTACCTTCAATCTGTACATTGCAATTTGAGCAATGACGAAAACTAAATGGACAATTAAGCATACACAAAGTCAAGTTATATATGACACAAATGGGATACAACACTTGCATCTTTTGTTCTTGTTTGTCATTTGACTGGTCCATTTTGTGTTGTGTAGGAAATGTGGTTGGTGTCTTGCAAGTGTTTCTGGCAACATATGCAATGAGATATTTGTGTCAAGAACGGATTAAAACAAAGTGAAAAGAAAACATTAATGTGATCTAATATGGTTTTGAAGTTTGCTAGTGTCAACCGTTAAGCATTTACTTGTTTGTAGATGGTCTGAATGCTATGCCACAAGTTGGAAAATGTTAAGATAAATGTTCTGTGAACTAGTAAGACATCTGTACCTTGCAACCATCAATTTAAAAATTTCTTATCCATATAATAAATTTTATATGGATTTTCTTCAAGCTAGTTCTGCGATGCATAACAATTTTGACTTTCTAATTTGTTTGTAATGAAGAAATATATGGTGTGCAAAGCTTTAGTAATATTTTGCATAATAACACACCTGTTTCAAAATAGGTGTCTAGTCATTTGCAACAATATAATCATGTGAGAAATTTCCAAGAGTATGATTGGTAGTGCTGTCTCACAAAAATAGCCCTCTCTCACAAAAATAGCCAAAGCTGAAATCTCCATAGGTAGAAAACACAAGCAGTGACATAGGGAGCTTATAGCAACTTTAGCGGACAATATAAACAACAAATCAGATAAAACTCGGTAGAAGTTATAGAATAAATTTAAAAAGTTCATATCCATAAATTAAATATTATCTGGATCTGCTTGAAGTTAGTTCTGCAATTCGTAACAATCTTGAGTTTGTAATTTGTTTGTAATGAATAAATTATAATGTGCAAAGGTTTAGTAATATTATGCATGATAATATACCTGTTTCAGAACAGGTATATGGTCATTTGCAATAACATAATCATGTGAGAAGTTTACAAGAGCATGATTGATAGTTCTCACTAGGAACAATAGCAAAGTTGAGATCTGCATAGGTAGAACAATGGAAAAATAAGTATTTTGGTTAGAGGCACATTTGGCATACAAAACAATTAATCCAACAATACTTTTATACTTACACAAATTGCACGTTGGTTTCTTGTAGCAGCGAGAAGCAATGATAATAACACATTGCAAAGAGAATGTTGATAGTAAACAGTTGCACTTGGAAAACTATATATGATGTTGTCAAATGATTGTATAATAGCATTTAAGATAGTGTGAATACATTGCAAAATGTGCCAATAGATTAGAATTATATTCCATAGGACTAGAATTGAAGGGATATTGTAAAGTGGTATGGACCAATATGTATCTAGTATTGTGAACTTGATAGTAGCAATTTTGATGTTATGTATCCAAAAGTGGTCTAACAGATTGCCTGCATGTGTTGTTCGCTTGTCAACAGTCAGTGATAGTTTGTGTTGTTGCATAAATTGAAGAAGTGCTTTTGTTCTTGTGGATTGTAACATGTCAATGTTAAAGTCTCCAACAATAGTCAATTTCGAATTAGGCGACAATGAGGTAACAATGGTTTGTATTAAATTAAATAGATCATGAATGGGTGCGTTTGGTGTTAAGTACAAATTTATGATGTGCAAAAGAATGTGCACATGCAATAGGTCAATGGTTATTGATTCTAGATATTTTGTCGAAAAATTGTGAAATTTTTTCACTGGAACTGTTTTCTTGCAGCATGTTAATAGGCCATGAATCCCTGTTATGGTATAGCAATTGGATGTTTTGTCAAGGAAGCCAATGTGGTCGAGCACATTGTGTTTGGGTTCTTGGAAGCAAAGGACAATTGCTTGGAGCATATCATGGTCATGGGCTATTTCTTGTGCGTGGAATGCAAAGCTACGTGTATTCGAAGAGCATATGGTAAAATGATTTGGAGTGAGACAAAAGGCTATGTTGTACTTTCCATTGCGCCGAGCTCATAAGGTGTTGCATTTTGCTATTTAATTTTTTAGAGACTTTGATGTTTTGTTTTTGTAGTTTATTCATGAGATATAGTGACTCGATGTTTCCTGCACGTGATAAGGCAATGTACACAAGACCATGTTGATAGAACTTACATGGGTCTAAACCAACTGCGTGCATTGTGAGACCTTGTGCTATATGAATAGTTTGTGCGCATGCAAGTTGCAAAGGAAATTGTGCTCTAGTAACTATTTTTGTAGCTATGTTGACTTTTCTAATGATTCTTGTTATAGGTGTCCAAGAAGGCATAATACAATTTGTGTATAGACTTTGCATTCTTTGTCGACACAATTTTCCAATAATGCGATCATTGAATTCTATCCAAACAATGTCTTCTTGCTCGGTTGTATGCAATTTGAAGATGCCAGCTGCACCATTCACCAGTCCATCTTGTGTATCAATGTTGCTAGCAATCAATTCAACCAAAATGTCGTGTTTGAGCAGAATTGTGCTAGGAAATGATGATTTCTCAGGTTGAAATTGAATGCTATCAATTGTTATGTCCTATTTATCAATCGCTTGTAAAACATAAAGGTTTGTTGGTAAGAAGTCTAGCATTTTTTTGTTGTGCATGTCGACTACCGTATTTTTGTGAAACAATTATGAAAATTGTGGATCATTTGGAGGTGTCTTATAGCACATTGCATTCAAGTAGCAAATGTCTTGATTGGTTTGTTGACCAATCCTGACACGATTTAGTATGGAAATTATGAAATGTTGATTTGTTTGTCTAATTACACTATTCAATTCGAAGCACTTGACATTGCCAATCCAAAAGGTATATGGCATTTTCTCCTTATCTATTATTTGTTCTTCGAATATCCAAGTATTGCACATAGGCTGTGCTTGGTAGAAGTCACTACAAAATATGATATCTATGCTTCCAAAGGTGTTGTTGGTGTGTGCTTGATTTGAAGAAGTCTTATGTGAATGTTGTAAAGCATTTTTGAACCAATCAATGACACTTCATCAATAAGAAGAATTTGCAATTGGTCTAATTTATTTCTTAAGGCAATAGATGTGTTTGAATCCAGAGATAACATTTTTGAAGAATTGCATGGCAATTGGAAGATTGAATGTGTAGTAATGCCACTTGCATTGAATGTAGCTTTTCCTGATGAAGCAACAATTATGCCTTTAGGCTTGAGTAGATCATTGTCTAGTTGTTTATCATAGAAACAAATCATTGCTTTGAAAATTGTTTTTGCGTTGAAGAATTTGCCTGTGCTAGCTCCACTTGTCAAGAACAAGTACAATGGTTTTTTTGGTGCAATTCTTTTAGTCATTAGTATGTCCTTTACTATTGATTGTTGTTCTTTGTTCAATTAACTTCGTAGATTGTAGTATTCTTTGTTGCTTAGTAGAAATGGATGTGCAATCTTTGAGAATAGTTTTTTGCAGATGGAATCCTTGAGATTTATGTTCTTCATATGGTTTAAGTCACATATGATGTCATACTTTTCCATTCCATATTTCTCCTGTTTGGCTGTATCGATTTCATCTATAATGTCTTCTGCTAGGCAGTTACTCTTTTCAGCTTTTGTGGAGGCTTCATCAATGTCACCCCATTTTGAAACAATTTGTGTTGTGAACATCTTTTCGATATTTGCGATTTGTGGTTTGTTTGCATTGAATGCTGCACTCCATGATTCATATCCAGTTAACAAGGTTTGCTCACTAGATCTGAAAGACACATACATCATAAGTTTTTCTCTACAATAATTCTCAGGGTCAATGTGCGGATTGTATCTTACATAGCATATGATAAGTGGAGTTGCTCTTTTTTTCAGCTTGCTGGAGTTACTAGAGTAAAAAGCGACGTATTCAGCCAGTGACAAGTTGTTAAGAGCTTTTGGCCGTTGTGTGCATTTTGCTATTATAGATGCACACATGATGTTTTCAGAATCATTTTGTTGTTTTGCCAATAGCTTAGGGATTTTTAACATGTAAACTCTGCTTGCTAATGTGCAGTATTGATGAAAATAGTTTTCCTTGAGCATTTACGCAATGGCAATGAGAGAATGATATGAACAACTTGACAACTGGACATTTGTTGATAGTTAAGCAATGCATTGCCAAGCTTCCGTATAAAATGCACCTTTCCATCATAAGCAACAATGCATTGTTGCTGCAATTTCCGAAATGCAAGAGACAATGTTCTATCTTGTTTCGTCATATATGAGCTACACTAAGATGTAGCAGTATATGTATTTAAAATAAATTGCGTATCTGTATTTGCATAGCATAGTTGGGGCAATGTTGATCAAAGCATTGTAATGTAGTCGTTTTCATCCATTTCCAATTCATGCAAGAAACTTTGAAATGAAAGTTCCTTTGTGTAATGTTTTTTTTCCAATTGCTTAAAAAAAGTTTTTTCTCTCTCCTTGATTGTAGCTTCATGCATTGGAAGCGGTTCTAAAATTGTTGTTTTGCTCATAGGAGTCATAGGGAAACTAAATCTGCAACTTGAGTTTTGTATTTTTTGCAATTCTTTGTATGATGATGTGTTTGCATTTTGGCAAGGTTTGTATCAAGTAGTAATGAGTCACATGATATATACTTTTCCACAAAGCTTTCTATTTCAGTATTTGAGCAATTGCCTCGATTTTGGAATTTTGTAACAAAAGAATAGTTTGTGACTTGGCCAAAGAGCTCATGGTTTTTTAGCATTATTTTTCAGAATGCATTGACCCTATGGTTGAAATAACGACTACAAAGTACTGGATTCTTTTTGATTTCAAAGTCCAAGTCCCTATCTTCTATAGTTTTATTAGACTTGGATTCTTGCGAAATAGATATTTGGTGCAAAGCTTCGCGCAATGGCTCCTAGGAATGCTCAACACTTGTTAATGTTACAAAGAAAACTTTGGAGGTCCCAATTGTCTAATCATTGCAAATATGTTTTTTTAAGTGTTTTCTAGATAATCTGGCGAGGGCCGAATGCTTTTTAATGTTCTATAGCCCAATGGAGATCTTAATATTTTATCGATCTTTGTTGGAATGCACACATCTTTTGCAATCAATTTTTCACCTTTCAATTCAGTTTTCTTATGTAAATCCATGTCAGTGAGGGTACTTGGTGAATAATAATTTTAATATCTTTAGAAAATATATTTATTTTGAATTATCTTTATGCATAAGCTCCCATCTTACTCTTTTTTGGTACGTCAAATTTTTAGTGGCATCACTTGGTCGGGCTGTACCACAAAAAAAAGTGGTGAAGTTCATCTCCTCTGCTTACATATCTTGGAAAATACCAAGAGGTTTAAACTTTAAACCCTTATGATGGTGCAATTTCAATGATTGTTATGTCAAGGTATTTGATTGATTGTGTTTCATTAAACTAGTGTATAATTGATTCAGTTATCGGTTCTTCATCATCTTTAGATGTGTCATCTTAAATACTTGATTTTGTTTGAAACTTTGTTTGCATTTGTGTTGTCTTCTTTGGAAACAACTCATGCTACTCTTTATTTATAGAGATGCTCTCTTTTGTGTATAATGGTGTTTTGGATAGTGCAATGAAAGCATTCATGACTATAGCAGGTCTAACATTTCCTTGTGCATATGAATTATTGTATTCTAGCTTTCGCTTCAATCTAATTGGTATTGTTGTGGTTTCATCTGGTTGCCTAGGCAATGCTTGTTGCACTTTATTGAAATCTATAGAAACATTGATGATTGTCCCAAGCAAGCCATATTGTGCTCGTTTATATCCTAATTTCCTGATCTGTGCAAAAGCTATGCGTAAAGACACTAGTCTTTCCTTTAGAGTCATCAAAGAGTGAACCACATCTATTCACGCATTTTGTCTTATTCTTGAAGGTGTGGCAAAATATGGGAGCTTACCATCTAATTTGGCTTTTATACATTGTTTGCAAATGGGTTGTCCTATTGCTATATTTTTTTTATCCATCAGAATACAAAGCAAGGACAAAGCGTTTACAAGTGCAACATCAACTTTACGAATGTTGTGATGGAAATGAAGCATGTTGAAAAGAGAGCATGGTTGAGTGGGTGTGTTGTTTATCCTTTGCAAGGATGAGTTAATAGATTTTTAGATTGTTTAGTTTTTTGTATGTATGCGTATTGCTTTTGTTGGTTGATAAGTAGTGTTTGTCTTCTAGACCATAGAATATGTATATGGCCTATGTTTCAATTTTGGAAAACATAAAGCATGAGCCTTTTGTGCACTATGAATTTGTTTTTTCAAAGAACATAATAATTGTTGTTGCGTTGGATCGTGGCTAGGATTGAAGAATTGAGTTTTACTTTGCATATGCAAACCGTAATGTGTTTGTGCATTGGGCATTTGTTTTTTTCAAGAATGTAATTATTCTTGACACATTAGCTTTGGGGTAGCCTTGTAGGACTAAATTATTCTTGTGAGATTGGTAGTGGGTAGGATAGAACTAGATGCTATAGTCTATGGGACATTTGCATTGGACACTTGCGCATTGCAGATTTTTGCTTTTAGAGAGCGCAATGTCTCATGTTGTTTTAACTTTGTTTCAATTGGTGTATGTATTGTTGTAGTTGTTTGTTTTTTATGAGAGCTAATTATATTGTTTGTTGTTTCTGATTCAAAAGTGCTTGTCATATGTCGAATACAAAGTGGATCCTTGATATGCATGTTGTGAGTCAGTTGTTCTTTTTGTTGAAGTGGTTCATAATGACAATGGCCCGAGCTACTTGCAAAACAAATTAAGTTCAGATTTTTTTTGGGCTTCATGAAATTAGAGTATGTTTTGGCTCTGGGATATGGAGATGCTTTCCATATGTGTATTGTTGTAGCAAACATGTGGGACAGCCATAGTGCACAAAGTTCAGACCCTTCAAGGCCACTTTTCACATATGGCATTCCAATCGTGGAGATCAATGCTTGTAACTACAATAGACGATTGTTTCTTCCTATGCTAGATTGATCAAAAGTTCCAAAACAAGTTGATGCATATTAGTTTTCAACTGTCAATACATTGGGAAATGACTGCGCCATATATAATCGCAAAGCAACTGGATCAAATTGTGCAACAAGCAAAAGAGCTATAGCAACAAACATGCTTTTGCCACATGTAGTAGCAAATGCAGCTACAATACAAAGTCCAAGTGTATCAAACACATTTACTATTGTGTTCCAAGTGTCGTCCAAATTGCAATATGTGATTTGCAAATGTGGTTGGATGTTTTGGATGCAATTGTATGTATTTAGCTGTGAAAACACAAGCTCATAGTGCCCGACAATAGGAATTGTATCATGGAAAAGAATTGATATTATAGGATTACATGCATCCTTGTTGAAATGTAGGTACATTCTTTTGTATGTTAAGACCAAATGCATATTGGTATGTTTAGCCAATATGCTTGCCATTTTACATAGAATGTGTCACCCCAAAGCCCAGTTTCACCACTATCATTGATTTATGTGGCTGAAAGCCTCATTCTTCGTAGATACGTGTTTTTGTCATGTATATTATGCAAATACCTTGGGATTGTTGGGTGCAAATCATTTTCGTAGGAGCCTAAAGCTACAATATAGGGATTGTGAAGATAATCTAAGAAATGATCCACAAGACCATTGTGTAGCTATTTCAATGTATAACGACAATGAAGCAAAACATGTACTGTGTCAAATAACCAATCACAAACTTTGTAATTGAATGATTAAATTCAAAAACAATGTGCATAGCGGAGAGATTCATTAATTGACATGAAAGGTGCCTTGACACTTGGAATGTAGGTTTCTACTACAATTGGCTGTTGTGACAATTTTTGTCTTTTAAGACAATTGTTTGTAAGCATATTGCCAGATTTCGTGTCAAAGGAAAAAAGATACAAAGTGTATTGACACTACTTAGTACAGTAATGATTGTAAAACTAAGTTACCGATTTAGGTTCGGGGACGAGTTTGGGTACGAGAACCCAGTACGTGGGTACGTGAAATTTGTTTTTAGGGGTTTGGGTACGTCTCGGTATGTTTGTATATTTTTCTATTATATATACAAAAAAATAAGAGAAATATATAGAATTGTAAAACTAAATCATTTCATAGTATGATACTTGATCATTGATCAATTTGTCAAATGCCAATTGATAGTTGAAAAATATTCAAATAAAGGCTAAAACATATCAATGATATCATATACGTCTATGTTCACGATTCCAATGGAAATCATCACAATTACTTAATTACAAAATGTAGTTCATGAAACATGACTCAATGTTCATTGTTCAAGTGTTGATCAATCATCAAAAGGATTCTCAAAAAAATCATCGTGACTTGGATTTTCAGCAGCTTCAACTTCAAGATCATCATCATTTGAACCCAAAACGGATCCAACACCATGTGTTATGTCATTAATATCATCCACATCATCCATAGTGGCTCTAGCAAGATCCTGAATGGTTGCATCCAAGTCAGTAGACTCGAGTGTTACATCCCAAAGCCTCGCTGCCCCCTACTTGTATTGAGGATCCTTACGTGACATAAGATGCAAATTGGAATGAATATACACCAAGTCTTCAGCTCTTTTTGCAGCCAACTGGTTATGCTTCACTGAGTGGATAAAGGAGTATGTACTCCAATTCCATTCAGCGGCAGAAGAGCTTGCAACCTGGAGAGAAAACCAACAAGGTTAAAAAAAAAATGCAATATAAATTCAAGAATGTTAAGTGTTAAATTCTACAATTCAAGTGGCAAACAAAAAAAATCTTGTCAAAGGATCTTGATTGCAAGAGGTTGGAGGTACATATAATCTTGACCATGGAGGTACCACCATGTAATAGCATCCATTTTGTATTGGTCTCTAACAACAAAAGGGTAATGAATTTTTCTTGAGATAAACAATTTAAATTATCTCATAGCACTTGTTTGCACTTTTGGATCATTGAAGATTCTACTAAATTCCCTTTTATACCCATTAGAAACTTTAGAATCTCTATATGGCGGTATTCTCCTCGGGATAGAAAGTACTTCAGTGGTATAGTACCTCAGAGATAGGGCATATGCAAGGAGGTGCAATGGAGTTGTCATCTTGTTCCAACGATGAAAAACAATTGCTTCCACCCTTTTTTAAAAGGTGTCTTCAGGATCATTCTCTCTTTTGTATTTCTATTTTTAATTTCTCCAACATTGTGTCCATGCTATCATAGACAACCCCCAAGCATGGTTCATTTGTATCAACAAACCGAATCATAGACATGATAGGTTCGGTGAACTTCAATAAATAATTCACACAATCCAACCAACTGTCATCCAAGATCAATTTTCCTTGACCTTTTGGGCCCTCTCTGAATTTGATTGCTTCCATATACCCCATTGGTTGCTAATAAGCATTTGACTTAATGCCTCTTTCACCTTCACAAGTCATCTCAGAAAAAATGTGTGAGATGCAAACCGGTAAGAACATGTTAATAGTAAGTTAATAACACATTTAAAATATGTAAATAATGCAAAAAAATATTTTATTCAATAATGTAAAACATGACAAATGAAACTAAACAAATTAAATTTACCTTCAACAATTGCAATTTTGAAAAAGTTATGAAAATTGCTTGTTACATATGGTGGTTTGTTACAAACATTTGGATCTCCTCGGCCTCCTGGTATATTTCTTTCACCCACTCTATTTGGTTTCCAATTGCTTGCATCACCAAATTGATGGAGTGTACGGTGCACTGTGTCCAAAAGATGTGCTTATATCTAGCCTCTACGAAAGCACTTGCAGCCTTGCAAAATTTTGCATTGTTCGTAATTACTTGGACAACATTTTCATTACCCACAATCTCTATGGAGTCAATGAGAATCCTGGAAATGAACTCTGCATCTTTCACTTCCCCTTCATAGTTAACCGCCCTCAAAAACATTTCCCCCTTGTGGGACACTGCAATAACATTGATCAATGGACGGTTTTTGCAATCTTTCCATCCATTGGAAACAATAGATACACCCGTTTCAACCCAAGAATCTCTAATTGGTTTAAGTTGGGCCTCTATAGATTTCTTCTCTTTTTGCAATAAGGTGGTACACACCTTTTCATACCTAGGACTTGTGAAACTAGGAGGTGCACTATTTATTGCTCACACCATGTCCCGCCAATATGGTGATCTGACCAAGTTGAAAGGAAGATTGTTGGCATAGAGGCAACGCACAATTTTTTCTTCAAAAATATGTCTTTTGCCTCCATTTTAAATGCCTTCTCCAATGGACCTTTCTTGCAGGTGGTGATTTGTGGTTCTTCATTTTCTTCTTCTGTAGAGGGCATAGACAAGAAGGATGTCTAGAGGGCCTAACTGTCTAAGTGGGTAATGTTGTACTTGTTTTTTTCTTTTCGGAACTATAACCACTTTGTTTTCCTCTTGCAACCAATTTGTCAGCATCTTCTTATTCTTTTATAAATCCTATTATTTTTACAATAGACAACCCCTTCTTATTTGGGCCCTCACACATATTAATCCCTTTTCCACCAGGGCCCATAAAATGGAGTTTCACTTGGTAATAGGAGCTATTATATTGTGCATTGCAAAAATTACACTTCCAAACAAATCCCCCACCTCGAGGAATTTGTGAAATATATTGTGGTATGTCTCCATAAAGGAGATCCTTTATCAATTTTGAACTTTTGACTTCCTTCCCCACCCATTGAACTTTGACTACTAGCCATTGTTGCAATCTATAAAGAAATGAAAAAAAAAACATACTAGAAAAACTTCTTCACAAGACTAAAGAATAGGGTTTAAATGCATACCTTAAACACTTAAATTTTCTTTGTAGAAGCTATTTGGCACTCCACAATCAATCTCCTTCAAATACAATCACCTCCCTTCAAAATGCCAAGATGGAGAGAAAATATGGTGAGAGCATAATGAGAGGTAAAAATTAAATGTTTTAATGTTGAAAGGCCTCATATTGGGCTGTTTTAGGGTTAGGAGAGAAAATAATAATAAAAAAGTTGTATTTTATTAAACTTTGAGCCCACTTTTTAAGTGTTGGGCCGTGGGATCTCCCAGGTACACCCGGCTCTGTGGCTGGTACGCCTAGTTCCGTGAACCATAGGCTTGGGTTCTAGGCTATTGAGTAGGGTAGTGCATATTTGAAAATAGGAAAAAGAGAAACATGCATGATAATCTATTACTTACATTGATCAACAACAATTCAAAATGTGTCATGATATCACGCAATTGGAAATCCTATGTTGTTCAGACCCTACAAAAAAAAGCAAATAAATTGATCAATTTTGGTATTAATCTTGTAATACTCTTGAAGTCCATGTATGGTTTGAGCTTAGATACATATATGTTTACACACAAACATATATATACATAGACACACACATACATATATATACATATGTATATACATACATACATGTATAAATGCAATAGTAACCTTGGAACTTCTAAGCAAATTCTACTTTATCAATTTGTAAACAATAGAAACTTTGCTGAGCAAAAGGATATTATGCTTTATGCATTTGGTCCAAGAAACCAAAGGACAATATGCAACCTCCAAGAACAAAAGGATATTATGCTATATCTATGTGTTGCGGCAAGTGAAAGTAAGAAATGCAATATGCAAGAAAATTCTGTGTTCTCAATTGCTAAGGAGCAATAATTTTGCAATGTCCAAGGCAATTCCACTCTCTCAACTTGTAACTAACAACAATGTCCATGGAAAGTACTATGCTTTACCAAGTTCTTGTAACAAAATTGTATTTGCAAAATTACAATTTTCCTTGTTACGATTAAAAACATAAGCGAAGCTTTGTAATACGGACTTTGGTGACTGATTAGTAGTAACTAGAATAGAGTAGTTGTGACCAACATCGATGCCTAGATAATCATAGCAGTTTCCAATTTTGCGAGGCTTGCCAATTTCCATAGGCTCCACGTTGTGATCGTGAATACCATCCTGCCAAAGGTTTCTTCTGTATCACACTTGATTCCTATAGAAAAATAGGGTCCATTACAAGTAATTCTAAGCAAATGATCAAGAACTTTTATGGATAACTACCAATATAAGCGAAATATTGATTGAAATATGCAATTACCAACTGTACATAATATCTTTGATGAATGACATTGTAATAATATACCAACAGAAGATAAGAATAATGGATAAAGCATAAAACAATATAGTAGATTCTAAAATTGTAATGCTTATTGTACTGTAATTTAGATCTACGAAAGATCTAGTTTTAGAGTTAGATTTACTAATAGTAACTAGAGCTTACCTTGCTCCAGTGTAACTGAATAAGCATTTGGGCTTTTGCCATCAATGACAACACCATCACAATTACATAGAGATCCACTATTGTCAAGTGTTTTCCTAAGGACCCTGCACACAAGCATGAAGAGGCAAAATTACAAAAAGGCTATAGTTGCAAGGAATAGAGTAGGAAAATAGACTTGATGTATGACTATAATTGTAATCTAATAACTTTTTTATATTTAACCACAATAATTTTCTTGCATAAAAAATAGGTCACGATTCTATAAAGAGGAATAAAAAATAGAGTCAACTTGTAAATTTAGACTACAGTACCTCATAAAATTCATCTCCTATAAATTTATGTACGCAACAGATGATTTGAGTAAAAACTACCACCTAACAAGAACAAGGCACGTGTCAATCTTATTAATAAATAGAAAATCTGTATAACAATGCATTCCAATTTCCAACACTCAGCATTAACACCAGTTTTAGAAAAGGCATGTGAAATATTATGAACAACACTGCCTATCCATGTAGAAACATTTGCAATCAAGACATGTGTATAGCAACAAAACATTAGCAATAAATAAGCCTATCACAATTTGCTATGCAACAATTAGATACTCATAGTTACAAAATTTGAACAATATAATTAAAAGTAAATGGGATAGAATAAATACGTTACATGAGTATAATCTACTTAAACTCTCTATTTTAAGATGAAATTTGGGCCATTTTTTTGGCAATTTACTCATTGGCTCTTGATATCTTGCTCATGCTTCTGTTGACACGTAGCGTATCAACGAGGAAATTTTGCATTTATTAGCCCCTAATTTTCATTTATTGTGAATAGATTGAAGTGCAGGCATCATTAATGGCTTATGGTGTTAAGCTTTACGTCTATCAAGCAAAAGATTATTTGCATTATTTATTCATTTGCTCAGATTGTTTGATGAGGGTGAAATCTATTTCTCTTGAGAGGGTTTATATCTATCGTATTGAAAGCGAAAAAGGAGACATTTGTAACTTGCTACATCTTTTACATTGTTATTTTGTAGTTTTTTACGTCTCTGCAATGACTTAATTTTTGTTGTTTCCCATCGTTGAGTGTTTGTATGAGTCCATAGATTTTGTTATAGACATTAAGCCATAAAAACACTCAATGATAGGGAACAACATAAATATTAAAAATAGAAGAATTTTATTTATTGGAAGTAAAAAAGGAGGCATTTGTAACTTCCTATATCTTTTACACTATCATTCTATATTTTTCTATGGCCCTGAAATGGTTTAATCTTTGTTGTTCACCATCATTGATTGCTTTTGTGTGTTAATCTTTGTTGGTTAGTTAAAGACTTAACACCATAATTCATTAATGTCAACTTCTTTGTTAGCCACCATTAACAATGCAACCAATATTTTCTTTGTCACACATGCATGCCAACTGCACTTCAATCTAACAATTGCAAAAGCTCTTGATATAAAATCTGTGTTTGTTGAGAGGATTTATAACTATCCTATTGGTATGAATACTATAACAAATATCTCTACATCATTTTAAAGCACTTGTGCTTTATTAACCATTTTTTGGGTCTCAAAAAGGTTTTTCATAATTTGCTCCCAGTGTTTGTAAAAATTATTGATGCAAAGACTAATGTTTTCTGTGCGCTATTGCCTATTGATGCATTCGTTAGAAATCATGCTACTAATGTTTATCCTATGGTTTGTGGCATTTTTTTATTAAAAGGGAGTTTGGGCTTTTTTTGCAATTTTCTCATTGGCTATTGGTATTTCCCTCATGGTTTTGTATTTTCCCAATCCAAATGACTTGTGTGTCCATGAAATAGTGATAGTCATTGAAACATGTCTATCTCTTTAAGATATACCTGATGTTTCGTGTATCTTTTGATCCATGAACATCATGGATATCTTCAACAAATAAGATTTCTGTTTGAGATGTCTATTTGAAACTATTGAAATGAAATTTGGCCTATTTTTTTGCATTTTTATCATCGGTTATTGATATTTTGCTCGTGGTCTTGTATTTCCCCAATTGCAAATTATTCTTGGGAACAATGAATGCAAAAAATTCATCAATTCCTAATTTTTTGTTGCTATACACGTCTTCACTGCACGTGTTTCTGTAGACACATGGCATTGTTGATAGTAGTTGACGTGCCTTGTGTCTGTGAGCATATTTTGCATATATTTAGATCTAATTTTCATTTATTGCCATTAGGTTCAAGTGCAATCCCCATCAATGGATTATGGTGTTAAGTTTTATGGCTGTCAAGCAAAGGATTCTTGTATGTGACATTGAAAGATGTCTATGTATTCAAGATATACCTCATGTATCATGTATGCTTTGATCCATGGACATCATGTATATCTTGAATAGATAACACTTTTGTTGAAGATATCTATTTGAAATTATTGAAATGGAATTTGGGCTAGCATTTCAGTTGCCCAATTAAATGTAAAAATCTTGAACTATTGCCTATTAATGCATTTGTCAGAAATCACACTACAAAGGAAGGAAAATGCTTATCCTATGCTTTGCAGCATTTTCATGGTTAAAATGGAATGTTAGCTCTTTTTTGCATTTTTCTCATTCACACTAGGTATTTTGGCCATTTTTTTCTATTTTCCAAATTGCAAATTATTGTTGGGATGAAGAAACGAAAAAATTTCATCCATTTCTAATGTCTTGCCACTTTAGACATATTTTCACTGTGAACATCTATAGTGGGTAGGTCGCATTGTTGATAGTAGTTAACATGTTTGATTGGAAATTGGAATGCATCTTTACATAGATTTTATTTACTATTAAGATTGATAGGTGCCTTGACAATAGAAGCACTAGCTTACTGCTACAAGGAAATCAATAGATGTAGTTGGTAAGCTCAAAGATCACTTTAACAAAATAGGATTTCGATGCTTGTGATTTTAGTTACCTGATTGAGACAGAGTTTTCCAACGTTTGAGGAAGCAACACTAACAGCTAGATTCATGAGTACAAAAGCACCAACAATTGTCAAATGAAGTAACACATTATCTCTTGCATCCATGTTTTCTCACCAACACCTAGCCAACATTAGAATAAAAATTGAAAGAATGTCTGTTGCACTTCTAACAGATTGCGTCAACTTCATTAGATAACATCTAACCATCATTTATCCATAATAGATAATAAGTATGAATTGTATTCTAATCACAAAATATGATCCCAAATAAATATGAATTGTAATTTAATATTGAATCCATGCATTGGAAAAACCTAGAAAGCTTCATTAGATAAATTGTAGCTTTGTAATACTACATTCATAATCTTGTAAGAAGCATAAGAAGAGTGAATGAGAAAAAATGGGAAAAAGATACTGCATTGTTCACTTTAGCTTTAATCTTAATCTTCATACTTCATACGACTCAAGAAAAATTTAAAAATTAATATATAAGACGAAATAATAAAAATGTTACTCACATATTAGTTGAACTTTTCAATGCTTATCTCTACTTCCTCAGTAGTGGACATTGCCACAGCTGCAAATCCTTGTGCAATTCTAGTTTCCCTATTTGTGATCAGCTACAAAACTGGTTCAAAGATGAGTTTACAAACATATGCTATAATGCATTAAATAGAAGTGTTAATTCTGGAAAAGGAAATGACATTGCAAATTACCTAGAGGAAAATTTATGAAGCTAGTCAACTGCACAGAGAAAATAATAGTTAGGTTTTTGATCAATATATTTAACTATCAATACTTATTTTTTATCCTAAAATTAAGAAATTCTAAAGGCATATCAAGTTGTAATTTATTATTGGATGAAAGTGAAAATCAATGCTACCATTCACATTTATTTGTAGTCATGATAGTTGTATAGTTGTTTGGAGCTATCTGTATACATCCATTTCCACTTAAACAGACAAAGTTGACATATGCTTACATGTATACATGGTTTTGAATTAGTCTACACTAATCTCTGTTGGTTTCTGATTCTCCTTTTCAATTATAAAATATTTTAACTTATTTCCATTTGATGGCTTTATTCATGATTTCATTTATATGTATACATTAAAACCAAGGCAGATAAAAAATATATATATTTTGCATATACATATCACTATGTCATAGTTGAACTATTACAAAATTGATTCTTTGTATAGATCAAATTGAGATCAATCAGCTAGGTCAATGAATATGCCCCATAACTATAAATGTAAGATGGAAAAGGTTGGTTAATTAAACATTTAATTAAGTTATGGACTTTAGGTGAAAGGGATATGTCCTAGATTAATTAGGACTAGTTGATGCATTTAGCTATAGATGATGGAGTTGATCGATTGGGGATTAAGTGATGAATAGTCCTAGGGAATATTTTAGTTCTGTATATTTTGTCCCTCTTTGGTACAATGCAAGTAAGTGGCATTATGTGAAAGAAGAATTAATACTAGGATGGAATGAAATGAAGCTCAAGTGGGAAGCTGCCACAATTGGTTAGTGATCATGATCTAATTGATGCCCCTCATGAGAATTGTTGAGTGAAATGGAACCCAATTGGTATGTTGAAAAGACAAATGGTGATAAAATGTGTCATAAAGGATGAAATATGACATGGGAGAAATCAACTTTAGATGATATGCATGCCATGAATATTTGACTAAATGATTTATTAACAATTGATTATGTTGATTCATGTCGCTAGGATTATTAGATCTGATTTGCATGAATGTACATGTAGGATGATGAAATCTCCCAAAGATGACAATGCAACTAAATGACACATGATGATAGATAAATGGTGAAATAAAAAAATGGAATGGACAAGTAAGATAGGTTGTCATAGTAACTTCATGTGCAAGTAGTCACCTTTATTTTGTTGTAGCACTTAGTGTTATGCACCATGATATAAGAGACCATGATGACTATGAGTCATGTGAACATAGACTGACACAAAAATAGAATAATGACCCAATAGACACATTGTCTTTAGCATGTACAAACATATGAATGATGATGGCAACTGTGGTAGTGTGATTGGTGCAACACTAAGACTAGAAGCAAAATAAAACATAAACGAAAGATAAAAGAAATTAGAATATGTAAAGATGATGCACCGTATATTGAAAAAAAGAAATTTGTGGCACAATTACAAAAACCTATGAAGGGAATGACACCGTAGCAAAAGCTAAGCTTCAAGCACATATAATTGATTTGAAAATTTTGAAATGAAGTATCCTACATACTTAGTGTGGATGCAATTGTTAAAGCTATTAGAACAATCATTGTACAGAAAATATTATGTTCTCTTCCTTTCAAATTTCATGTCATAGTATCCACAAATGCATAAATTGGTTCAGAACATACCTTTTCACGTTGTTGTAGCAGTAGATCCATGTCATTAGTGGAGGTAAGATAGCAAACAATAAATAGTTGGCATAGACCCCTGCAAAATCGAAGGCCGTTGCAAAGCACATTGTGCCATGCTTCTAAATAAATTGGTCTTGAACACCATGCATGTATGCGACATGTGGTTATAGAATATATACATTGTGCACCAATTTTATCTAACAACTTTTGAAACTGCCTTCTATATAGTTTCTTTGTTTCAAGGGCTAATACTATTCAGTATTTGCTTCACATAGCTTTGCATAAATAATAGGTACATGCCTTCACCTATACACAGATATATATATATATATATATATATATATATATATATATATATACACATACACATAGCATATTAGGCAGTGTAGACATGAAATTGTGGTTTTGTTTTAATAGATTGAAGTGCAATTGGCATCCATGCATGGTAGAGAAAACATTAATTGCATTGTTAATGGTGGCTAACAAAGAAGTCGACATTAATGAATTATGGTGTTAAGTCTTTAATTGAACAACATAGAGTAACCCATAAAAGCACTCAATGGTAGGGAACAACAGATATAGGAACTTACAAAAGTCCCCTTTTTTGCTTCCAACACAATAGCTATAAACCCTCTCAAAAGACACAAATTTTACCTTGATTCAATGTTCTTAGCAAATGAACAAACAATGTAAATAATCTTTTGGTTGATAGACTCAGAACTCAACACCATAATCGATTAATGGCGACTGCACTTAAGTCTATTCACAATAAATGAAAATAAGATCTAAATAAATGTAAAATGTGCTTGTACACACAAGAACCTTTTGCTTGACAACCATAAAACTTAACACCATAATCCATTAATGGCGATTGAACTTGAATCTATTTACAATAAGTGAAAATTGGATCCAAATAAATGCAAAATGTGGTCATACACACAAGGCACGTGGACTACTATCAACAACACCATGTGTCCACAAAAACACTTGCAGCAAGGACACGCGTATAGAACAAAACATTAGGAATTGATAAATTTTTTTCCTTCATTGCTCCCAATAATAATTTGCAATTGGGAAAATACAAAACTAGGAACAAGATATCAACTTCCAATGAGAAAATTGCAAAAAAATAGCACAAACTTCATTTTAACTGTTCCAAATACACATCTTCAACATGTCTTATTTGTTTAAGCTATGCATGATGTACATGCATCAAAACATCCACGATACATGAGATATATCTTGAACAGATAAACATCTTTCAGTGTCTATCACTATTTGATGAACACAATTAATTTGGATTGAAAAAATACAAAAGTACGACTGAAATATCAAAAGCCAATCAGGAAATTGCAAGAATATAGCTCAAATTCCACTTTAATAACGAAGATGCTACAACAATTAGTTGAAATAGGATATTCATTGTTAAACCAATCGTTGAATATGTTAAATATCATCCTTAATGGAACCCTAACATGTTGATTGCAAATTGTAGGGGTTAATTTAAATTAAATTTGGATTAAAGTATCTGAGATTAGGAGTTTAGGTCCTTGGTTGTGCCTCGGTGGCACGACCACTCTGCTTCCAATGGAAAAATTGTGGGAAACCACTATGGAGTGGTTTTCCCCTAAGGTGACTTATGTATAGTCACTCACTCTCAATTAGGTTATCCTCCATCAAGGGGTGTATGCATATGACTCCACACACCCACCCTTGCCTTCCTTCTTTTCCGTCTCTCGAGTAGTGTGTCAAACATGATGTTAGATATGTAATATCATCCAATGAGCAAGTTATCTTGTAATGTGTGTGTGGCAGCTAGTGTTGTTGGCTATTTTAACAAATAGATTTTCAAAAAAAAAATTGTTAGTTTTTATTTGGTGAAATTTTTGGGCATGAGAGGGGATTACCAATATTCCAAGAATTGGAATGTTCTTGGTTAGAAGTTTTTTTCCTTTCTCACCAAAGTTTTTCGCCTAAACCCTAAAACCTTGAAACTCTAAAACCCTAAACCCTAAACCCCTAAAATCCTAAACACTAAAACTTAAACCCTAAACCCTAAACCCTAAACCTTGAACACTAATGCAAATGTAATGATTTTTTGTGGAATATAATTTTGGATTATTTCTTTCTGTCCACTATTCTTGTTTTGGAGCTGGGAGCGATTCTTTAAATTTTTATAAACCCTAAACCCTAAACCCTTGGTTGAGGGATTCATGAGCTTTAGAAAAAAATTGAGCTGTTTTGGTATGCTTTTGACTCTCGAATCAACCCCCTCTATCCTACATTAACCCGCTTGTTTATTTTCAGTTGAAACAAACGAGTTTTTAAACCATGATTTTAGCTGTTTTCAAATTCTAACGGGTGGATGTTTTTTCGTTATGTTGTTTCTTTATATGTTTATTTTTTGCTGGTTTGTTGCAGATCTCAATGAAAATGTAGAGCAGCCAGAAGTTTTGAAGGTTTCATTGCAGGATCATTGAAATGAACTGCTTGCAGTTCAGAATGACGAAAGCAATGAAAAAGAAGGGTAGAATGAAATGGTCTCTTTCTCTGGTGATGTGGAAAATACCATGCATGTATATGGAAACCTCTGTTATATGTGCCTATAACATTGCTATAATGTAATTAATAGTGACTTTCTCTCTTGCTGTTCTTTTAAGCGTAGGAATCTATCCTTCTATGTGTCATGGCCGTGACAATCTCATTTTTTTAATTTTTCTATAGGTTGGAAGCGAAGAACCAAAAAAAGACTCTTCAAGAAGAGTAACACCTCAAAAATGTGAACACACATTATGGGAAACACATAATTTGCCATCCCACTTACCATGGATGAACCTGATCTATCTAGTCAAAGCTAGTGCTAAAACGATTCATTAACCTGTGCGAAGCAAAATTTGTACTCATTACAACTATATCATGCCGGAATGGCAATATTTGGTCTAACAAATTGATAATGCTGCCGTATGCTTTCCATAGTATACATACCTTGTAGTGAACATTACAATTATAAGGGTATTCTGAATAGAAGCATTTCCTTGAGGGAGAAAAATATTTTGTTTCTCAATTTGATCCACAAAGCAGTACAACTCTCTTTTCTAATTTTTTAATTTTAAACAGATGACATATGCAACTAACTTTGCACTGGTAAAGCCCACCTAATGATAACAAAGACAAATTACTAATCAACGGTGAATTCACTACTTCTTTGAATATGAGGAGGAGGATGTGACGAGGTACTAACTAACTATTGTTAACCCTACAGTCAACTGCCATGTGGTAAACTACTTTGAGACGGTAGGTGCACATGCCTATAGTAGGTGCCAATGCATTAAACATGCTTAATATCTAGCGAGATTTGGAAAAGAGCCGCTTGATCCATCCGTCAAAGGAAAAACCAGGTTTACGGGAAGTTGAAGAAGGACCGTTGCCACACTTTCGACTGTCAAAACTAGTTCCAATGGAGTTGGTGCTCTTGCTGTGCGGGAATGGGGCCTGAGCACCAAAAGAAGAATCTTTGCGCCCCTCCATGATATTACTCTCATAAAGTGCAGTAGCAAGGTTCCCGAGAATTGAACCCACGTCCCACACAATATCAGAGGATCGTTGCCTTTTGAATGACACGTTTGACCTATTCAGGGATGTTGCCATATTCCAATAGAATGCTATTTGCAATAAAATTGCTGGACAACTGGACAAAATATTTTCTAAAGAATATGATGGGGTGGTTTTTGTAATAACTACCACCTCATTGATATTGACCGTTTTAAACATTTAAACAAGCCACTAAAATTAATGTTAACATCTTCCCTTTAATTGACATTTTAAGATACATGGAAAGTTATGAAAACAATCGATATAGCCTTGTCAATACCTATTATCATTGAGAAGAGGCTAATCTTCTTTGTCCTGCAGGTTGAAAACTTCATACTCAAGTTGCATGCATAATAAAGAGTGGATACTTGATGAATTCATCCTCTTTCTCTTGGGGTTGATCTTTAACCTCCATGTCAACTATACCATTAATTGAAATTGCATTAATATATTCAAATGTAAATACCTCCATTTCTAAAGGAAAAGAGGATATCTGTGAGGATTCACTTATGATCGCCTCTCCATTAATCATTGCAGTACAAGATTGTTCAATAACTTATGAAGCTTTGATTTTATATAATATATAACAGACTATTACATGCTTTCACAATTGCATTTTCTGATTCAATGCTTTCTCTTGTAAACCTAGTGAAGATTTGGTTTTAGGTTGGTTATCTGTAACACTCTACTTGTTCTACAATTTAAAAATGTAAACCAACCACCAATTTTAGTTGAAGTTTAACTATCTAGTTTTCATGCTAGGGTTTCCTTGCAAATTTTTGAATGGAAAGATAAACATTTTGAAGTAGTTACATCATAAACAATTCATCAACTAACTTTTAGTTTTCATTTTCATTTGAAAAGGGAACATTTAACTGTAAACATATAACATAAAATTACAGAAGGAAAATAACTACTTTACATTGCTTTCATAAAGTAACAAGCAATTATTACAGCTATGAAATAAACATACCAAAGTATTTATAATTGAAAGTAAGAGAGAGGGAAGAGATTACAAGAAAGTACAATCTAGAGTCTTCCTGCTGGAATACATTGCTTAGAACTCTTCTGTTTCCGAGGGAAAAAGAAATATCATCAAGGGCTTTTACGCCCAACCAAGATCTATTGGTCTCTCGAGTTTCTTCAACTAAAGAACCCGACCATTCACTAGGGTAATCAACAAAAAATCACATAATATCATCATGCCTCTGAACCTGGTGTCAAGGACCTATACCACTTGATCGATTCTTCACTACATATGGGTAACTCCCAACTAGAAAAATCACTCTATCCAGGGGTATATCTGGTACTTGATAGCTGACAAATGCTTAATCTAGCATCGTACCTTGGCCAAGGATTTTAACGTTACTGGCACACTTGTTCCATCAACCATCTCACCCTTGCTCGACATGATTACATTTATCTCAATGTCTGGTTTGATTTATCATTTTCCTCTTAGTTTAAGATCAAATCTTAACCATAAAGTTTTATATTCCAAAGTCATGTTTCTAAATCTTACTTCTTGATTCCAAGTTTAGCAATTATAATAGGTATATGAAGAGAGAGAGAGAAAGAGTTGGCTGGTTATCAAATTACATCTTAAGGGCATTCAGTTTACTTAACACATTAAGAGGTAAGAAAAATACTTGTTTTCCATGAAGTTCCTCCTGATTTAATGGTCTCAAATTTAATAAGAGACACGGGTTCAACTCAGAATACCAAGAACAGAGTGGAAGGAATTCTACGACTAAAACATTGGCTGATTCAACCACAGAGAATTAGTTGCAAACTCGGAATTCAAGTTCAGATTTGAGAACCTAAGAGTGGTTCGATAGCATGGACAATATTTATACAAAATCAACAAGAAATGCCTAATATCGAGCTTGTTTTGAAATTAAGCAAAAGCCGATTCTTGAGATTCAATATAACTAAAAATACACGAAATCTTCTTCTCACAGATGACTAATAGAGCAAACTAAACTCTTCAATAATAATCGTTATCAAAAAATGGTTCACATAACTTGCCTGACAATTCGACTAAAGCTTGACAATTACTTTGAAGACACTCCACCTCCTGATGCTAACTGCTTCAACATCTAGAGCAACCTCTCTGACGGAAGGTAACAAAAATGATGATCTTCAAAATAGAGTGAGAAATATAAGCAAGAATGCACGGCCTAAGTTGCCATAAAGATACTTGATCCGGTAGAATGTTTTCTCTAACTAAGCAAGGATGCACCCTAAGATTATACAATGATTAAAGAGAAACGAATGAAGTTTTTGGCGCCACTGAGATTGGAAGGGTTTTTAGTGATTGCTCGATATGAACGAAAGAAAGACTGATCGAGAATATGAGTGAAAGAGTGAAGAAGCCCGAAGAAATATTCGATTTCCAGCCGATGAAGAGAATGATGCACACAATAACAAACGATGACTAATAGAGAGAAAAGAGTATGTTTTCTTTTTGCTTGACAGAGAATCGAGAAAAATCTTAAGTCATTGCTGTAAGATTGAAAGGAGATTTCCGAAACAAAAATGTGAGTCAGATGCCAGAGAGAGAGAGAGAGAGAGAGAGAGAGAGCCCATGGAATGATATAATGTTGGTTAAAAGAACCTCTTCACATCTCGAGTCCCTTGGTCTTCCCTCCAGTGCGCGACTGCAAGCATTCCCTTCTTGAACGTTTCTCAAGAGAAGTGGCAAGGTGGCGGGAGTTACCTCCTCGCCCCCCACACCGTCGCCCAACATAATCTCTTTCATTTAACTTAAATTATAATAACATCCATCGGCTTAGGAGATGATTTCAAATTTTCAACTAAAATATTTGTTTACTAATGATTCACGGGATGAGCAAAAGATAAATTTAAGACCTCTAAGATATACGAAGATACACAAATTAATTGGACTTGCTTTGCTAACTAATTAATTAAATGAGATATTCGACCAAGGTTACGATTTCCAAATTAGCTATCTTACACCACTCACGGCATGCTGGTAATTTTGATCCTTTGTTAACTACGTCCTCTCTCTAATGATATTTCCTTTTCCTCTCGGGTGTTGACGATCCTGCATCCACTTGGCAAAAAGGAAATAAGGTTAGACTGTTCCCATTATATATATATAAGAAACCAATTTCACATTCACATGACAATAGTTAATCACAACCTAACATAATGACCATAATTTCATTGCCATAATCTTGTTCATGGTATAGGGGGATGTAATATTGTCATTATTTGAAGGCTGTCAAGAATGCACATATTGCCTAGGCCACAAGCCACTCATTTTGCCAAACTTGAGTCACTTCCATCGACATAATCCCAAAGCATGGTGTTAATAGACCTTTGAAAGGAGAGCAAATCAGGTTTTCTGAATTTGTGTAAGCCCAATGAAGAAGTGAACAACAAGACAAACTAAGCCCAACCAACTATATCTAATACATTAAGGTCTAAATTTCACTCCTTTGAGGAAAAATTCAATGACTCTAGATTCAAATATGCATCAAACACTATTCAATTAGAATCTTAGGTTTATAAACGACTAGTTAGCAGGGTTGTCAGTTGGAGGTGACCATCATTGAAATGCCAATCTCCATTCAACAATATTTGCAACAAGGGTGTCAAGCCAGGTCCCAACACAACCTAAACACATTTGTCTAAGTAACAATCATAATAGGTTACAATTCAGTTGGTATTATTGTAATACTTTAAATTGCATACCATGCAATTTCACATCACATAAAACTCCCCTTAGCTTGGCAAAAGATAACTTTGCAATAAACCATAATTTAATTAAACACACATCTCTTTATAACAAGATGGGACTTGGGCACGAGCCCGTGGTGCATTGGATGAGTGGTGGTGTTGTTCTTGTGGCCACCAAGGTTCAAGTCTTCGGACTTGACCCGTAGCATTGTTGCTACTATTGACGGCTTTGTACTAGCATTGAAGATCACCCTAGGCCATAGAAGGAGGATGCTTGTGCCTCGAGGCCAAAAAGAGGGAGGAAAGCTTGTGATTGGACCAAGAATTGAAGATTTCCTTGATGAAGAGGAGGAGCTTTCCGTTGTACCAGGCACTTGTGTCTAGGGCTCGCCCACTCCCTCGTTGGGCTGGTGTGCTCACGGGCTTTGTGCCCTTGCTAGGCTATTGTGCTGGTGGGGGTGGTAGTTCTAGTGCATCCAATGCTGGGATGAGTTCCCCCAAATGTGGCCTCACTAGTTCATAGCTCCAGTCAAAAGTGTTCACCAATGAAAAAAGAAGAAGAAGATGGGATTGATCCCCAGCCTCTAAGTCTGATTTTTCCCAAACAAAGGTGCTATGTGTGGATGTCCACATGACACACTAGCCTCCCATGAAAATGTGTGACTTAGCTAATCATTGGAGCGTGTACGCTTTCTACATTTCACCAACATAACACCCATGTCAACTAGGTCAAGCATCACAGGAGAATACAAACCTTCTTTGCTAGTTCTAAAGCTCTCATTTTAAGGAAGAAGGGTCTGTATTTTTTCTCTCTAGTTCTTTGGAATTTTTGATACAAATATATACACACAAAACTCTTTTGAAGTTTTGATCATAACACTAGTGATTAATTGAAAGCTTCAGAGAACATTGTCTTCTCTTGTAGCATCACTGTGAAGAGCATCTTGTTGTCGATTGGATTATCTACCTCTGCTACGAGAGATTGGTAAAGCATTATGTCTTTTAAGTAATCTTATTGTTCTAATGTATTGCCTTTTGGTAGAAGCATATATATCATTCTTGTTATATCTTCATGTCATTTTATCTCTATTCATCATGGCTATCCATGGAGGTGGAAACACAAAAATGAGGGTTTGACTAAGGCAAGCCCCTAAACAACCATCCCCACTCTTCTCTTCAATCTTTTGTGTGTAGGTCATTGAAGAAGCTCTCTCTATGAAGCTCCTGTGCATGGTTGAGTTCTTGGGTGATCTCTTCCCTGGGTGATCTCTTCCCTTTTTCTTTTTATATTGTCCTTAGTTATTTTAATGCTTGATTGTTAGTATATTTCACTTCATTGCAGACTGGCATTATTATTCCTCGTTTTCTATGCAAGGGCCACAATTATCACTTTTTGTGATTGTTCTATTTTCTGTTCATACAGGATGACAACACACCACACTAATATCTGTGACAAATAGCTAGTTCGACTGTCCAAAAAGTCTCTATCCCATGTGTGTTTTACCTATCAAGTAACTTTGCTTTAAGTATGCTGATATTGTTGTACATTCACACTATAAGTGGAAAGCTCATGGAAACCTACTCATAAAAAGCACAACTTTGTATTAAATAAGATAAACTAGAAGGTAATGCAACCTCTAGTTTATTTGAGTGTAAAGTTGGAAGTTGAGCTCTCGAAGGATTGCTATCCTTCATACTAGTTCACTTTTCCTACTCTACAATTGCAGACCCAAGTCCTTATCTTGTATGCTTGTGTAGTCTTAAACTTGTAGTAAGGCAGTGTAATGTACCCTTCTAGCTAGACATCCATAATCAGTGGATTAGCCTATCATGTTGACCCTCATAGGCTAATGTTTCTGGATAGAGGGTCCCTTGAGATGGTCACCTGGTCGTCAAATTGCAGTGTTGATCCCCAGAGTTCAATGCCAGGGTGAATTAAGGCATTTGGCATGATGCATGTGATTAAATTATGTTGTTATCTTTCATTTCACCCTTTTTGGCCTAGGGACCATGTGTCTTTTAAATGAGGGGGGTCACTTTATTTTTATTTGGCACTATTCATTTATAAAGGGAAAATGTTATAACTTAAAGTGAATAGTGTTCACTTTAATGAATAGTGATTTCATTGTAAAAACATATATTCTCATGGGGAAAAGTTTGACCCATCTTGGAGCATTGTTTTCTTTTCACTTGGTATGTTGAGCTTGGCTTGGAGGAAGAGGGAAGCAAGGGTTTCTTGATTTCTACACTTTGTATGAGGTTGGAGGGACGTGGTTCTTCTTGGTTGAGCCACTAGAGGGTGTGAAATACCACTTTAAAGTTGCTGTTCAGATTTGGTTACATTTTGGAGATACAAGGAGTTGATTGCATGTTGATTTTGAGCAAATTTCTGAGTTTGTGAGCAGCTTCAGACCTCATCTTAATTGCAAAAAAGGCTGCATACAGATTTTGTATCATTTGGATTGAATATATTCATCTACAACGCAACCGTCCTCTCTTCAAGAGGGTTTGAGCAATATAACTGAAAATGCCCCTCTTAGTGGGCTGCAAATTCATCAAAAGGGGGCGCCTTGATCCTTGGAGTCTTTTCAAACTAGATAGGAGATGGAGAAACCATCCTTGCAGCAAGTGTGAGCATATTTGTGGAAGTTTCTACTGTATCAAATAGTATTCATTCAACAGTGTATTTCTAATATATGTTTGGTATGTAATATATGAACTATTACCACCTTAGACAGATCTGATTTAAGCTTGTCAAGTCTTATGAATTAAAATATTCATTTGAGTTTCTAGTAATTAAATTTGAATTAGAAATAGATTTTAGTTGCTTAATACCTTTGAAATTACAATATATATGCATGTATGTGTGTCACTATTTTGGCATCATTGCAACAAACTCAAAAACTGCGAAAAACAAAACAAACATAAAAAAAAAAATCAGACCTTCAAACTCAGTGAAATCAAACCAGCAGAGTGGTGGAACACTAGGAAAAGACCTAGTTTATTTGCAGGCTGCTCTGTTCAAGTTTCAGTTGTATAACAAGAACCTTACTTTTGGGTCTAAATAAATTCTAATGGCATGTTGATCAACTAGGTCAAGCTAACCTGAATCATATTACTCAATGTTATAGTTATTTTCCAATGTAAGAAGGGCTTAGAGTATTATTCAATATTTAGTACACTTTTGTATGATTTGTTGTTGAAATGAGAAACACATAAACTCATAAAAAATTTACAATTTTATTTAGGAATCTTGCAAAGATGTAGCATAAAAGAGAGTTGGTTGGGATTGCGTTGGAGGATCTTGAGCTTGATGAGTCTAGCAATTTGAGTATGAGTAGTCCAATGCAACTTTTAGTGATGAGTGATGATTTGAGGCATTGGACCATTGGCTAATTGTATTTTTGAATGTAATCATTTTGAATATAACATAAATATATAGATATTTGGCATTTTCATTGTTCATTCAATCCAATATCAAATATGTTTGAGTGTTACAGAGTTCATATGTTATTCCTCGGCTATTTTTTAAGTACTATATATATTTGCACCACTATCCACAAATCTAGGCCCTTGGTACCCTCATCCCTAAAACCTTCCCCCCCTCCCCTCAAGATTTTGTGGAACAATGGTACAACATCTTTTTTCATCTATAGACCCATATTTGACATGAATAACAATTTTTTTTTGTTTTCTTAGCCATTTTTTCCTCATTGTATACCTAAGTAATTGAATTCCATTTATACTTTTACACCCCCATGTAAATGGAATGCCATCGTGGGTCACCTAACCAATATGCATCTTCTATCAATCAATTTGTTTCCAACTCTAAACTACAACCAAAACCAATTGAACTAAATAGGGAAATGAAATAGCCAATGTATTCTCTCCCATTAAGAAAATTACAAATTGTATGAATGCCTTCAAAATGTATTCTCCCGCATTCAAAAATTACAAATTGTATTGATGGTTTGGGAGATGCTCATCATCTCATGTAATTACAGAGCAAATGGATGGTATTTATAAGCGAATGAACTGGATATGGGAGGGAAGACCTCCTGCGCAAAGGGGTGATAATGTATATTTCCTGGACTAGTAGATAGATTCTTAGTAGATTGGGATGATATGATAGCTATGATAATTATTGGTTGTAGGAATGAATATGTTAGTGGATATGGGATGTGATGAGTTACCTCTAGTAGATGGTGGATACAACCACTACACTTGGTGCCTGTAAACAGGTTTTCACCAAGGTACTTGCCCATGGCAATATCGTAGTAGTTTTCACCAATGGACCAATTATCTCTTTACTACTTTTGTACTTTTTTAATTTTTTAAAATTTTTGATGTCACACAAGATGCCTGTTTGCTAGGTTTTCATCTAGGAGATTTTTTTTTATTTTTTTAATTTTTTTTCACATATAAGGGGTATTATGAGAGTCAAGCATAACCTTTTGACAAGTATGACATTCATGGATTCATCCAATGGTTCGTTCTCCTTCTAGTGTGGCAAGTTGATAACCCATATTTGTTGTGATGATAAAGGGACTCAACCAGTTAGGCTCAAATTTTCTTATTGTAGCTGCAATGTAGACGATTCTGATATGCTTAGAGGTGGTTCAAGGCATTGCAACACCTATCATCTAGCAATTCTAGCTCCAAAATTCGTGCAACCCAATATTCTTCTTCTAGAAGGAGATTTTGCAGTGATACCCTTAGTGATGGTAGCTTGATCTCAATTGGCAGGATGACTTCAGATCCAAAGACTAGGGAGTATGGTGTAGGTTGCTCATGAAGTTGTACAACCGATATTCTTCTTCTGGAAGGAGATTTTGTAGTGATACCCTTAGTGATGGGAGCTCGATCTCAATTGGTAGGATGGCTTTAGAGCTAAAGACTATGGAATATGGTGTAGCTGTAGTGGGTATAAAAATACTTATGTGATATGCGCATAAGGCGAGGTTTAGCTTTAGGTGCTAGTCATGACCAACTTTGTTGACTATTTTCTTGAGGATTTTGAGGAGGGTTTTATTAGGAGCCTCAGCTTGGCCATTACTTTGTGGATAGTACGAGGTGGAGAAGCGATGTTGGATATGGAACTACTAGAAAAGCTCATGGATGTCCTAATTTTTGAAAGGTCTGCCATTATATGTTGATGGATATTCCATCATTGCTTCCACGTAGATTGGTTGTTTTGTTATTTGCTATTTAATTATTTTTGGTTTGTTTTAATAGGCGTGATATTTGTTAGTCATTGTGAACTACGTGAGTGCTATTACAAGTACTCTGTTCAACGCCATCACATGTATATAAACCCATATGATAATAAAGTTCATTCATTCGATTGCTCTACAAATTATAATATGGTATTAGAGCGGTTAGCAAATATTGGGTGATAAGGAAGGCAAAAGAGAGGTGTACATTGGAGAAAATTTAGCGAAGCATTTTTAGTTAGTTCAACGATCTTCCATGAGTTTCTAGCAGCAATTTTTCTAGTGAATGTGAAGGAACCTCTTAGTGTTTTCGTCAGTAGGCTTCTTTTTCATGAGCAGTTCAGTCTTTGAGGATGCGCCATACAAGTTCAGAGACGTGGTTGCAGCCATAGAATGTAGCGTGTACATCTGCCATTGCTCCTTTATGTGGACATCCTTGTGGATGGTGTGCGTAAACTGTTGCAGAAATATTTGAATAGATTCTCCACAAAAGAAGTGGACTCATTTCCAATGTCGAGTCTTTGAAAGGCTTTCTCAAGAGATTCCGTGCCAACAATTTAGTGTTAGTCTCATGATTGAGGTGGTAGATTCCGCTGCTGTCGCAAGTGAGATCCGATAGAATCGCTTGCACAGTTGAGAGACATTGATGCTGCAGTTTGAAGTGGGTGCAGGTTGAGAGAAATTGTCATCGCTGATGCCCAGAATGCTGCTGCCTTAGGCTCTCCATCTTGTGCGGCTATCGACATAATGCAAAACGATTAAGGCACCACGATAGGAGTCATCTTTCTTAGTTCCGATATTGCTTGGTTCGAAGTTTTTTTTTTCAAAGTGTCGTCTTGTGCGAGCTCCTAGTTGGTGATGGCCAAAGTCTTGTGCTCATTGTGACTTGAACCCTCGCATTCATTTTCAGACCGTTGCGGCAACCACACATCGTAGCAGAATTCATTGGAGAGATTATTCTTGGCCCATTTGTGTAGCACGTGGAAAGACCAAGTGGAGCCATGTCACACATACACAGGCAAATAAGTGCAATTTTTAATTTTTTGAAGAGGTACTCAAATTTGGCCGGGATTAACTATCATTTTTTTATAGTTTTTGGGGATATGTAATTTATATTTGAGAGGCTTCATTTATGTAATCCATAATGATCATAGCTTATATTTCTTAAGTTTATTGGACATTTGTAATTGCAAAGTAAATCTTATAGTGAGGAACTTTTAGGTCAAAGTAAGATTAAGAACACTTTTTAGGTCAAAGTAAGATTAAGAACACTTGAAAATGAATTATAGTAAGGTCATTGTTTGGGAAATGCATAAATCAACTCGAGTTTGAAGAAGTTTGGGATGTGGTCAGTGGCAGCACTACACGACATAAGACAAATGTTGATGAGCAGAAGAAATTTGATCAAGCCGATAAAAAGGAAAAATTGATAATTTTGTTCATTGTTTCTGATGAAGTTCGACCTTTCATTCGAGAACTCGTCCACAACGAAAGATGCATGGGACAAGCTCAAGATGATATATGAGGTGAAGAATCAGAATTAGATCCTGAATTTGCAGAGTCAACTACATGGCCTAAAAACGAAAAAATGGAGAACAATTGGAATCCTTCCTAAAAAGGATTGCAGAGTTCAGAGCCTCACTACAAGCATTGGGAGAAATAATTGATGATGCATTTTTGGTGCCTATTGTTCTACATGCACTACCTTCCAGATATAAAGTTTTTGTGACAACTTTGAGTGTCATAGAGACGATGCCCACTTTTGAAAAGTTGGTGAATCTATTGCAGAAAGAAGAATCTTTAACGCATGAACATGAGGAGGAGGATCATGCCATGACCACTCGTCATAAAGGCAAGAAGTCTATGAAGCAGTGTCCAATACGTGAAGAGTCGGATATGATGTGAAAAATTGTTGGAACAATTCCTTCAACAAAGGATCATCCAACAAACCACATCCAAAGAAGCCACTTCAAAGTGGCAAACCACAATGGGAGCAGAAGAACGAACAAAAACAACAAAGCAATGTTGCTAAAGTAGAAGATTCTCCAGATGAAGAATACATGCTTTCAGCCCACACTTCAGAAGATGGTTCACAATATGCTTCTATATGGTATGTGGACTCAGGTGCTACAAAGCACATGACTGGTCAGAAGGAGTGGTTTCTCACATTGAAACCCCATCATGGTACGGTCACTCTTGGAGATGATACCACTCATGAAATCAAAGGTATTGGTGACATCTCTTTGAAGTTTGGTATTAACCGTTGCAGGATTACTAATGTCTTGTACGTGCCAGGACTTACCAAAATCTCCTTTCTGTTAATCAATTTCTTGACTACAACCTTCAGATTGAGTTTGATAGCCATCAGGATACAAAGATTTGTCTTATCAAAGATAAGTCTAAAAATGAAAAGATTGTTGCCAGTGCTACTAAGATTGGAAAAATGTTCAGGCTTGATACAGTTGCTAATAATCAAGCCTTAGTGACTAAGGATGAAGATCTTACTCTGCTTTGGCATCGTAGATTTGATCATTTAAGCACTAGTTACTTGCTAACGCTTAGTAAGAAATGCATGGTCAAAGGGCTTCCCTCATAGTGGAGTGCTATTTGTTCTAGTTGCATTTTTGGAAAACAACATAGTGCACCCTTTTATCGTAGTGAGCATCGTGCAAGCGAACATTTGCAGCTGGTGCATACCGATTTGTTCGGGCCTATGCCACCTAGTCACAATGGCTACAAGTACTTTTAGTTGTTTGTTGATGATCATACAAGGAAAATGTGGGTATATTGCTTGTAGCATAAAGATGAAGCTCTATCATATTTCAAAGAGTTTTGCACTCAGGTGGAGAAAAATACGAATCACTGATTTCGTATCCTCCTCTGTCATCAACCTCTTATGCCAAGCACGATCACCGGATCGATGATTTAGTATTGCCAGTAGAATCTCAATAAATCTTCCATGAACGGTTGCAAGTAGATGGTTTGTCGCACCTATATGCAATTCATTCCAGCTTATTCCATGCAATGTGAAAACTTGCTTAATATTTCAACTTAAAAAATCTTGTGTAAATTGTTTTACCTCCATCGTAAGTTGCTTCCAACAATTGATTGACTGTTTGCTTTCAACCATACTTACAATCTATTATTATAGCTATCTCACCAAAATTATTACGTTGAGAGGCACAAATCCTGTTGTGTCGAAGGAGAACTTGGACGGTTTGAGTCTTATCGCTTTTATCAACTTCGTGTAGTGGCATATTGTCATCCTTGTTTAGAGCTCTACCCAATAAGGGTTTGTCTCAAAGAATCTGTGTAACGAGATTCAGATATCCCTTCCTTGCAATAATATGTAAGAGCAATATCTCCTTGGACTGTAGCATCATGCAGATCACTCGAGTCCTACTGAAATAATATTTGGATTATAGAACGATCACCCTTCTCCAAAGCAAGGAAGAGTTCCTTATTCATCCTCTTCTGGTTTTTTCTATTTTTTTATAATATAGAATGCATCGAAAACGGGAACAAAAGTTCTCCACAATCTGTGTGGATAGCAGTTGTCTGCAAAAGCTAAGCAACAAAGAGGGGTTGGGCTTAAATCTTGCAGTACGAGATAGTTTCTGATAAAAGCAAGTGAACCATACATTCATGTTCTTTTTAGACCAAGTGTAACTGACTCGAGAAACTATAGTGGGTTAATTTATTTTACGACAACCATAGTTAGTCCTTGGCGGTCGTTTCTCTGCTATTGGCATTTGTATGGGGTTTGTGTTATGCCACATTTTTTTCACGTTATCACATATGGAGCTTGTGGCGGTAATAATCTTTGTGGAGATTTGAACCCAAATCTTCATTATAAAAGTATATATGATTTAGTTAGCATTTGAACTCATCAATTCGAGAGAGAAATTGTATTCTCACTTGTCATCGTTGGCATTAGAAAGATGTCATAAAAGTTTGTATGAAAGTTTGAAGACATAGAAATACTTTTTCGAACTCTGGAAGAACATAAATTCCAAGAATAGAATTGTTTTGGGATCTTGTGGCACACTCCAAGGAGAGATTGCTCTGCATATTGCTATTAGGGAAGGCTATCTGAATCTCGTTATATGGATTCATCAAGACAAACTCTTATTGGCTAGAGCTCTAAACGAGGATGTCAATATGCCACTGCACGAACCTGTTAAAAGCGATAAGCTTGAAATCATCCAAATTGTCCTTCAACATAATAATTTTGGTGAGACAACTTTAATAATAGCTTGTAAGTATGGCTGTAAGCAAACAATCAATCAATTGTTGGAAGCAACTTATGATGGGGGTAAGACAATTTATACAATTTTTTTTAAGTCGAAATATTTAGTAAGTTTTTCACATTGCATAGAAGAAGGTGGGTTGAATTGCATACATGTGTGATAGGCCATCTGCTTGCAGCCATTCATGGAGGATCTCTTGAGATTGCATCGACAATACTAAATCATCGACAATACTAAATCATCGCGCTGATGATTGTGTTTGGCATAAGAGGCTGATGAAAGAGGAGGATATGTTTGGAAGGTGTGCAATTCATATAGTAGCGATCAAAGACCGTTGGGACATTATCGCCGAATTTATGTCTAGAATGTGAGACTCTGTCGAAATTCGTAGTGTAGATCATAAATCTGTTTTGCACTTTGTCCTTGAATATAATCGGATTAAGGTATTCAAGAATCTTCTAGCAGGCAAAGAGGAACAAGAAGTGGTAGAATTGGTGGGCCGCAACCATGACTTTTTCTCACAATACAACATTACATTTGGCAGCAAAAAATGGGGTGGATTTTCAGGTTTGAGGTCCTCAGCTTTGTCCATCTTGTTTTTCTAGTTTTGATCATTCATTTTTCTCTGCTTATTCTAAACATTGTTCAAGTGTAGGGTTATGTAAACGGATGATTTGTTATTGTAAGGAATTTGAAAGTAACTTTTACGTTTGTAGAAATATTTAGCTAATATAATTTCAAGCATAAAAAACAGAGGAAAACAGGGCATTGTAAAATTGAGCTGAAAATAGATTTACTTTAAAAATGAGAGATTCATAATATAATTTAATTTTAAAATGATGCATTCTAATGTATTGATCAACATTCAATTAATTATCCTCAATGAATTCCCAATGCGGATACTCTTGATCTCTAATATGGCTATTGAATAAGTGTTGGCCAATGCACATGTTATATTTTGATCTTGGATCAATAAGAGATTGAGTTAGTGAGATGGAATAGGAATTATTAAGTATGAAATGATTCACAATAAATGTTTTGTGGGAGTTTCTCATCGGAAAATATATTCAATTAAGTAGGAGGATAAGAAGCCATGTTTTTTTCCAATCTAATAGATGGACAATAGGAAATGTGAGTAAATTAGCACTGAATAGAGTTAAAAGAAAACTAGGCATAGATTCTTGGAATTTCGTAAATTTTTTGGAATGTTTAAAAGCTATTTTGCGTTCCTCTCATTATATCTAATACCACATATACTAAAATCATCAGCAATTAAATTCCTTATTAGAGAAAGTGATAATGTCAAAACATTCACCAATATAGGTGAGAAAAATATTAGAGAAAAAAAAAAGATTTTTTCAAATGGCTCAGGTCCAAGGATGAGAAGGCCTTAAGGATGATGATAAAATGGAAAAACAACTTAATTATTCTTGCACTATAATGAGTAGGAGGTTATCGATGCTCTTTGATAAGGGTTAGCAAATTAATGACTTTTTGTCATTTGTGATTTCCCTTTCAAAATTTTAGACTTTTGATATTTTAAAGGGTATACACCATTTTCATAGGAGGGTACATATTTAAGGAATTTCATGTTAGTAGCTAGATTCTATAGTTTTTGAAATGTGCGCATAAATCTATTAAAGGAGATTTAAAAAAATTACATTGTCTTGAATTGATTTTAAGTAGTCTTTTAATAAAGATGTTTTGCAATTATGATCTATCGAAGGGACAGTGATATGTCGGAGGTTTGTTTCCTCCACATTTTCTGTTAAATAGGAATAATTTTGTTTCAGTGTATCATGCAATTAAGAAAACCTTGGAGCTGCGGAACTCAAATCATTTGTAGACAGTTTTATTTAGATATGCAAGAGAGGTTGATTATGAGTTAGCAGAAAGGATAAGGATAAGGGTGAATGCAATTATGGTGCTTCTCACACATGATCATGATCCCCCAATCCTAGCTCCGCCAGTGGTTGCAGAGGCTGATAGTGTTTCTCCTCGCTGTCGCAATGCTATGGGCTTCAATCTGAATGCTCTGCCTCCTGTGCAGTCTGTTGTGGGCAATCTACATGAACATCAAGATGAAAATGGTGATCAAATAGACTAGATGGAGGAATGAAATCTTTGTTTTTTGGTTTCGTCAGAATTTTGCATATGGAAAGCCTCTCATATTTTGTCTACTTTATATGCTTGCTAATGTAATGATCAAAAATGGCCTTTGGTTGAATTTTTGCTTGGCCTCAAAAGAATACTGTAGCTTTTGGGATTTTGAGCCAAATATTGACATTCTCAAATGTTTTTTGTAATATTGGAGGGATCAGGGGATAGTTATTCGCTATTGAGAGCCATGAAAATATGAAAAATTGTATATCTTTTATTATTAACATAAATATATATATAGGCATACAACCTTTTGCTTAACAACTAGCACTTGCACCAGAAGGGGTGCAAGGGGTACGCCGATAGATAATTATATGTAATTAAACATATTAAAAATTGTAGTTTTTACTGTATGTACAAGTTTGTAATAGGAATTTGAATACATAGATTAATTATATAGAAAAATTTGAAATATATAGATAATTATATAAAAGTTTGTTGCATTACAATTTTTTTTATAGCGAATTGAAAGATTAAAGCATAACAATTTTAGATATGATGCTTTTGTAGTCGATCGTTTGATGTTCCTTTATGAAAAGAGCCAACACAAACAGTTTGTGGTGTACATCTATTTGTTTTTACACATGTAAGAAAAAAGTTAGTAGACATGCACCATAATCATAGTGATTTTTTTTTGTTTTTGAAAAATACACAATATAGGATCCAATGTAAGTAGTTGTTAGAAGGAAATGTACATAAATGTAGGTTTTTGACTATCTAAAGTGCGTAAGGCCAACAATTTTTTAGAGTAATGTCAATAGAAACATAATTAACGATAACATTTAATCAACCAAATCTTAGCATGTAATTTTGAAATAGCAGTCTTAGTAGCCATCTCTTTTTATATCCATTACCAGGCTTCAGATTTAGACATATTTAATGTGATTTAGACAACTCTTCTTTACTTGCAGATGATCTACGACTTTGCGTAATTCATACTAGTGGAATTAAAAGCATCAAGTGAACTATCGATGCATTCCCATTTTTTTGTTAAAGGGAATTTTGGAAACTTGGATTGACTGTCGAATTTCTTAGTATGGTTACATAAAATGAATTTGTCTTTGTCATTCATCTACAAATTATAGATAGTATAATCCACTCTCAACTATTAAATAAAAATCAAATGGTATAATCCATTTAGAAAACCTTTCTTGACATCTATTCTTGTCAATCAAGGTGGCTTTATTAAATTTGAATATAAAGATATAAAAATGACAGAGAGGTGATGATGTAATATATAAGTAGAAGCAGAATCAACAATGCTCCATCCAATCTGATAGATCAGCTCCATTTATATTTACCATGTACTTCACAATCTTTAGTTTATTTTGTACTATTTGGAAAGGCTCCCAAGATAGGGCTAATAATTTATAACATCTGAGACCAAAAGCAAGAGGAAAAATCAAATCCTATGGATTTGTGTAAAGAAAAATGTATTCCTTCAAAATATTGGAGTTCCTTTTACTGTCAAATCATTTATTCAGTTTATTGTTTGCATATAGCAGTATTTTTTTTGCTAAAACAATCAGGTGTCTCACTTCCAAAAATTCAAGGCTTTCAAGCTACCCATCTCAACAATAACATCCAACAACCTTGACAATCAGCCAACAAATGAACCTTCTTTTGCTTCATATTTTTTGCATCAAATTCTATTTAGTTTCCTTGCGAATCACCCAACCCCCCATAAAAAGAATAAGGAACCGAAATCAAAACATTTGATCCAACTTGAAAATGATGAATACCCACTCAACAACATAAAATAAGTATATAAATCATTGAAATCCTTTACAATGACTCAAAATGGGTACGCAGACATGATGATTCACACTGTAATACAAACTAGGTATGTTAAATATGAATACCCATATAAGCAACATGGGAAAGGGTATCATCATCATCACAACTAAAATGCTAAAACACTACCAATACCTACCCATTGCCTCCCATTCTCTCAGCAACTTCGAGGATATACAATGGATTAATTGCCACATATCATTATATTACTAATAATACATAAAATATAGTACTTAAATCATTGTTTTTTCCATTTATCATGATCATGTATATGTCTTCTTCCAGTCCAATACTGTTGATAAAAAGTTATGCCAAATCTAATAATCTCCAGCTTTGAGCTGGGAATGAAATATGAATATACTTAGGGATTATCTAACTATTATGTGGCCATTCGTTGTTTGCAACCCCCTAGTTACTGTGGACAAAGGGCCCAACTATCCAATTCACCAAATCCTAACTAAATGTACTAAAAAAGATAATATATGTTGAAGATTCAAAAACAATAAACAATCATCCTACAAAAGCTAACATCGTAGCTAATAGATTCCAAAATATTAAACTCTCTATACCATGGCAAGTGAGTTACATCAAGTTTTTGCACAAGTTGTGTCATGCTATCATTAGTCTGAACTTGTATTTATCATTTTGTTAATAACCTATTTGAAAGATCCAAGTTGTGCCCCTATAGTTTACTTCATGTGTCAAAGTTTTCATATAATTTAATTTACCATATGTCACTGTGAAAAGAGGCCAACATGGTTCTTTAAATGAAGATCATAAACCCTTTCAAAGGACCTACAAATTATATTAAAAGACAACCCAACACACTAAATCTGAATAAAAGAAAAATAAAAGAGGTTTCAAGAAAGCATTTGCAAAACCCATAACAACCTCCTCGCTCAAAAATTAATTATCTTTCATATTCCCTTCAAAAATTTCACATTTTTTTAGTTAAATTAAAGTGGGACTGACTGTTTTGGTGATGAATAATACATTATCCAACACTCATTCTTTAATATTTTTGGGGATCAATAAAACTATCTGGTTTCCTCACATGCTATTACAATTGCTTTGAGCATTTAATTGCAGAAATGGTCGTGGATAGAAATCCATAGATTAGTTAGAGCGGATACCAAGCAAACAACATGAAAAAAGGTCTAAAATTCACCAATTGGGCAAGATCTATTCACTGAAGAAGCTGAAAAAATCTCCAAAGAATCTAAAACTGAACCGTAACAATAAAATTTACATTTCCAACTTTTTGCATCTCCAATTTCATGAAGATTGAGAATTTTTTGAGTGAAAACCCATAAAATCAAATAAAAAATAATTGTCATTAACAACGTGATCTCAATATAAACACAATAATATACATTGGTACACAAATAAATTAAGAATGTCCATCCATAGTACAATAAGCATCAATTCTACAATACCCTTACCAAAAAAAAAGATCTGCTAAATTTTGGGCCATAAACCATTCAAAAGTGCAATAGACACCAATATTTTTAAAAAAAGAATCTTATTATATATAAGTATATAAGCACAATACAATATTATTATCAATGCAAACAACAAATATATTCAAATATTTTATCATGAGAAACATAATTATATATTTTTGACGTAATTAATAATGCCAGGATTAATATCCAAGTGATAATTGCATTTTAATAAACATGTGTTTTTCTACTGGGTGAAATGTGGAATGTCTGGGGAGTTCCATTAATCTGCAACAAGTTCCCAAGCAATATCGAGGGGAGTAATTGAAATGAAACGAAGCAAGTAACTCATATAGATAACAACACTCACTGATTAAAGAGAATCATGAAAATGAAATGCAAAATCATTTAAACTATAATCCACAAGATATAATTGCATAAGGCATCCAAAAGAAAATATAGGTTCTAACTATTTTACAATAGGAACACAATCCACTTGTTTAAGTACAAACTATTTCACAAAATGAGAACATTGCTTCAACATTTTGGTGTGAGTTAACTATGGAAGAAAACATTCCTCTTATCCACTACAACCTATCTCACAAAATGGGAATATCATTGTTTCCCATGTGAGAAGCTTGTTTTGATCTTATAGTGTGAATTATATTTACAAGTACAATGACCTTAAATTATGGAATATTTAAATAGATTTAAATACTACTTACTGATCCAATTTTTATTAGAACTTTGGTGTTTCCAAAAAGAAATAGCAATGCTTATAAAATATGAAAAATTAAAAAGCTTCAACAAAACCCCCACCAACTCCACAGCAGGCTGTCTTTGTATTATCAAATCCTACATATAAATGAAGGTAAAAACATAATCACTAACCAACTCTGGTAAAACATGTTCAAAATACATGCATTCACAGGTTTATAACTACACCATACCATATTGAGTAGGGCTCAAGAGGACCTTGTGTGCACTAGTATAATTTGCATACACAATTAATGTGTTGGGATGTTTTTTCCTCAATCCTTCCAAGCCTTGCCGCAACAATGCGTTATGTGACTCTGCTTGTTGGTTCACACTTCTAATGCATCCAAGTTGATCTTGATCTTTAGTGGAGCCTAAAGTCATTGCCATTGGTAGGAAACCAGTGAGAGGCACTGCTTCGTATAAGTTGATCTCACATTCTCCATGTAAATGTCTGAGATTGTAATGTTAGTAATGATGCCACCTCTACCCACATTGGTTTTGAGTCTAATGCTAGTTCCAGAGTTGAAAATGTTGACATGTTGTATAAGACTGTCGTGGATGCCACCTGAAGTCTCGCTACCGATGGCAATGCTTGAAAAGCTTGAACTGATGCCTGTTACTCGATGAACTATCATGTTGGAGCTTGGGTGCCCATATGCTATTCCATATTCATCCCAACTGATTTTTATGGCAACTAAATCATCCCCATTATTCACATAGTAGTCTTCAATACAAACGTTTGAGCTGGAATCTGCACACTCAATTCAACTTCATTTAGTACAACAGTTTGATTTTCTCAATCCATTCAATTTATCTACATTAAGAAAAGCTATTTCCATGGATAAAAGCCTTCTTGGGCAAGCAGCATCATGAGTAATGATCCTACTTCAAAATAAATCATGTTTGATTTGAAGCAGCCACCATAATTTAAGAAGGAAAAAAGCCATGCCTTGAACCACAACAGAGCGACTAGCTCAAGTGACAAAAGCACCTAAGCATAGTCCTATGTTCACAATTACCAGGTAATAGGTGAATTTTGACAGGATCACTTCTGAATCAAACTGTTATTCTAAAGAATAGGTTTCAAATCTCAATAATGTGGTAAAAGAAAAGAGACTTATAAGTAGAAGTTTTATGTAGATTTTGAAAGGAAAGATAGTTCATTATATAGGGGTGGTTGCTTTTATTTTTGCTGCAAGTGACCAATATAATATAATTTAATTTAATTTAGATATTACTATCTACAAATGGACCAGAATGGCTAATGGGATCCATGAAATAATACGTAACTCAAAAGTGCATAAAAGGAAATCCTGATGCATTTGTAAAATTTGGGAATGTGATTACTTCTCTTAAAAACTGAAGCTACTATAGTTAAGGATAGAAAATTTTAGTTGGAATGTGGATGTGAGGGCTATTGCCAAAATATTAATTGTGAGACAAGATAGCTCTATAAAGCATAAAATGCCCTTAAAGCTTTGCCAATCCAGAAGTAAATCTTGGGGTGCACTAAGTTTTAAGAGAATTTTACATTTTAGTAGCAAATAGCTGCACTAAGTTTTCAGAGAATTTTACATTTAGTAGTAAATAGGTGCACTATCTTCTAGTTATAGGATAGAGGCTCTTAGATTTACTCATTTGCAACCTTCCAGAAAACTACACTACATCAACCACTGAAATTCTTATCCAAGGGAAAGAAATCCAGATCAATATTCCATACATACTAGGATTGATTCCATCTATATTGGGGGAATCTGCTAGAGCTAAAATGGTCACTCGGCGTATCACTACATTGCTGTCACCAAAAAAAAAATTTAACTCAAAAGATTCAGAAACCCTAGCTTGAAATAAACCCTGAACTGGAACAGGTAATGTAAAATCCCAAACTAACCTTTAGTAGATGGGATGCATGTTCCAGAATGGCGAATTTAGAAGAACAACATTCGAGATTATAACATCTCTTGAGTTCATAATTTTGACTAAATTCCCTCTAGTATACTTTAAAGAGCTGTCTCACTGCATATTCCACCACACTTCCCTGTCCATTGATGGTTACGTTTTCACCTACAAAAATAAATAAAACAAGTAAGAAAACAAAACAAATAAGAAAATAAAACAAATTTTAGCTGTTGAGAAAGGTAGGAGAAGAGAATCACTAGTGATAACGACGTCCTCAAGGCTGTCTCCATGTATAAAGCTAATATACCTTATGCCTGGACACTCCTTCCCTTTGCCGTATGAGGGAAGTGGATTAATCAAAGGCCATGCCCCCGTATCCTGTTCATCCATTAAACACGTTAACCTAGAGATCCAACAATGTAAACTTAAATCAAAACTAGTAAACTTGAGAATTCAATAGAAAGAAGTAGCTTAAAGTTCAAACCACCTGAGAAGCCTTGATTACAACATTCTTCACCAAATAGAGAGTCATATGACTGGTAAGATTGAAGCTTCCAGTAAGCCAAATTCCAGTTGGAATATAAAGTAAAATGCTCTCCAATACTGTTACGCTTGCGAATAGTACTGATTGCAGCCTAGAACACTTTGGTATTAAGGGTTTTCCCATTGCCTATAGCTCCAAACCGTCTGATAGACATTATGTTCTGTCATCTTTTCCTTGGCACTATTCCGGCACAGCTCTCCGGGACACCATTTGTAGTTCCAACAAAGCTTACTATAAAGGCCCATTGAATTAATCCCAGAAGCAACAGTATCCGTAACATCATTGGACAAGGAAAATCTGAGAAGAAAAATCTAACAGGAGAAGCTCAAAAACAAGAATCAGAGCATAAAATATCAAGCATAAAAGTTGTAATGATAGATGCTAGTTGCAAGCTTTTAGTAGAGGTAAATTGTCATGACAGATACCAGGTGCAACAAAAATGAAATTATCTGCATTAATAAATGCAGAGGATGGAATTTGATGGCGTAAGCGGTAGGTTTTTTACCAGGTGGAGGATGATATTTCCAGATTTGACGCGATTTCACATCTGGAAGGTACGTTCTACATCGTTCTAGCTCCTTCTGTATACTGCATTTACTTTTACTTGGTTCACGATGCAAGCATTAAACTCATTCTATTGCCATTTATAGCGTTGGCAAGTGGGTTCCAGCATGTCAGATCAACGACAAATATTACTAGTGTTGGCGGGTGGGTTCCAACATGTTAGATAAATGACAAACATTATTACCGGCAATCTGCCAAAAGTTTGAAGAGAAACCATGGTAGTTCGACGGCGTGAGACTTGTTTCAGGCTGAAGCTCATGCAATATATAGCCTTTCGGCTAAAAAAAAAGAAAATATGTTTTGCTAAATTAGTATCATTAATCATTAATATGTGCATTTGATCATTAGGCACATTCGAATAGATTGACAACTATTACTCTAAGGCCCATGTTAACATTGATTTTTGGTTTGGATCCTAGGTGGTCTATGGGACAATACTTTTAGATGAGGACATAGATACGTTGTAGGCATTCAAAATGAAACTGGAGAGAAGAGAATTATATAGATAATGGTTTTAGAACTGCAATGTATTATTTTATTTACACATGTTTTGTATGTGACAAACTCATGGAAATGTATGGATGTATATTTAATCCTATGTAATGCGTAAAATTTCTTTGAGCTAATACTTATTTTCTTATGATATAGATGTACATTCATAACTAATACCCATGTAATTATGATATAGATGTATATTTAATACCCATGTAATTATGATATAGATGTATATTTAGGATTGACATGAGTGAGAAGGAAAAGGTCATTATAAAGTTTGAGTTGGTTAGCACCTATTTGTGATGCTTCATCTTCCAATTGTGAGGATTCTAGATGCACATTATACCAAAAAGTGACATATCATGAAAGGACTCTAGAAGATGCATTAGACTATTGTGTGATTCTTTGAGATGTGTGAAATTTTGCATTTAGTTCAAAACTATGCACCTTATTTACACTAATGTGTGAGGGTACAAGTGTGGTGCAAAACATAGATAGAGTTGGTAAAATTTTGTAGCATGATTATTAATATTGCATAGAAATGGATAAAAATAAGTAAATGGATGACTTATAAATTCAAAAGTATAGCTCTTAGTGGCATGCTGTGCAAAATATGTATAATAGTTTTTATTGTTGTGTACATAGTGCATGGTGTAATGAGTTACATGTGGAATTGTACACTATGGCGTAAATTTCTATTGGTGCATACATTTGCACCATAGAGTATGAATCATTCCCCCCTGATTGAATGATAATAATCTTGATTATGTTAAAGGAAACTTGTACAATCTAGCATAGAGATCAAGTGTGACATGTTTGACTCATAGAATCACTTCTAGAGTTCACTATCTCTTTCCACTTGCTAATATGGTGATGCTCTATGGGTTGGATGTGTAATCACCTTGGTGGTTAAGTAGGTAAGGATTCTTAAGAATTATGTCACTAATTGGTGTGATATGTCATTATCTTCTCATATAAAGGATGAATAACATATGAGAGAAAACATTGATGCATGGCATATATAACTCTAGTGCTATGGGAATTGACCCTTCTCAAATTATAAGGCTATGGATGAGTAATGGTCAGAAAATTTAGATACATGATACTAGTTTCAAAAATTATTTTCTTCATTTCTACAACCATCTTGACATAAAAAAATGACTTCCCTAATACCAAAGAAACTAGAGGCTATGAACTAGAAACTATGAATTTGTGCATAGGGAAAACCACAAAAAAATAGAAATATAATTGTTCACCCATTTGTTATCTACTAATCAAAAATTCCAAACTCTTCTTGAATATTATAGTGTTGTGATCTTGTAAGTAAGGTATGTATTACCTTTTAGGGAGGCCTCAATCCTTAAACATTGATTAATCTATGTCGAAACAGCCAATGAAGATGCATAATTGTTTACAAATTTGTCTTCGGTTTGCTATTTCCATAGTTAGCCTGCCTATTTTTTACGAGAAATATTGACTAAAGGTTTTTTGGCGGTCTATGATTGGGGTTTCAGATGGGTCTATGTAATGTCCCTTCTTTAGACAACTCAGTTTATAGTGGAGGTTGGCCTACTATTAGGGTTCCCGTAGGTCAGCAAAATGGTTAGGTGACCCAACCGAGGGCTGTGGAGTTTAGCTGGGAGCCTTATGAACCTTTCAGTTTGTAGTTCAGTTGATGAATCCAGGGTTAAAGTGAAAATACTAAGGTTTGCTTTAATGAATAGTAAAAGGTGAATAGTAACTGAAAATCATGAAGTGAATAGTGAAAAGTGCCCCCATCCTAGCAATTGAAGCTATTTTTAAAAAGTGGCCCTTTTCTTTGGATGAGGAAAGACCCTCAAGTTGGGCATAGCCTTTTGATAGGGAATATTTTATTGATTTTTATTAAAAGGTCCATGAGAGGTTATAAAGTAATGTGTTGGGCTCCTTTTTGAGCATTCTATTCTCATTTTGACAAAAAAAATTTTTAGGTTGAGCTCTGGGGAAGGGTTTCAACATTGTTTTAGTCTTCTTGGAACAAAAACTTTCAAAGGCTATCGTGAATTGGACGAGAACCCAGTTCACCTTTAGGGAGGGCCTACTTTGGGTCTTCATTTGGGCTTTATTGGATGAGTTTCAGGTATATATTTTTCAAATATGATTTTGTAGCGGTATTATATCAGCATAACAACAGATCAGGAGCAACCATAAGCATTATAGGCTTTCTCAAGGCCTTGGCAACTCATTTTATACCATACCTCAGCTTGCTGCATCATTTCAAGATCACAGGCTTCAAACCCTAGGTGCTACGAAGGGTTTCATACCAATTATTGGATCTGATTTGCATATTCAATTAGCTAGAAATTCATATCAGACCTTGTGGCAAATTTGTGAAGCTGGGAAGAAGCTGAAAATGGTTTGTCTTGTTGTTGATGTTTATATTAGATTTTTATATGCAGATTTGTGGTATGTACAATAACATTTGAGCCAATAAATTCATCATTATTGCTCTTTATTTAAATTGTATAATTTAATTAAGTTTTAGCAGTAATTTCCTTCTTTCTAATTTGCAATATTGTTGCATAAATCAACATTCAACAAAAATACACAAAAAATCAGAAAAATGCAAAAAAGAACAAAAACCTTCCTAATGGCTGGTCAAAGACTTTGAAAAGGCAAAACTAAAAAAATCAGATCAAATTTGGGTTGGGGATCTTTCAGTCTGCAAATTGTCAGATGTTTTGTGGGCATTACGAGGCAAGAGAAGGCGTAGAAATCATTTTTGTTTGCAAATTGTCAGAGGCTCTGTGAGCATTACTAGATAGGAGAAGGTGATTAGGATTTTAAGTGTGATGGCGAGTTGACAGAGTGGCAATTTTTGCATGCAAAAGAGGTTTGCCCCAATATAGATGGTGGTTGGCGTGTCAAACTGATGCGGTTTTTGCCATGCAATAGATTTGCAGAAAACACTGAAAAACCCACAAATATATCAATGGTGTCGAACAATAGCGGTAGGTTTTTAGCCCACCAGCTCAGTAATAGTCTGTCCGTCTTAGGACGCCTTGAGCAATACAATTACAAGCAACCAACGACGAGCTCTACGACAGTACCTTACACGAGGGGAGACATGAACAAATCGGGCGAATTGGGGAAAATGTTTGAAATACCAGTGGAAAATTCTAACAAGATGAAGAAATCGGGGTCGTTGTAGAAGATTTCTAGTTTCTCTCATTCAGGGACTCTTTCATCGGCATCTTGTGCAGAGTTTTCCTTAACCTTTGCTAATTTTACTCTGTCCACATCTGCAATTACATTTTCACATTCTCAAACTTTGGTGGTGTTCTTATTCATGATTACTATAAATTCTTCATTTATCACACGTTACCTTCTTGACTCATTTATCGCAATACCTTGACTCATAAAGTGACATAGCAGTCAATGCATTGGTTTCTTCAACAAAAGGTATTCTAAAGAAGGTTAACATGAGATTTATCGCACATGGAAGACATTTTGTTCATCCAGCTATCACATTGCTTTATTATTGTACTGTTTTTATCCTATGTCTCTACTTCAGAAAGTCTGCAAATTCTTCCCAGAAAGCTGCAACTGGTCCTTTTTAGAAAATCCCAGTCTCTTGTCCTTAGCTACTATTTAAAAAATAAATTAGAGTTTGGTTTTGGATTTTGGATGTTGTTGGTGGTGTACATTTTTTCCAAATTTTAGGGCTTTGGCAGTCAATAGGTAAATTTTTCTGCTTTTATGTTATTTATTTATTTTTGCTAGAATTTCAGGGACATCCCTGGAGACACTTGGAGATGGCTAGAATTGTTATACCAGAGCTGATACCCAATTTTAGGGGTTGAGAGATGCATCTTGCAGTTACAGTGCTTTAAAATTTTATATAGTTTATTTGCTTGAAGTGAGTTGAATGAGGCAGCCTCAGGTTTGCAGTTAAATAAAACACTTCAAATTTCAACAATCATCTCCGTAATTGGCTGATTTGACATGTTACATTTCCCACAGGATACCTTTCTTCAGAAGCTTTAGATCATGAGATATAAGCTGCCATGTTACTGTATCTTTAATCAAATCTTAACTCTTGCATTGAAATAAGTTGCACAATTTATGTGCAAAGGCATGCTCTGCACTTCAGCAAGTTGTACGAGGTAGCTGATTACTTGGAGTATAGTCCAGACTAACTTGCCCGTAATAGCTGTTGAAAAATTGAATGATACTACCTCTTTCCCATGCCATGGAAAGTATCTTACCTTCAAAAAGGAGTAATCTTACATGTGAAAACTTTATGTATCCTTTCTAAATGAACTACTACAAAAAATGGCACAAGTAAGGCCAAACACATATGGGTTGGAACAACACATATTAGGGAGTTATTAGTCCAATCAAAATGTTAGACCAAAAAAAATGACTTTTCATAGCATGAAGCTTATTATAACTAATTAATAATTTGCTGTCTGAAAATTGTGGTGTACTACTTTATATTTTGTCATTAGACCATCTGAAGTAGCAAATGGGATGGGACATGATCCTCCTGGTTTATTCTGTCACAAAACCACTAAAGCATTAAAAAGTCGCCTGTTGTCAGGTTAATTTAACCTCTTTTACTACAATTCCTACTCACCAATTAATACCATTGTCCTAGATTAATTGAGTTTGACTCTTATCATAGGAAAATCCATGTTTTAGAAGTTTCTCAAGTGTGTAACCCCATGCAATCATAGGTGAAGACAACCGTTTTCAAGTTCTTTTATTAGCAAATCAAACATCCATTTTTATGATTAGTCATTGTATAGCATTCACTTGTTAGTTGCATTTATGGCATTTTAAGGCCTACAAATAGGTTGTTGCATAGACAGTTGTTGTTGCATCAAAAGATCGACCTATTAATGTTTGATACAACCGCCAGAGTTAATGAATCTATGGGAGGCAGTTAAGCCATGTCACGAACCCAAGCGCTGTGTTGCACAATACAAGGAGACCAAGGGCACACATCTTGCAACACCTTCTAGCGTAAGGGGTTTGAACCTGTGACCCAGGCTCTGATACCAATTGTTGCACAAACGGTTGTCGTTGCACGAAAAGATTGACTTGTTAATGCTTGATACAATCGTCAAAGTTAATGAATCCACGGGAGGTGGTGAAGCCATGTCACAAACCCAAGCGCTTCAGTGCACAACACAAGGAGACCAAGGGTGCACACCTTGCAACATAGGTGGAATGCCATATCCAGAAACTTGGAACTAATCCTAACACTACAAAGGATGAATGGAATGAAGCAAGCCAGTATTGAATGGAATGAAGCAAGCCAGTATTCCCTCAGTGGATGAGTTCATTTCATTTTGGATGGAGATTTAGTATTAAAATTTCATGATTGCTCCTAGAATGTAATGCGTACAGTTTCTTCTTCTCAATAGGATAATAGTTATCAAATCTATTGGTTCAACCTTGTGATGGAATTTACTTTCCAAATGCAATTTATTTGTAACATACGTTATTGGCCATAAAGCTTCAATTGTGCCTTAGTATTGACCGTCATTACAGGTTAGATTGCAAATAACAATACTACTGAAGAGGTTTGTACTAGTGAATCTGACACTATTTTACACTGAAACATGTCTTATGTCATAAATCAAAGCTCTCTATCAATGCGTGAATGTTCAAATGCAGTATTTAATTTAATTTTTTGTCATTAAAGTATATTTGGATTATTCAGAAGTTACATGTAATGCTGCACCTAAGTTATTCACAACCTAGAAAGACAGGCATACGTATAGACCCAGAACATAATAAAACAGAAATCATCATAAAACAGGAAAATGAATGGGCAGAACATTATGAAGTATGCCTAGTAAAATCAAGTGTTATGACAGTCCAAAAGAAAGAATGTAAAGCATATATCCTTCATCCATACAAGAACCTTACTGTAAGTGATCTACAATGTGCCCTCAAACCCATCCTTGCTAATCACTTTTTTAAATTTTTTCTTCAGAAAATCAACCTTTAGTTAACATGTTATCTTTCCTTAGCAACAGAAAAAATTTCATATGTTTGCTCTTTATAATTCTTTGTCAGGCAATCCTACTTTAACTTTTTCTCTCATTATTTTCTACCTTATGCAGATTGACTATAAGAAATGAATGTATGTTCGAAACTTCCTACAACATGACAGAAACAATGTGTAGTTACTGCAACTTAACAATGTAAATGCATTACAGCATAGCCAAGGGTAATTATGAGGAGAGACTTTCAGGGTGCATTGTGTTTCATCTCATGCATTCAATAAAGAGAACAAAGAACAACATTGCATGGATAAACTAATTGTTTGAGTAGCTGTACTAGTTTTTATCTTAGTCAAAACCAGGATCAGCTGTTTTGAACTATTCTTTGGTTGCAGGTTGCAACTAAGGATAAAACAGTGTACAAATCAATCTACAATAGTTTCATGTTGAAGTTACCTTCCAGCCCCTAAGGGCTATGTTCTTCACAATATCTTATAAATGCAGTATTTTTAACTTCAGCTTTAAGGCATCAGACAGCTCCTCACAATCCAGTTTTTCTCTCCAGTCTACCAGGAGGCTAATTGCTTGAGGGTTGATTTCTACATGGTGCGCATGTAATTCTGCAAATTGCTACACCCACTTTTCAATTGAGTTGAAGGATTCTCCTAGCACTTGAGTTATTTTATTCTGCTTAGTAAAAAGAACTTCAAGGCAAGGATGTTCTCATTTACAGACACAGTAAATCAAATCATGACATTAAGGTCTTAGTCAATCATTTGGCCACAATGTGTTCAATGATAATGTCCTTACTCAAGTGGTGATCCATTACAGTAGCACTTTTCTAATGGACTTCTTTCAACTTATATTTTCCCTAAATTGAGTTCTACAACTCAAAGTCACCTCCAGGCGCTTCTATTTGTAGCATTGGAGCATAATTCTATATTTCTATCCTCCAGGGCTTTGGGAGTGTTAGTACACTCTTTAATTGCACTACATTAATAGCAAATATATATATTGCATTGCGGTAATACATTGAGTTTTAGAAGCCATTATGTTGCTGAAATTTGAATAGATCTATAATCTGCACAACTTTCCTCTTAGGGTTAATGGTGGAAATGAACTCCTTTTCAACACACACCACCTTATTTGTTCATATTATTGATGACTACCACTATGTAATTCATAAAAAAGAGAGAACAATTATGCATAAATGAAAATTAGAAAAGGATAAGGAATAGGACAATTGTCAAGATTTATATAAATAACAAATTGACATCTAATTCACATTGATAAGGAACTCCAGTCCATGGAAAAACTCAACCATCATGAAATTGTGTACATGAAATCACTTTGCAAAAAATATGCCCTTGTGAGATATTATGCAAAATAATTGTTGGTACCATGCTCTCAAATATAGAATTCACTACAGCAAAACAATCATTATTTCAACCTAAAAGGTAATATTTCAATGCATCCAGAGTACGCTAATAGCACGTATATTTTGCATCCTCCAGATATGCAATTGACTTTGAACCCAACGTTTTAGTTCTTGAAGATAGGTTAATCTATATAGCAAATTATTTTTTAAACTAAACAGATCATGTTCTATTGATATTTCCCATTGCCAGAAGTATGGTTGTTGATTTGCATGAAATATGATTTGGTTCAAACTCCAGTTGTTTATTTATGATGCATCTTTTATATATGTATCCTTAGAAGTTAAAAAAAGAAAAGAAAAAAGATTTTAATCTTTTTGGGTTCTTCTTTAGACTTTATGTCTCCTTTTCCTTAATCCTTTGCTAATTTTACTCTGTCCACATCTGCAATTACATATGGCTATCTTTTTCCTTAATCCTTTGCTAATTTTACTCTGTCAACATCTGCAATTACATATGGCTATCTTTTATTTGTGTCAGCCATGCTTCACTGATTTGGCTATGTGATTGTTTCATTTTAACATTACTTTGGTTTAGATCAAACTGTCTGCTTATTATTGATCTTGTTAGTTCCTGCCATAGAACTATAGCAGAGGCCTCAATCCTTAAATGGTGATTAATCTATGTTGGAACAGCCAATGAGGATGCAGAATTGTTTGCAAACCTCAATCCTTAAATAGTGATTAATCTACACTGGAACAGCCAATGAGGATGCATAATTGTTTGAAAATTTGTTTTTGGTTTGCTATTTGCATAGTTAACCTGCATATTTTTTTATGGCAAATATTGACTGAAGGTTTTTTGGCGCTCTGTGATTGGGGCTTCAGATGGGTTTGCAGATTGTTAGAGGCTCTGTGGGCATTACGAGGCAAAAGAAGGCGTAGAAATCAATTTGGCTATGTAATTGTTTCATTTTAACTGTCTGCTTATTATTGATGTTGTAATTTCCTCAAAGAGGGGTCTTGAAAGAGATTGGAAATGTCAAACTAACAACATTACAGTGTTGTCCAGATACATGATATTTTGTTTGAGTCTGAAAGTCTAAAATCTTTAATTGTCTGCTTATTATGTTTCAAAGATTCATCAATCTAATTATTTCATTTTTAACATTACTTTGGACAGTCTAAACTAGCCCGTTTATGAAGCCTACAGTTGATTAAATTTTTATAGTAAAAATTTGTGATAATGTGCTTTTCAATTTGTTTTACTGTGATTTTTTTAATTTCTCTAGCATACCGTTTTGCTTTATAAATGATGATTGCATATCTGACACGTTTGAGAGCACTGGCACATTGATCATTGGATTTTTGTATTAAGATGATCACTAATTTTCCACCAAAATAGATGTTATGAAAGATGCTTTCTCTTGGATTGTTGCTTATCCTTGCACACATGCCTAGAGAACGGTTGCCCTTAATGGATTCTGATATTAACTATTAACAGTGACATAGTTAAATACTTAAATATGTACTTGTGATTACAGACCTGAAATTTTTAGGAGTTAATGCTTATTATCCCTGCATTCCATTTTTACATCTAAATCTCTGGCCCGTGTGACTAATCACAAGTACATGCCTGCCCTGGCTATTAATTCAGACACCCATAGTTGAGTTCTTTTCTAGCTAGCGAAGGCATGCAGCTGTTATTCATGCATGCTTGCGTGAGGCAAAGACTTAGGTGTATCAACATAATGGAAGGTTAATAGTCATTGCCCTTCAAACAAGAAAATTACATGGAAGACAACTTGATAAGTTCTCAGATAAAATTGGTACTCAACTTATAACACTTCAATCATGAGCATTTCTACAACTACAAACAATCAGACCTGCTATATAACGATAGCAAGAAACAAACATCCGTTAAGGGTTAGAGCAACTTCACCAACTTTTTTATAGCAGGTTGGTTAATGATTGTGCAACACAGGTTTTGCATGATCTATGTGGTGGTGGTCGTTGCATATTCGATGACACCTCCTCTAGAAAATAATCATTTCTCTCTTCGGTTTTTGTGCAATCCAATGTTATAAGTACAAATGTGTAAATAATGAAAGCATTGATTCTATTTAAGTGACAACTATCTAGTGGTGAAGAAGAATCCATTGAGGTATCAAGTGGGGAGCTATTGGCATGGTTATTTTGGATGTATACAAACATCTTCTTTTTGAAGATTTTGTTTAACATTGAAAAATGAGTTTGAAGGTGAAGGTTTAGATAAGTAATTTTGATGATAACTATCAGGGCTTTGTTACAACCATCCCTGAATTACTATTTGCTATTCACTTTAACTTGAATGCAATGTGAATTTATAAGACTATGATGATTGACAAGTTGAATGATTAGATGAAATATATATATATGAAAATGCAATGGTTAATGCAATGGAATTTATATAATGATATATTGGAAATGTGATGAATGCAATATGATGGAAATGGCTAACAACGTGTTTATGGTTGCCAAGTGGATGACAGGGTTGGATGTCGTGCCTCTAGTTGATGAGGGGGAGTATCACCTAAGAGAAGGAGATGGTTAAAAAGCCAGATAATAGGAGTCATCTGAGTTCGTCAAGTCATGCCTAGGTCGGGTTAGTAAGTGATATGTTCAGGTAAGTTGAACCTAGGTCATGTCTTGAGGTTGTTTATACCTAAGTTGTGATATAGGGAAATTTCCTTATGGAAGCCTTTAGGGTGTTAGCAGATTCTTTTATGGCAAAGTGAATAATTATATAAATATAAGAATAATTATGTTGATAATATCGTCTATTGTATATGGAAATGATAATGTGAGTTTTTTATGTGCTTATATGCTTTCGGGATGTTAGTATGTATTGTATATATATAAATAGGGAAGTATTTGTGCTTATATATATAGACATATGTTCATGAGGTAGATAGGGATATGTACATACATTTGTACTTATACAAATTTTATATAAGTATATATGTATGTGGATGTGCTTGGACATACAAGAATGTACATGTGTCTATATGTATAAATTTAATATATAATGTTAAGTTATAAAAATACAAACAAGTAATAATTGCATAATATTCAAGGGCTTATATTGGAAGAAATGACGATAAAACTTTAAGGTTTGGAACGCCTAATTAATAGGCCACTCATTTAGGCCGATCTATGCTGATGGGGCATAAATTAAATTCAAACAAATGGTAAAAATTAGAAGCCACGAGTTGGTTAAGCAAGTAATGACCTTTAAAATTTGAATAAAGTCATTTATTGCATAATCATAGGGAGACAAAGGTGATTTGCAAGAAGGCGAATCTGCTAACTATTATCGTATTAATATTACCATATTTTTTTTTAATTGTAGAGTACTATGTGCCTCGGAAAAGGCAGAATTATATGCTAAAGAAAAGGAATTGAAACAACTTTAAAAGGTGGTGCCAACTTCCACTTATTTTTGCTTTGACCAAGTCAATGTATTGAATGATTTTCAACAGATTTTTAGTGGTTAAGAGGAGTTAATCCACTCCTAAATTGGAGGCAAATGGGCAACTACCATCTGCTTTATAATAGCCTCATAAGAGGCCAAATTTTGGATATAAATAAAGCATCTAAGGTAGTCAATCTATTGCAAACAGTTTAACGAGGGAGTTGAGGAAACTTCTAGAAGTCTTCAAATTAATTCTTTGATGCTGTTGTCTAGGCGTGGAGGAGGATTTTCCAGACTGTCTCAACTGATCTGCATTAATTAGATTTAACTAACTTCATTAGTGGGCGCTAGTGGAGAAGAGGGTGGTTAAGTCCTCTTTTCTATATATTCTACTTGTTTACTCTATATTGGGGTTACGAAAAAGAAGAATAAAAGGTGTTTTTTTGCTGTTCATCGTTTTCTTATCATAAAGTCTGATAGTGTAGTTGTGGAAGCGTCCGAGGAGGTCTGCATTCTTGCTTAAAGTTTAAAGGATAAAGACTAGAAGTTTAAGAGGTTAAAGTATAGAGGCTGTGGCAAGTATTCAGAACAGTTGGAGAGCAAAACCTGAAGGTGTTAGCAGGCACGTTCTTTTTCTGATCTGATATTTAAGTCTACTTTCATGCATAGAGAGTTAAGTTGGAAAGTTCTTGAATATTTGAGTATTTCATGTTGTATTGGAAAGGCAAAAGTTGTATTTTTTGAAAATATGAATTCTGGGAATGGAGCAGCAAAGACTCTTTTCTGTTTTTTTTTTTGGAACTGTATTTGTTGAAGGTTAAAAGGGCTATGACCTAGTGTTTCATTAGTGACTATTAAGCTGTGTGCTGAAGGTATTAGTGTGTTAAATAAAAGTGTATGTATATATATATATACACTTGAGGGTTTTGAGCATGACGATTAGAATGTCAACACTGTAAGATAGTGAAACCCACTATTCAACGGTGTGTAGGATACTAATTTTCAGTTAAATTATTCGGAAATTTCCAATACTTAGTAATACAGAAGGAAAGTAATTCTTTGTTGTTAAGGATTCTGTAGTTTTCTGTGAAAGAGTGAAGCAAAATGATAAGCTAATGCATGACCATGATAAGGTCAGTATTGGTGTTGTAGGAGTCAACCATAATAGTTTCCTACTTAAGGAAAGGTAAATGAATGTCCATACAAGAGTATATGGACTTGTTTAAATGTCAGGTGCCTAAAACTCAACTTTGCTAGAATCGCAATAGGGGAGTTATATTTTGCTCATGAGTTTGAAATTATCTTGATTGCGAACACCTTAGTGGGTGTGGATTAATGTGACCACCTTAGGAGGTAAGCTATAATGAATACAATTCTTATATTAGTAGAACTAGGTGGTCTATAAAGGTTTAACCTTAATTAATAAGACTATAATGCTACCATGAAAGGCCAGAACTTAAAGGTAGTTATATTCCTACTAGAAGCTTTAACCTTCACTATGGGGGATTATTATATGAATCAATGTACCTTATGATGACTAGTTAGGTCAAGATTTGATTAACCATTATATTATGAGGGTAGTAGCTCTCAAGGGTTATGCTAAGGATTTGAACAAGAGGTTGTAGCCAAGACCTAGGTAGTTACCCGAAAGCAACTCGGGTGTTCGAGTCAGAAATTACTATTAACTGAAATGAGTTATTGCTTAGTGAGTCTTCACATTCTAAGAAATGATTCTATAGTGGAACTAAACATTGGACATTTGAGAATATAACATGAGGAAGGAATCTTTAGTTCAAGAATGATATTTTTGATTTCAAGATGAATATTTTGCCAATACTATTTGTTGCTACTAAGAGGGTCTAGTCAAGGAATGAGGGTCATCAATATCTACTACTTATGCTTAGAATGGGAGAGAAAAAACGCCCATGGTTACTATGAAAGGCTAGAATAAGTGAGTTGCTAAGTCCCAAGAAGTTACATGAATGTAACTTGGGTATTCTAGGTTAGTAAAGTATAACTAGTCAAGTCGTTTATCGACTTAGTAAGTAAAGAACTAGAATATGTGGTGGTTGCCAAGGCTTGAGTTGTTATGTGGATGTAACATGGGTGTACTAAATTCAGAAAGACTTAACAAGTAGGAGGTATTTTCCACAACGTGCCAAATTATGATATTGCTATAAGGATTCAATGGTGTAGTTTTGAGTCAAACTCATTGACCCATGTTTCATGAGTAGTGATTCACAAGAACCCATCTCTCATGATAATGAATGGTCCACTTAGCACTCATTGCATCTAGGTGACGCTCAAAAAGCTGAAGCACCGAGCCTTCTTGGGAGCTCACCCATCCCAGTACTACTCAAGCTCAAGTGTGCTTAACCACAGAGTTCTCTCCAAGGTTAAACCCACTTAGCTTGCAATCCCATTTGAAAAACTTTCATCGAGTGTTGTGCCTTATGAACTATTGACGTGTCTGATGGCACAACAACGTGTAAACAAAATATTACTATTCGATTTCTCCTGAAAGAGAAAGACAACACATGGATATCTTAGCTCCCAAGGTCTTTGTAGTTGGTTCTCAACTGTGCTGATTTCACTCAGTGATTGATGTGAACTATAATGTTCAAGGGGCCTACTGGTGTTGAGCTTCTAGATTGTTCTAAGATCAAGCATAAATTCAAACCTATTTTAACTGGGGTTTTTAAAGAAACGAAAAAGATAGATCAGAGCTTTGGAACAGAAAAAGAACGTTAATTCATCCAATTTAACCAGACTTGTTAGCTTTCAACGAATTCCTAATTAAAACTACAGAACAAAATTAACTTGTGATTAACACATAGTTTCATTCATTCATAGTGCTAATTTCAATAACAAATTGCAAGTTACCATTTAAACAAAACATATAATCAAACTTCATTCCTTGAAAGCCTCTCAAAATCAAATGATTAACTCAAGACAAACACCATTCTAGAACACAATAGGAAGTAGATTTTTATCTGGTTGCTTCTACTGCTAGTGAAACAGATAAGCAACATTTACAAATCTGACACAATAACCAGTGTACAGAAAATCCATGACTCCAAATTGTTTCCATCTATACTAAGAAAACTGGAAAGATACATTATTGGCTTCTAGTGAATCTAACTCCTAACTAAGAAGACAAAAGAAGCTCCCATTGTAAGAATCAGGATGCAACTTTGTCTCTTCTATCCTTCAGAAAATTTTTATTCTTGAAAATCTATCTCTAGACCTGTCTACTCTATTATCTCCTCTATTTCTGCTAACTTCTACAAAGAGGCAAGAATGCTATATATACAGAGTGTACCAAAAAGAATGTGCTAGCCCCTGTTTTAGGGTTTACAAAATATCTTATTCCAGAAAGGTCGGCCCTCATATCTTTTGAATAGAGTTAATGCTACGTTGAATGGCATCCCCGCTGTCCATGTTGGTGAAAGATTCTTCCCGGGGTGATCTCAGATCTTTTGCAGCTACAACATTAACTCCTAGCCTCCGTGTCCATCTTCAATCTCCCTTGCAGAGCTACCTTGAATGCTCTAAAGCATTGCCATTAATACCGATCTGCCTTTTGCCAACAGACCTCACAACTGTCCCTGTGACTCATAGTTTCTTCCTCTTTGTTGTCTTTCTCCCTGCTCCAGATCCTTCTACCCGTTGACCGTCCCTTCTGGAAATAGTTTTCGGCCTCCCTGTTAGATCTCCGCACCATTGTTCATCAAGGTGTTCCATCGGCTCATTCACGGAGCAGATCCAGACCGGTTGCATTCTGTTGGTTTTCTTCAAGGTGGTAGTCAATCAGTCAATGCCTCACTTTTAGTTCCTTTCGATTGGGCGAACAAATGCCATGCTAGATTCTCGAGCAGTCAAAAGTGGTCCATATTAAATCGCATGTCAGCGAGACACTAATCGTGTCTCCCCGATGCGATTATGCCTCTCCTAGTAGCTATCGGTGTAACATATGACAGTCGGCAAGACCTTTTAGCGAGCTACAGAAGTCATATCAATACCACAAAAACTATCGGCAAGATAGTCGTTATCAACCAGAAGTCATGGCGAGACCATTGCACTCGGGAAGACATCTCCCTAGCCCTAATCATCCGCTCAGAGCTTCTCCAAGCTCATTCTTATTCCTCGAGCTTAAGCCCCTTCTACTTCGGCAAGACTTCTTCAAGTCGGTGGGACATTTTGCCAAGTTCAAGATCTTTCGGCGAGCTCATCTTATGTTGGGGAGATCTCCATTTGTCAGCGAGACCTTATGCCGAAGGCATACCCCTTTTGCCGAATTCATTCATTCTCCCCGAGCTCATTATATTTCGGTGAGACTTCATCGGGTCGGTGAGACATTTTGTCGAGCGGAAAGAGTTATAGTGATATCCTCCTTGTCGGTGAGACAATCCCATATCGATAGGACATCCCCCCAAGCTCACTATGTTACATCAAAGGCACACCCTTCAGCGAGACACATGCTAATCAGCCAGACCTCCTGGTGAAGGCAAAATCATTCGCCGAGCTCAAAACCTTCAGTGGGACCTCCTTTTGTCGGTAGGACATTATGTTGAAGGCCTACCCCCTTTGGTGAGCTGAGATCACATTGGGGGACTCTCTTAGGTCGGCAAGACTTCATGCCAAAAACAAACCACTCTCCCTGAGCTCGAGCTTCTTTCGGTGAGACCCCGCTTTGTCGGCGAGACCTCACGACGAAACCACAACCTTACCCTGAAGGCAACATCTTTTCGGTGGGACATCACCCAGTTTCTGGGACTTCATAACGAACTCAGATCCTCTGCCTGATGCTGTTTCATTTCGGTGAGAGTTCACCCTATCGGTGAAACTTCATGCCGAGATCACCCCACTCTCACCGAGCTCAAACCCCTATTTCGGTGGGACTAATAATCATTGGGGAGACATCCTTTGGTCGGTGAGATGTTACACCGATATCATGCCATATCGGCAAGACTTTCCTCGGTCGGCAAGACCTCTGAAAGGTCCCAACGACTTTCTTCTTGAGGAGTTTTATGCTGAATGTGATTGAGGCATGCCTTCAGTTGACTTCCCTGAGAGATATCTTCAAATGAGCGATTCAATCATGCAAAACAAATGCCTCCATTAGTCCTCAAAGCATATAAAATACACTATTTTTCATCATGCTTTCAATTTTAACAAAAGGAAAGCCAACTTTGACTAAGGAAAAATCAAAATTTGACAGAACAAGAAGACCAACTAGGAGGAAAATAGAAGAAAACCAAAGGTCAAAGCACACAACCAAAGGCAACGAAAGTGAAAAGGAAAAGGGGGACCCATTTTGCTCCAGAATAAAATGGGGTGGTTATGCAAGGCATAACAAATGGTGACTCGGCTGGGAAAATGGTTTAACCATTTTCAAGAAACTGAAGGATTCAGCCACCCAGAACTCCTGGTTTATGAACATCACAACTCCAGTTGGGTTAGTCTTAACAACCAAGGCTGAGCTAGAATCTCAAATGTAAATCAACAATGGCCACCCCAGAATCTATGTGTGTGCTTGATTGTGCATCACTCTTTTATAAAGTTTTCCTCATCTTTCAAACAACAATGTGCAAGATTTGAACTGCATGAGTTGATTCCTTTTAGCTGTCATGCAATGACATCCTGGGCACTGCTCCGCTGCCAGTCAGGTGTCCATAGCCTCGATGGAGATACCTCTAGTTTTCTCACAGCATTGCTCTACTGCCAGTCAGGTGTCCATAGCCCCGGTAGAGATACTGGAATCACCCATTCATATTGAGTCCTCCTTTTCTTGTAGATAATTATTTTTCTTTTCTCTTTTTTTTTTTTCTTGGAGTTTCAGATACCTCATTCATATATATATTTTTTTTCAATATGTCAGATGTTTAACATCTATTCCGAGTTGAAAACTACCATGGACCTCATGACAACACTTGGGAAATCAGATTTTTCACTCAAATCTTACAACACTATTGCCCTAGGACAAATATACCATTACAGAAGGAGATGATCTTGATGATTTATGATAGATTCATAGGAGCTAATGAAGGTTATTTACTTTGCACCTCGTTTTCAAGACTTTCCACAACTCTTATTGACAATGGGCATGAAGCAAAAGTTTAGGACAAAATCACCCAATTAGCAAACCTAAAAATATCTAAACCACTTCTCTCCTAATGGCCAAAGTATGCTTCAGATAACAACCCACTATTTAAAGATGGAAAGAACAGAGAAACCCCAAAGAACAAACAAGATAGAAATGAAAGAACAAAGGAAATGAAAGGATAGAAAAGGAAGAACAAGCAAACACCCAAAAAACTATTTACAAATAGTAAAACCAATTATTTACATAAAGAAAAACAAACTATTCACATAAAGAACATAATTATTTGCACACAGAGGTTATTCGCAAGTAGAAACTATTTACACAGATGCACCACCCAACAGAGATACCAACTTTATGACTCAAAATAGTGTTTAAGAAACTATCCATTGACAGGCAATGGAACAGGTTCCCCAATTAAACAACTCAATCAAAATGCATTTTCTCCTAGGATCTCAACAATTTGATAAAGACCCAGCTAGAGCCTATCAAATTTGTGGTGACTGCCCTTCTTTTCACTAGCTTTATCCCATAACAGATCAAAGTCTGATATTCTAAAAGCTTTGATTATGGCTCTTTTGTCAAACCAACGCTTGACAATGGCCTGATGTCTAAACAATTGCTGCAAGGCGGCATCTCTTTTCTCTTCTAATTTCAACAGGGCAGCTAATCTTACTTCTATCCTATTGTCACTAGAGTAGAACTTCTGCATGAACTCAAGGATAGGTATTTGCAAATGAATAGGGAACACAGGCTCCTGCCCATACACCAGTTTAAATGGTGAAGTCTTTAAAGCAACCTTAATCCTAGTCCTATCTGCCCATAACGCGAATCTTAGCTGGGTATGCCAGTCCCTAGGGTTGTTCTCTAACAGTTTTTTAATTACCCCTAAGAGATTCTTATTGGTTGATTCTGCAACTCCATTGCCTTGTGGGTAATAGTTTGAAGAATACTTTAAAATAATTTTGTGATTGTAAGCCCATGAAATGAATTCAACAGAAGAAAAGGAAGAGCCATTGTCACGTACCAATGCGAAGGGTACTCCAAACCTAGTGGTGATGCATTCAGTGAGGAACTTGATCACTACCTCTGTTGTGCTATTCTTGTAGGGCATAGCCTCTATCCACTTTGTGCAGTAATCAGTGGCAGTCAAAATGAATTTGTGTCCTGCAGAAGAGTTTGGGTTAATTACCCCAATAAAATCCAGTGCCCATTGGGCAAATGGCCTTACCTCATAGACAAGCTACAATGACATGGCTGAATGGCATTCTTTTGATGTAGAAATATGACATATGTGACATGTTCTTACATGCTGATGAGAATCTTTGAACACACACGACCAGTAATAACTAGATCTGAGGATTTGGTGTGCCAATGAGTCTGCAAAACCATGACCTGTGCCGTGTTTCCCATGGAATTCAGTGATCACGTGCTTAGCCTCTTGCTGATCAAGGCATCGTAGGTATACTCCTTCAAAATTCTTCCTCTATAGCAATCCTCCTTTGAGCATATAATGAGAGCTCTTCATTCTCAGCGCTCTCCTCTGAGTTGTATTCATTCCCTATGGGCACCGATTATTGAGCATAAAGCAGATGATATCGACATACCAAGGGTCGTTGGAGAAGGACTGAGTGGTGTATTGCTAAAAAATGATGTTGTCACTAGTATTGACCATAGACTTAGATAGGCCTGTACCTCTGACAAGTTTCATAGGGCATATCTCTAGGTCGAACTCCTGTAGAATGGCCATCCATTTCCCTCTTTGTTCTCCCAATTCGCTCTACATGAGTAAGGACTTCACTGTTGTGTCAGGAACTACCACAATAATCTAACTTCGGAGGATGTAGTGCTTGAATTTCTTGACAACCCTAACTAGCACAAAAGCTTACTTTTCAGGAGGTGGGTACTTAACTTCAACATTTTTGAATGGAGAGCTCATGAAAGCGATTGGCTTCTCCTCTGCCTCTCCTCTTCGTTGAGTTAGGACAGCTGCACAGGAATGTTCATAAGCAAAGGAATAAATATAGAATGGTTTTAAATAATCAGGGCTGGTGAGGACTGACGCTTCTAGAATGGATCACTTGATCTGTAAAAACACGACCTTTGCCTCCTCACTCCATTTTGTTTTGGCGTCTTTCTTCATCATTTCGTTCAATGGTTTTACAATTTCTGCAAAACCCGTGATGAACTTTCTTACAAAGTTGATCTTTCCAAAAGAAAGATCTCATCTCTTTCTTGCTTCTTGGCATAGCTATCTTTAAAATGGACTGAACTCGGCTTGGATCGATCAATATCCCTCTTTATTAGATTATGTGTCCTAAGAGCTTCCCTTCAGAAACTCTGAACATGCACTTTTTAGGATTCAGAGATACGCCATATCAGATACATCGTTCAAGAACCTTAGCCAAGTCTACAGCATGGTTCAGTCTATCCCTAGAGAACACTGTCAGGTCATCCATGTAAACAATAATGCATTTACTAATTAGATCCTTGAATGCTATGTCCATGGCGCGCTGAAAAGTTTCTCTAGCGTTTATCAGACTGAATGGCATCCTTCTGTATGCAAATGTTCCCCACTTTGTAGTGAAGGTTGTCTTCATTCTGTCTTCACAGTTAACCATTACTTGATTGTATCTAGAATAACCATCCAAGAATGATATCATATGAGATCCATTGATAGTCTACAATACTTCATCTAGAGAAGGAAGTGGGTAGTTATCCTTTTCTGATGCTCTATTCAGATTTCTAAAATCTACACATAGCCTGATCTCTCCATTTTTCTTATGGACTAGGACCAAGTTAGCCACCCATGTTGAATGTCGCACATGGAAGATTATCCTTGCATAAAGCAATTTCTAAACTTCTTTAAGAATCAGTGGTTCAATCAGGGCGTTGACAGGGCACTACTTCTGTCAGAAGGGTTTAGCTTCGGGTTTTAGAGGGATAGTATGAGTCATTACAGAAGCATCGAATGTCTTTAGATCTTCATATCCCCAGGATATCACAGCAATATCTTTCTTCAGTGCCCTTAGTATGTCTTTTATGATTGCTTCAGGGCAAGCTTTCCCTATGTAAACACTTCTTTCAGGGCCAGAATCAGCTCGGTTAACCATTTCATATTCACCTCTTTTATCTTCAACTGATATCTTCTCTCGAGCCCTTAGGTCCGAATCAAAGATTCTTTCTAGGGCCACCATTCCCTTGGGGATGCTGTTACTTCTTAAATTGAGGACCCCTTCTGTATCACAATCTTTAGGGTTCCAATCCCCTTGATCCCTGTTGGACTCATCAATGATCTGTCCTTTGAAAACATATGAGCTTGCTAGAAAAGAAAGAATATGTCGATCATCATCAAAGACTTGAAAGTTCCTGACATTGTCAGGAACTGCAGGGGTGGAAATTAATTCCACTGAGAATCTCTTAAGCTTGAAACCTTGCATAGGTTCTAGGGTGCTTGCAGCAACAACTAATGAATCAACTATTTGATTTTCTTCTCTAAGGGATCAAACTAATCCCAAAAGCATCAAAATCTTCAATCAGGTTCCATACCCGATTTCGATAGGCTGCCAGCCTTCTATTGTGACATGTGTATTGGCTGCGCACTTGCTTGATAACTATTTCTGAATCTCCTTTGACCACCAAGGCAGTGACCTTCTTCTTATGTGTGAACATCAGCCCTCGAGTTAGAGCTTCATATTCCGCTATGTTGTTAGTGCATTCAAACTGCAACCTGTAAGAAGCAAATAAAATCTTCCCTTTCGGGCTAGTTAATTTAATTCCAACAGCACAACCTGTTTTGGATTTGGATCCATCAAACGTGAGGGTCCACAGCTGATCATGAGCTGGAGTTGATCCTTTTGAAGTTGTTATGGGCGATTGGATAAGATGAGCCATAGGGGGGGTTACTTGATCTTTTGCATCAAATGTTGATAAAAGGTGTTCAATGGGTTCCTCGGGTGTAATTTCCAATTCCTGCTTAGCTGTATCATATAATCTGTGGCTATCCTTTTGACAGTCATTTGATCCTTTGGTTAACCCCTTGGGTTTTGGTATATTCGTGAGTGCAGGGGTGTCAAAAAAACCTTGGGGTTTCTCCTCATCAATATGCTAATTCAGAAATGTGTTTGGGGTAGGTTCAATTTGAGAAGGAACTTCTTTTGAAGGTATCCTATCCCTGGTTAACATTATTGCTTCCTTGGCTTCAAACGAGAAGTGATCTGCAACGGTCTTGGGGTGACTTAATCTAGCTTCCTCAGCTTGGGAAACTTGATTTAAAATGTCAATGCAGGGTTGGCAAGTCAATTCAGAATGATTTTGGTAATGTACCCTACACCAATTAGGGAGTAGAAGGTTCTGTAGATCGGTATCTTCCCCTAAGACCAGCTGATCCTGTTGTAGCTTCTTGATCAATGCTTGTTGGTTTTCATCAATCACAGAATCAGGGAATTTTGGTATTGGCAGTTCTTTAGGATCAAGGACAAAAAAGGTTAAAATTTCATCTCTTTTATAAATCCATATCCCGGTTTCGAAATAGGCTACCTCATTGGGGCAATCATATTCAGTGATGACATACTTGAGGCGAGGCTCACTTTCAATCCTAATATGTGTAGGAATTCCTCTCCATGGTAGCCACATATGTGAAAAGTCAAGGGAGAGATACCCCCCTATACCTTTCATCAAATCTTTGATCAATAGCATACCATAAGTCTCGGGAATGCCTACCACTTGAACATCTATATTGGTTTGAATCCTAGGGTCTGACCCTACTTGCACATGTATGTTTCTCAATTCTCCAACTACATTAACCTCTGTTTTATCAAGTTGGATGATCTTCTTGTTTGTTTGGACATGGTTCAATCCCAATTTCTTGCATATAGAAAATGACATAACATTGCCTGAAGCTCCTAAATCTAACAAACAATTGTGTAGATTCTTCCCACAGATTCTTAAACTCAAAAGAAATGGTGGAGTACCTACCTTGCTTCTGTACAAGGTTGCGTTCATGTTTGCAGTAGGTGCCACCTTGTTTTTCCCTTTTGATTTATCAGCGTGCTCTAAAGCTTTCAACACTATCTCTCGTTGAGCAAGGCACCACTTTAGGATGTCAAAGTATGACAAAGAGGTTTTCTATTTCTGCATCTCAGAAACAATATCAAATTCTGTGTTACAACTTGCACTACCTTTGAAAACATCAGATGAATTGCCCTTGTTATGGAAGTCAGGCGGGCCTTTTGGTGGAAGAGGGTTGTTATCAGCACTTTGATTTGGAGGCACCATGTGATTAGGTGGCGCTGACATAGTGAATGGACCCTTATTCTGATTTCTTAGGAAGTGTCCTCCCTATGTCTGAAAGGCCTGGGAATCGTACATATCTTCCTCTAGTTCATTTTGACTCTGCATCAGGAATGAAGGTTCCTCCTCAAAGAGGTCATAAGTCATTTTTGTATCTATTGAGTCACCTCCCTTGTTTGAATTCCCTTGGAACGTTTGGGCATCTGCCTGTGCCATCTTGAAAACTTTTTCCATTTCAGGACAATTTACCTTGGAATGAGTGGCAGTATCATGCAACCTGCACCAATTAGTCATAAAATTGAGGTTAGCCACATTTGCAGTATGTGACCTGTCCTCACTAGCTTGATAATTGTGGGAAACTCCACCATTGTTGGGCCCTGTATTCCATTGTCGGTTGCTATTTGGTCTCTGGTTGTATCCTCTATTTTGATTTTGATAGCCTTGGTTAGAGGAGTTTTGGCCCTGATAACCCCTTTGGTTGTAATTGTTATGATTATGATAATTACCCTGATTGTTATTGCTCTGATTAGGATAATTACCTTGGTTTTGGGAAGGGTTCAGTCTAAGCTGAGCCATGTCATTTGTAACTTGAGATAGTGTTTTCTTCAAGGTCTCTACCTCATTTGTAAATTGAACTGTCTTTTCACTTTCCACACTCTTAGCAATAGGTGGCTGACCACCATGATTTGGTGTTCCAATTTGGTTATGATGACCATGGGAACTTTGAGGAACCTGTGGTTGTTGGAAGAAGTCAGGAGTTCCATTAGCAAAGAATGGAACAGGTGGTTGAGTTTGCAATTCAGACATAGGCTCGTAATGGGAATAAGACATCCCTAGGACAATATTGAATAAAGGGGTTGGGCTATGCATCTGATACCCTATTGAAGGAAAACCGCCTCCCAAACTTCCTTGTTGAGAACTAATTTGTTGCTGCAGCTTGATAGCTAGATGATAGACTTTGGAAAGGGAATCAATGTCTGCAGGTTGATAAGTCCTTTGCAGGAACAAGCCAAGCAAGGGGTCTATAACTCTAAAGTAAGCTTGAATGGCACTATTCTCAGCGACTAGATAAGGGTCTTGCAATCTCCTATACATTTATTGGAACTTGGTATTAAACAAAGGAAAAGGTACACCTTGCTCCTTCCTAATAGTAGCAAATTGGTGGAACAAAATGGCGGGATCCATGTAGATTCTGAACTGATTAATGAAAGCATTCTCCAAGTCTGTCCAGCTCAGAATAGAACGCTGAGGGAGATTCAGGTACCAGTTGTACACCATATCCCCTAAGGAATAAGGAAACAACCTACAAACTACATCATCGTGAGATATCTGAGCTCTGGTACAAGCATCCTTAAAAGCTTGTATGTGCTCCTCAACACTCCATGATTCACCATGAATGTACTTGGGACAAAAATTTTCAGGATTCTTAGGCATATCATGAAAACCTCCAGGAATAGTCCCCAATGGAGAGGGATTATTTTGAAAGAACGCCATTGGTGGTGGTGGTTGATCCAACGGTTGGATGGGTCGAACCAGCTGTAGTGACAATTGAGATGGATTTAGTGATGGGTTGATAGGAATCCACTGGGGTATTGGTGAAAAACCTGGTGGAGTGAGCGGAGCTAACAAGGGTGGTATCATGGTTGCCCCAGTTTTGCAAACCTTGTGTCTTGTTGGGGTCTTGAGTTCTATAAAAGGTGACGAATTTTCAGTTGATCGAAGAAATTTGTGGGGCCTTTCTGGGGAGAAAAACCCAGTTTTATCCAGTTTTCCCTTCTAGCCTGTTAAAACTGTAAAATTTTGAATATTTCACAGCCAATTGCATTCATGAATTTCCAAAATAAGTCCTCATCATAAGCATAATTTTCCCTCTTCATAACGTCTTGCTTATATTTTGTCATATGATTCATTTGAATCCATCTAATCCTTGATATTTCATTATATTACCCATATTGGCAAGACAAGGCGAAGGTCTCCTCGACCTATATTTTTTACTAATTTATACTTGTTGCATATTATCGGCAGGACACATCTATTGTTTCAGCGACAGAAAAGTCATATCGGCAAGAGAATTGTTATCAGTGTGAGTCATAACGAATTCATGTATGTCTCACCGACTAGCGCATGAAGTGATGTATCGGCCAAACAAAAGGTTATCAGAATGATGTCTTACCGAAGATGTTGGGTCTTGCCGATAAGGCGCAAAGGGGTTTCATCAAAAAGCTATTGGGAGGAAGTCACGTAGTCTTTTCGACTCAAAAGTCACAACGATAAAGATATGCATCGATAGGAGAATTGGTCATCGGCATGAGTTTCTTCAAAGTTTGAAAGTTACACCGATAGAGTACTTCGGGGAGAGTCCCACCGAATAGGATAATCTAGAGAAATGGGTTCAGCGAGACATTTGGTATCGTTATGAGTCTTTTTGAAGATTCATAGTCTTGCTGATGGAATTTATTTCATTGATAAGATTAATTTGATTGGTGAGAAACTTGAAGGTCACGCCAAAATGTGGTTTCATCGGCGAGAGTGTGTTTATGTCTCAGTGACCAGAAGGATACTACAGGGGCATATCGGTAAGACACAATGAACTCTATGAAACATCTCCCCAACTCAGAATTGTCATAGCGATATGCAAAACTAAAGCAATAGTCATTCCAAATGTCGATGAGACCACATGATGTCTTGGCGAAAGGTTTAATGAACGTTGCAAAAAGATTTCGCCCCAGATTTGAAAATCTCTCACTGCAAGACATTTGATATGACAGTGTATGTTTCAAATAAGTTCTTGTTCGTGCTTCAACCAACACATTAATGGCGTGACGGATATAACAGGGAAAATTTAATCAAATGCATTAGTGTTGAATTGATAGCAGAGGAGTCATCAGTGCGAATATAGAACTAGGACATTTTTCAGCCTGAAGAGCTCGAGCAGTATAATGTAAGTGATTGCATCTTAGCCTTCCAAATTTTAATTTTCTGTAATCTTGAAGAATGGAGTCCCCTGGTTCTGGAAAAGCTAAAAGTAGAAAAATTGGTGAGAGTAGTCAGCCAAAAGGAAAGAAACAAAAAACTGAGACAGAACATGAGGGCACAAAATGAAGATTAAACTAGGACCTCATTGATCAGTTGCCTGGTTAAGGGCCTAAAGCCCGAAGGTCTGCACAACTTAGGGCATAAATGGACAAACTAGATGATAAGTACAAGTTTGTTGGAGACGTCTAGACTATAATAAGGGGGTATGAATTGTTTAATTTTCATTATCATTGGAGAAGCCGTTTTGAACCAGTTTGCAATCCATGGAAGCTGAATGTTGGAAAATTGGTGTGCCCTAACGTATTAGTAAATGCAGAATTGATAAAATTGCTAGCTGATCATTATGACCCTAAGCACAAAGCTATATGTGACCCATCTAGAAAGCCACAAATATATTTGTCAAAAGAGGCAATTGACCAGGTTTTCAATTTAGAAGGGTTTTGCAATGAGGAGATCATACACGAGGATTTGGAGAAGGAATTATCGAGAATGGATACAATTTATAAGGGTTGGAGGTTTCCAATTCATAGAGTTAAGCAAGGAAACAAGCCAAATCCTCTGTAGGATAGTGAAGGGCCCCCTTATCATGTGGACCTCTTTGAACCCTATATAAAATACACTTATTTTTCAGTGTGTCAGGTATTGGGAGTGGATGCCCCGGAATACATGTCAATCGTGCCCATGATCATTATAGCAGATATCCAGTATCATAATTCTCGGCCATTTGACTATGCCTTGTACATTTCTAAGGGGCTTGATTCAGGACTGATGGCTATAAAAAGTGGATCATCTACTTTTTATCTCAGACATTATTCATTGTTGATGCATCTGGTACTCTATTTTGGACAGGAGTTAGGATTATGGCCTCCAGAAATGAGAATTTCTCAAATTTGTAAAGATGGTAAAGCATTCCCTATTCAATTGTGGACTACTATTTGTGATAGTAGGTTTGCTAATGCTAGTTTTATTCATTTTGAAGAATATTTTGTGAAAACATTGTATAGATTGTATAATTATCCCTATAATTATTCATTGTCTGATGAGATAAAGGGATTTTTTCGGCCAAATGATTTCAATGGGCCAATTGATCATAACTGGGGAGATTGGTATTGCTTGGAGGGAGCCACAATGATCAAAGTCTATGGGTTTGAAGATGCCCCTTTCATTCTGCCAAAGACGGTTCCAAATAGAGTTGCATATCTGGAGATTGTCAGACAGATGGATTACTGCAGTGTAATGAATTTCGGCTCTTTTGGGAATCAAGCTTTTTATGCCTAGTACACTATGCTTTGGTGATTTCACTGTGTTGGCTAAGGAAGGATACAATTTGATCCTTGATAAATTGTTGCACTATAACATGAAGAGAAGACCACCCAGGAAAAACTTTGATCCTGAGGGATATATTAATTATGCTAAGATGAAGATAAAATTTGGAGGGTATCAACATGTACCCTATCCCTTTGATGATATGATCCAAAATTTGGATGAAGATGAAGTAGAAATGGTGGTTGAAAGATATAACCAGAGAGTTGAGCGTTCAAGCGAGTGGTGAAGCAGATGCAAGGCACATTGAATACAGATCATTTGTTTCAAATGATGAGTTTATTAATTCCCCTGAATTCAAAGCATTTTTGTACAAACAGAAAGGGAAAGAAATAAGGGATAAAGTTGATGATGTTACTACAGGGAATGAAGAACAATTGCTGAATCAATTGAGAAAGTGTGTGGATGATGAGATGATAGGTATTACCCCTGAAAAGGGGAGGAAAATGTTGCAAGATGCTGGTGTCATGATCTTTCTCGGGCTAGATCTCAATTCTTCCCTTGTCTTTGATAGTTTCTTTAGGGACAGTAATGCTACACACAAGCTTGATAAATAAAGTGTAATAGAGGTGTATGCTGGATCAAAATATAATACTGATGAAGGGTCATTGATGATTTGGGCCTTATATCCACCCCACAGGAAATTAGTAGTCATTGACACTTAAAAAGATTTTGGACATGTCATTAATCTAAAGGTTGGGGAAGCTGATCCTGTAGCTACTGTAGAAATTGGAGTAACTATTGCAAAGCTGAACAAAGCACATATTCAGATGTTGATAAAGGAAAGGGAGATGTACAAAGAAAATAATGAAAGAATGTTGAGAGAAAATGATAGATTAAAAGATTTGGTAGGCATTTCAATGAGGCCAGCCAAGATGCTTACTCAAGGAGAAAGCTCTCAGTCGAAGGATCATTGGGAAGGATCAAGTGCTTATTCCCAGGGAAAGCATGATGCACTTGTGGCAATAATCAAGAAGAGGCAGAATGGTTTAACATCTTGATTGAATAAGCTTTGGGGAAAATATTCTCATACACTTGCTGCATTGAAAGAGCGTGAAAGGATGAATGAACAAGTCATGGAGAAGTTTCAAGAAGTGAGCCAGAGAGATGCTGCTAATAGTGTTGCAATTGAAAATGAAAATCATTTTGTATATAGGCATCAAAACTTCCAGGATGAATTGCAGGAAGATGCGCAAGGATTGATAGATGCAGCTATGAAAACATCGACTACATTCTCTGATGATAGAGGAAGACTAAAGGAAGCTGCCAGATGGAAAAGTGAAAATGAATCAATGCTACGTGAAATTTTGAAGATTGCCACTGCTGAAGGAACGACGTTAGATGAGGCAAGCGAGTAGAATGAAAAAATGATTAAGATGGAGATTTCAATCCGGAACGCAATTGGAGATGCGGATACACATGAGCGTCGGGATTACTTGGATCATCTAACTAAGAGTCATTTGTGGCTAAACAGAGCTTAATCATTTTTTAATCTTTTGTTATGTAATATTATGATATTTCTGAAAGGACGCGTCCTTTCATAATCTCAATGTATAAATATCCGTTTCAGAAATGAAATAGATATAGGTAGAATAGAATAGAAGATAGAAGACAAAATACAGTAGAACATCATGTTTCACAAATTTGAGACTATGTTGCATGTTTAAAATCATGGAGAAATCAATTGAAATCTAATAATATGGTGTAGTTGTTTCTGGTATCAGTTGTTTATGGTGTTTATTGAAAGCATTATTGAAGTTGTCTCCAATGTGGTGTTTTCTGGTTATCTAAATTGGTGTAACAAGTTTATATCCAGTTTGTCATTGCACATTTGCTGCATCTATATGGTCAATTGTTTGGTTCTTTCCAGTAAAGATTAAAACCCTTTAAGTTGATCATAGTAATTAGGGAATGTCTGTTGGATCACTAAGAAGAACTCGGTAATCATAACCTTGCAATTTTATACAAGCTATAAAATAAATCATATGCTGAACAACTTGAATGTTTGCTAGAAAGAAGTACTTGTTTCAGATTTCTCTTGACTTCACATACCCTATAAGGCACTAGTCTCCATAGTTTCATCATTCAGTTTTATTCAATTCTTTTTTACACCTGTTAACTGAGCATATTAGGATTTAGTTTTGAATATTGTTATACAATATATACATAATTTAATTTTATTTGTCCATTTTCATTTTCCATCGTGCAAAAATCACTGCAAAAGAGAAGATCATAAGTCTGCCCAATTCATATAGGTACACCCACCTAGGTCCAACAACACCTAAAGAGTAGAAAGCTTAAACCATTTGGCTTTGTCTATTACCCTAAAACGTACCAATAGATTGGCAACCTCTTGAGGTACCTCTACCTGCATTTTTGTAAGCTAACATAGCCCTCCTTCTATCGCCAGATCTGTTGACGTGTCTGATGGCACAACAACGTGTAAATAGAATATTACTATTCGGTTTCTCTTGAAAGAGAAAGACAACACATGGATATATTAGCTCCCAAGGTCTTTGTAGTTGGTTCTCAACTGTGTTGATTTCACTCAGTGATTGATGTGAACTATAATGTTCAAGGGGCCTATTGGTGTTGAGCTTCTAGATTGTTCTAAGATCAAGCATAAATTCAAACCTATTTTAACTGGGGTTTTTAAAGAAACAAAAAAGATAGATCAGAGCTTTGGAACAGAAAAAGAACGTTAATTCATCCAATTTAACCAGACTTGTTAGCTTTCAAGGAATTCCTAATTAAAACTGTAGAACAAAATTAACTTGTGATTAACACACAGTTTCATTCATTCACAGTGCTAATTTCAATAACAGATTGCAAGTTACCATTTAAACAAAACATAGAATCAAACTTCATTCCTTGAAAGACTCTCAAAATCAAATGATTAACTCAAGACAAACACCATTCTGGAACACAACAAGAAGTATATTTTTATCTGGTTGCTTCTACTGCTAGTGAAACAGATAAGCAACATTTATAAATCTTGCACAATCACCAGTGTATAGAAAATCCATGACTCCAAATTATTTCCATCTATACTAAGAAAACTGGAAAGATACATTATTGGCTTCTGCTGAATCTTACTCCTAACTAAGAAGACAAAAGAATCTCCCATTGCAAGAATCAGGATGCAGCTTTGTCTCTTCTATCCTTCAAAAAATTTATATTCTTGAAAATCTCTCTAGACCTGTCTACTCTATTATCTCTTCTATTTCTGCTAACTTCTACAAACTGGAAAGAATGCCATATATACAGAGTGTACCAAAAAGAATGCACTGGCCCCTGTTTTAGGGTTTACAAAATATCTTATTCTAGGAAGGTTAGCCCTCAGATCTTTTGAATAGAGTTAATGCTACATTGAATGGCATCCCCACTATCCATGTTGGTGAAAGATTGTTCCGGGGGTGATCTTAGATCTTTTGCAGCTACAACATTAAGTCCTAGCCTCTATGTCCATCTTCGATCTCCCTTGCAGAGCTGCCTTGAATGCTCTAAAGAATTGCCATTAATATTGATCTTCCTTTTGCCAACAAACCTCACAGCTGTCCCTGTGACTTGTATTTTCTTCCTCTTTTCTGCCTTTCTTCCCGCTCTAGATCCCTCTGCCCATTGACCGTCCCTTCTGGAAACAATTTTCGGCCTCCTTATTAGATCTCTGCACCATTGTTCATCAAGGTGTTCCATCGGCTCATTCACGGAGCAAATATAGACCGGTTGCATTCTGTTGGTCTTCTTCAAGGTGGTAGTCAATCAGTCAATGGCTCACTTTTAGTTCCTTTCGATTGGGCGAACAAACACCATGCCAGATTCCCGGGCAGTCAAAAGTGGTCCATATTAAATCGCATGTCGGTGAGACACTAATCGTGTCTTTCCAATTCGATTATGCCTCTCCTAGCAGCTATCAGCATAACATATGACAGTTGGCAAGACCTTTTAGTGAGCTACAAAAGTTATATCGATACCACAAAAACTATCGGCAAGACAATCGTTATCGGCCAGAAGTCATGGTGAGACCATCGCACTCGGGAAGACATGTCCCCGAGCCCTAATCGTTCGCTTGAAGCTTCTCCGAGCTCATTCTTATTCCCCGAGCTTAAGCCCCTTCTACTTTGGCAAGACTTCTTCAAGTTGGTGGGACATTTTTCCTAGTTTAAGATCTTTCGGCGAGCTCATCTTATGTCGGGGAGATCTCCATTTGTCGGTGAGACCTTATGCTGAAGGCATACCGCTTTCACCGAGACCTCACTGTATCGGTAGGACCTTTTGCCAAATTCATTCATTCTCCCCAGGCTCATTATATTTCGGTGAGACTCCGTCGAGTTGATGAGACGTTTTGTCGGGGGGCAAGAGTTATAGCCATATCCTCCTTTTCGGTGAGACAATCCCATATTGACAGGACATCCCCCTGAGCTCACTATGTTACACCGAAGGCACAACCTTCGACGAGACACATGCTAATTGGCCAGACCTCTTGCCGAAGGAAAAATCATTCATCGAGCTCAAAACTTTCGGTGGGACCTCCTTCTGTCGGTAGGAGATTATGCCGAAGGCCTACCCCCTTTGGCGAGTTGAGATCACATTGGGGAAACTCTCTTAGGTTGGCGAGACTTCATGCTGAAAGAAAACCACTCTCCCCGAGCTCGAGCTTATTTTAGCGAGACCCCGCTTTGTCGGTGAGACCTCACGACAAAACCACAACCTTACCCCAAAGGCAACATCTTTTCAGTGGGACATCACCCAGTCGCCGGGACTTCATAACGAACTCAGATCCTCTGCCCGATGCCGTTTCATTTTGGTGAGAGTTCACCCTATCGGTGAAACTTCATGTCGAGATCACCCCACTCTCGCCGAGCTCAAACCCCTCTTTCGGTGGGACTAATAATCATCGGGGAGACATCCTTTGGTTGGCGAGATGTTACACCGATATCATGCCATATTTGTTTGTAATTTTTTTCCAAGTAAATAATCAATTATGAATTTTTTATTAAAACTTTTACAAAATATAAAAACTCGTATGTCTGACCACCTTAACTTGGTCAAATATTCATGAAATTCAATTTTTATTTTTTTAATCCTATAGTATGCGAAGCATAGAATGTGATGCATGTTTTGGATTCAAAAAATGTGAAACCGTTTGAAAGCTATAGATGTTTTTCAATCAGCCTATCAATCAACACTTTAGTCGTAATTCAAGTAGAAAATGAATAATAATTATTTATTAAATTCAAAATAAAGCATAATTTATATTGTTGGAAAGCTGTGAATTTCCTTTAAAAACCCTTTTCATTTCATCAATTTTGGGTAAGAAAAAAGTTGTCAACCACATACCCTACAAATACCCATCATATTGCCACTTTTTGGCCCATCATGATCCTGTACATACCCTTAATGTATTTATTTGTATTATTTAAATTCCTATGGTGTCATGTCACTAATTGAGACCCACTGGCTAGGTGGCATCCCTGTTGGAGGTGACATGATGAAACATCATCATCCCAAGTGGACATAGGCGTCCCACTTTGGAATCTATGACATATGACAAATTCTATGATGTGTCATAAGCAATATTTGAATGCATGGGTGAAAGTTGGCGCCTAAGTTGGGTTATATGACAAGATGTAAGAGAATCAACCAATTTTAGTTATTTATGATAGATTCTCTTACAACTGTAAGTGCTGTCAGCTATGAAAAATTCTATGAAATCCGTAAGATATGTAAGGTATTTGTCATAAGCTATTTTTAGCATATTCTAGGCGTACAAGCTTGGAAGAAGACTATATACATGTTTGAGAGGTGTAAGGGAATATTAAACATGTGTCCAAATGCATGTCTAAGGAATTGAAAGTAGTGCCTTTTGGATTTGGATGCCCCTTACCTTCTAGATGCTTCTTGAAGCTTGTACCACTCTATTTATTGAGTGCCTTGAGTTGTAGAATGTATAGTTTGTTTGTAGGTAACGAAGTCCTACTAGTATCACTCCAGAACAGGTGTTTGTTTGAAGCACTTGTAGAAGAAGGCTATGTACTTGGTGATGTATTATAACTTCTATTTGAAGTAATACAATAGTATTATGCTTTTGGAGGGTGGGGTTTTTTACCCAAAAGGGTTTTCCCCATGGTAATTTTGGTATCATTGTTTTATGCATTGTTGATGTTCTATTTCCATTATTCTCTATGCGTATCTCATATTGTAACAACATAAGGTGTTAAAAAAAATGTATAATTCTCTCCTGCTTAGATTAGTGTTAGAAGTTGTTTCTGCTCACTCGACTTCCTTTCAGTAATAAGTAATAAATATATGAATATGAGGTAAGCATGTCATATTTAATTAAATATGTTACTAGTCAATGTACAACACTTTAGAAACTTTGAGTACAATATAATTGCAATTATGTTGTAATGCATGAGAATACAATCATTGTAAATGTCCCAAATGATTTAATAGAAAAGGCCCAAAAGACCCCAAAAAAATCAATGGGAAAGACAACGTAAGTATGGGCAATACCTCTAAATTCAATTCTTTGAGACAAAACTAGGTGGAACAAGAAATTACAATAAACCAACCAATTAATAATGTGTATACCAATATGCAAATCTAGGGGAAAAAATCATTGATTTCTTATAACATTAAAAAGAAAAATAATTAGGTAGGGCAACTTAAGAGCTAGAAAAGAATTATGCAGTGGGACCATTAGACAATGGAATCCCAAATGCATGTTTTCTCATTAAAAAAAAAATCAATTTTAAACACCCAAAATTGGGGACCACATTTGTGCTAGGAAATCAATCTCCACAATGTATCCAACATCTACAACCATTTATAGTAAAAAATGGAATAGATTTATCATTCTCACATCACAACCATATATATTAAAATATTTATTTTAATTATTTAGTGTTTGTAGAGGGATGAGTAGTAGATATTCTTCTTGTTCTTCTGGTACTCCCTGATCCTTCAATTGCACTCTTGTCTGCTCTAGCTCTTGCTCAAGAACTGCATACTCAACCTTTTCACTTGATAGATTCAAATCTTGTGCATATACATCTACCATCTTGTCAACATTTTTCCTCATCACAAGTTTTTATAGCTTCAAATGTTCTTCCATGTATTTTCATATGTTCCAAACCTTGTTTCGTCTGCATCCTTTGGACTCTTCAATAGAACATTTGCATAGCCAATAAGTTATGCCTATGTTACCTCGTAGCCTAACTCAGGAACCCAAATAGTCTCTAGTTCTACTACCTCCATAATAAAATAATCTATAGATACAAGAAAAGTGATCTCATCTTTGTATTTTTCAATAATACTCCTTGGAATCCTTTGCCTCTCATGCATTCTTTTCTAGAAACAACAAAGAAAGCAATAAGTGCATCATCTTGTGCATTAGTGTCTCCAAGGCTCCTCATGTAATCAACAATTTGATGTGCCATAGGCCTTCCAATTATCTAGTTAACCTTTCTAATTACTGGAGCCTCCTTCAAAAAGTAGAAGAGAAAGCACATATCCAATGTGCCATACTTAAACACATATTTCTTCTTCTTGATATCCTTTAGGTTTTCCATTAGTTTTTTCCTAAGCAACTCACATAGGTCATAATCAACACCCTTTTCTACCATGTCCTATCACCTATGCCACATGAATTATGGTGGCAGAAACTGAGTTGTATCGATTGGTGTAGTAAATTTTATAATCAATGGCCATGGCAACATACCTAACAACAAGGTTTATGATAGGATTTACAGTAAGGGCTCTCTGATCAAATATTGTACCTGTTTGAACTCCATTATGTATCTTTATTTTTGACAAATTTTAAAACTGGAACTGGTCTAATGGAGCATGCACCAATGATCTCACTTCTCACCTCCTTAGTGATCATGTGTGGAATATTAGTCCAAATGATTTGATCATGAATTCTACTCAAGGCCATTCTAATCCACTTGTTATCATAGAAAAAGTTAGGGAACCATTCCCACACATCCAGTTTCTTCTCAACTAGGGCTTTGTATTCCAGCTTTAGGGTGAAGTTTTCATCAACTAATTCATGTCCACATACATCCCTTAACTTCCTAGGAGAATTCTTATCCATTTTTTTATGAATTTATTCCCTAATATCCTCGGTTCGTAGGACCCCATACAAAATGTGTGAAAAAGCTCCTAGAGGGTCATCTTCTATGGCTCTAGTAGGATATCTCTTGAACCAGGGTTGGGGATTTTCTAAAAATTCTATAACCTTCGGTATAGCCATTGCAAAACGTATTGAAACTGATTACAAACACAAATTTCTGAAAGCTAGGGCACACAAGATTCAATAAATAGCTTTTTTCTTTGTTTTTCGAATTAGCGTTTCAATGCTCTGCAACTTTGAATCGCTTTGAACTCTTCAAATTTTCTTTTTTTTGCTATATTATCCTTTGAATTCATTTGGTGAAATGAATTTTCCTTAGAAAATTTTCTTTTAACTCTTCAAATTGACCTAATTCTACAATAAATCCTTCAATTCATAAAGATGGCAACTCTAAAATTGTATGTACAACCAACTTCTAAAGCTCTGTAATCTTTAGCATTGCAATATTTTCTTCTACAATTTTCATTAATAGATCAAGCATGTTGTTCTTCATCACATATCTTTGTGTTGTAGGTTCAACACCTCTTTTTTGGTAGGAGAAAAAAGATATGCATTAGTGCTCCCCCTGAGCCATAGCTCTTGGCTTAGTTTCCTGAGGAAACATTTGCACCAGAGGGTGGCAAAGATTCTCCCTTGTATTTTGTCTCTTCCTTCTTTCTCCAAATCTTTTCCATCTCCTTTAATTCAATCAGACCAACCTTTTTGAAAGGTTCATTTCCCTTTATTGGATTATCCTTATGTTTTTGCTTCTACAAAACTTAGCAATTTGTCCAAGTCTATTATAAGTGTGACATAGAACATTATTTTGAACAAAATTCCGTCCATTCATCCTAGATTTGCATTAATTAGCCTTGTGTCCAAATCCATAGCATGCATAACAGTAACCATTGAAAGGTTGAATCATTCGACCATTGTTATACATGTGCATTCATCATTTAAATTTTGCACTCCCTTGCTCTATGTCCAAATTTATTCATGTAAAGCATTGAATAGTAAAGGATGTAATATTTTGATCCATTTTGCTTCTACATTCCATTGCTCTATGTCCATATTTTTTCCAAGAATAACAAAAACCATTGAAAGGTGGGTACCTTTGAGTATTTGGTTGTCTAACTAGGGGTCTTCTAGCATTGTTTCTTTGACTCCAGATCTTACCACTATTCTTCTTGTCTTCATTCTTCTCTAGTTTATTGATCTTATTTTCTGCATTAGGTTTATGATCTGCTTTTGAGCTTTCACCTTTTTCTAATCCTAAACCATCTTTATTTTTGGATGCTTTCTAACCTGCAATCAACTCATCAAGCATTGTAGAGCTTGTCTTGAATTTATCTTCATGAATTCTTACTTTCTCCAAGTCCCTATCTTCTATAGTTTTATTAGACTTGGATTCTTACGAATATATATTTGGTGCAAAGCTTCGTGCAATGGCTCCTAGGAATGCTCAACACTTGTTAATGTTACAAAGAAAGTTGGAGGTCCCAATTGTCTTATCATTGCAAATATGTTTTTTTTAGTGTTTTCTAGATAATCTGGCGAGGTCCGAATTCTTTTTAATGATCTATAGCACAATGGAGATCTTAATATTTTTTCAAGCTTTGATGGATTGCACACATCTTTTGCAATCAATTTTTTACCTTTCAATTCAGTTTTCTTATGTAAATCCATGCTAGTGAGGGTACTTGGTGAATAATAAGTTTAATAGCTTTAGAAAATATATTTGTTTTGAATTATCTTTATGCATCAGCTCCCATCTTGCTCTTTTTTGGTACGTCAAATTTTTAGTAACATCACTTGGTCAAGCCGTACCATAAAACAAAGTGGGGAAGTTCATCTCCTTTGCTTACATATCCTAGAAAATACCAAGAGGTTTAAACCCTTCTAATGGTGCAATTTAAATGATTGTTATGTCAAGGTATTTGATTGATTGTGTTTCATTAAACTAATGTATAACTGATTCAGTTATCAGTTCTTCATCATCTTCAGATGTGTCATCTTAAATACTTGGTTCTATTTGAAAATCTGTTTGCATTTGTCTTGTCTTCTTTGCCAACAACTCATGCCACTCTTTATTTATAGAAATGCTCTCTTTTGTGGACAATGGTGTTTTGGATAGTGCAATTAAAGCATTCATGACTATAGCAGTTCTAACATTTCCTTGTGCATATGCATTATTGTATTCTAGCTTTCGCTTCAATCTAATTGGTATTGTTGTGGTTTCATCTGGTTTCCTAGGCAATGCTTGTTGCACTTTATCGAAATCTATAGGAACATTGATGATTGTCCCAAGCAAGCCATATTGTGCTCATTTATATCCTAATTGCCTGATCTGTGCAAAATTTATGTGTAAAGACACAAGCCTTTCCTTTAGAGTTGTCAAAGAGTGAACCACATCTATTCGCGCATTTTGTCTTATTTTTGAAGGCATGGCTTTTATACATTGTTTGCAAATGGGCTGTCCTATTGCTATATTTTTTTAATCCATTTGAATACAAAGCAAGGACAAATATTTTACAAGTGCAACATCAACTTTATGAATTTTGTGATGGAAATGAAGCATGTTGCAAAGAGAGCATGGTTGAGTGGGTGTGTTGTTTATACTTTGCAAGTATAAGTTAATAGATTTTTAGATTGTTTAGTTTTTTGTACGTATGCGTATTGATTTTGTTGGTTGATAAGTAGTGTTTGTCTTCTAGACCATAGAATATGTATATGGCCTATGTTTCAATTTTGGCAAACATAAAGCATAAGCCTTTTGTGTGCTCTGAATTTGTTTTTTCAAAGAATGTAATAATTGTTGTTGTGTTGGATTGTGGCTAGGATTGAAGAATTGAGTTTTACTTTGCATATGCAAACTGTAATGTGTTTGTGCATTGGGCATTTGTTTTTTTCAAGAATGTAATGATTCTTGACACGTTAGCTTTGGGGTAGCCTTGTAGGACTGAATTATTCTTGTGAGATTGGTAGTGGGTAGGACGGAACTAGATGCTATAGTCTGTGGGACATTTGCATGGGACACTTGCACATTGCAGATTTTTGCTTTTAGAGAGCGCAATGTCTCATGTTATTTTAACTTTGTTTCAATTGGTGTATGTATTGTTGTAGCTGTTTGTTTTTTATGAGAACTAATTATATTGTTTGTTGTTTCTAATTCTAAAGTGCTTGTCATATGTCAAATACAAAGTGGATCCTTGATATGCATGTTGTGAGTCAGTTGTTCTTTTTGTTGAAGTGGTTCATAATGACAATGGCCTGAGTTAGTTGCAAAACAAATTAAGTTCAGATTTTTTTTGGGCTTCATGCAATTAGAGTATGTTTTGGCTCTGGGACATGGAGATGCTTTCCATATGTGTATTGTTGCAACAAACATGTGGGACAACCATAGTGCACAAAGTTCAAACCCTTCAAGGCCACTTTCACATATGGCATTCCAATCGTGAGACCAATGCTTGTAACTACAATAGATGATTGTTTCTTCCTATGCTAGATTGATCAAAAGTTCCAAAACAAGTTGATGCATATTAGTTTTCAACTGTCAATGCATTGGGAAATGAATGCACCATATATAATCGCAAAGCAACTGGATCAAATTTTTCAACAAGCAAAAAAGCTATAGCAGCAAACATGCTTTTGCCACATGTAGTAGCAAATGTAGCTACACTACAAAGTCCAAGTGTATCGAACACATTTACTATTGTGTTCCAAGTGTTGTCCAAATTGTAATATGTGATTTGCAAATGTGGTTGGATGTTTTAGATGCAATTGTATGTATTTAGGTGTGAAAACATAGGCTCATAGTGCCTGACAATATGAATTGTATCATGGAAAATAATTGATATTACAGGATTACATGCATCCTTGTTGAAATGTAGGTACATTTTTTGTATGTTAAAGACCAAATGCATAATGGTATGTTTAGCCAATATGCTTGCCATTTTAGACAGAATGTGTCACCCCAAAGCCCAGTTTCACCACTATCATTGATTTATGTGGTTGAAAGCCTCATTTTTCGTAGATACATGTTTTTGTCATGTATATTATACAAATCCCTTGGGATTGTTGGGTGCAAATCATTTTCATAAGAGACTAAAGCTACAATACAGGGATTGTGAAGATAATCTAAGGAATGATCCACAAGGCCATTGCGTAGCTATTCCAATGCATAACGATAATGAAGCAAAACATGTACTATGTCAAATAAGCAATCACCAAATTTTTAATTCAATGAGTAAATTCGAAAACAATGTGCAGAGTGGAGAGCTTCATCAATTGACATGAAAGGTGCCTTGACACTTGGTATATAGGTTTCTACTACAATTGGCTGTTGTGACAAATTTTGTAAGCATATTGCTAGATTTTGTGTCAAAGGAAAAACTATACAAAGTGTATTGACACTACTTGGTATAGTAATGACTGTAAAACGAAGTTACCGGTTCAGGTTCAGGGACGGGTTCGGGTACGAGAACCCGATACGTGGGTACATGAATTTTTTTTTTAGGAGTTTGGGTATGTATGGGTATGTATGTATATGTTTGTATTATATATACAAAGAAATAAGAGAAATATATAGAATTGTAAAAAAAAATCATTTCATAGTATCATACTTGATCATTGATCAATGTCAAATGCCAAAGATAAATATTAAATGCCAATTGATAGTTGAAAAATATTCAAATAAAGGCTAAAGCATATCAATGATGTTATATACGTCTATGTTCACAATTCCAATGTAAATCATCACAATTACTAAATTACAAAATGTAGTTCATGAAACATGACTCAATGTTCATTGTTCAAGTGTTGATCAATCATCAAAAGGATTCTCAAAAAAATCATCGTGACTTGGATTTTCAGTAGTTTCAACTTCAAGATCATCATCATTTGAACCCAAAACAGATCCAACACCATGTGTTATGTCATCAATATTATCCACTTAAAACATAGTGGCTCTACCAAGATCCTGAATGGTTGCATCCAAGTCAGTAGACTCGGGTGTTACATCCCAAAGCCTCGTTGCCCCCTGCTTGTTTTGAGGATCCTTACGTGACAAAAGACACAAATTGGAATGAATATAAACCAAGTCTTCAGCTCTTTTTTTAGCCAACCGATTACGCTTCACTAAGTGGATAAAGGAGTATGTGCTCCAATTCTGTTTAGTTGCAGAAGAGCTCGCAACCTGGAGAGAAAACCAAAAAGATTAAAAATAAAAAATGCAAGATAAAATCAATAATCTTAAGTGTTAAATTCTACAATTCAAGTGGCAAAAAAAAAAAAAAACTTGTCAGAGGATCTTGATTGCAAGAGGTTGGAGGTACATATAATCTTGACTATGGAGGTACCACCATGTAATAGCATCCATTTTGTATTGGTCTCTAACAACAGAAGGGGAATGATTTTTTCTTGAGATAAACAATTTAAATTCTCTCATAGCACGTGTTTGCACTTCTGGATCACTGAAGATTCTACTAAATGCCCTTTTATACCCATTAGCAACTTTAGAATCTCTATATGGCGGTATTCTCCCCGGGATAGAAAGTACTTCAGTGGTATAGTACCTCAGAGATAGGGCATATGCAAGTAGGTGCAATGGAGTTGTCATCTTGTTCCAACGATGAAGAACAATTGCTTCCACCCTTTTTTAAAAGGTGTCTTGAATAGGATCATTCTCTCTTTTGTATTTCTATTTTTAATTTCTCCTACATTATGTCCATGCTATCATAGACATCCCCCAAGCATGGTTCATTTGTATCAGCAAACTAAAGCATAAACATGATAGGTTCGCTAAACTCCAATAAATAATTCACACGATCTCACCAATCGTCATCCAAGATAAATGCCTTGATCTTTTGGCCCCTCTCTGAATTTGATTGCTTCCATATACCCCATTGGTTGCTAATATGCATTTGACTTAATGCCTCTTTCACCTTCACAAGTCATCTTAGAACAATTGTGTGAGATGCAAACCAGTAAGAACATGTTAATAGTAAGTTAATAACAAATTTAAAATATGTAAATAATGCAAAAAAATATTTTATTCAATTATGTAAAACATGAAAAATGAAACTAAACAAATTAAATTTACCTTCAACAATTGCAATCTTGAAAAAGTTCTAAAAATTGCTTGTGACATATGGTGGTTTGTCACAAACATTTGAATCTCCTCGACCTCCTGGTATATTTCTTTCACCCACTCTAGTTGGTTGCCAATTGCTTGCATCACCAAATTGAGGGAGTGTATGGTGCACGGTGTCCAAAAGATGTGCTCATATCTATCCTCTACTAAAGCACCTGCAACCCTGCAAAATTTTGCATTGTTCGTAATTACTTGGACAATATTTTCACTACCCACCATCTATGGAGTCAATGAGAATCCTGGAAATGAAATCTGCATCTTTCACTTCCCGTTCACAGTTAACAACCCTCAAAAACATTGCCCCCTTGTGGGACACTGCAAAAACATTGATCAATGGACGGTTTTTGCAACCTTTCCATCCATTGGAAACAATAGATACACCTTTTTCAACCCAAGAATCTCTAATTGGTTTCAGTTGGGCCTCTATAGATTTCTTCTCTTTTTGCAATTTAAGGTGGTACGTACCTTTTCATGCCTAGGAGTTGTGAAACCAGGAGGTGCACTATTTATTGCTCACACCATGTCCCGCCAATATGGTGATCTCACCAAGTTGAATGGAAGATTGTTGGCATAGAGGCAACGTGCAATTTTTTCTTCAGCAATATCTCTTGCCTCCATTTAAATGCCTTCTCTAATGGACCTTTCTTGCGAGCGATGATTTGTGGTTCTTCATCTTCTTCTTCTGTAGAGGGCACAAACAAGAAGGGATGTCTGGAGGGCCTAACTGTCTAAGTGGGTAATGTTGTACTTATTTTTTTTTCTGAAACTATAACCACTTTGTTTTCCTCTTGCAACCAATTTGTCAGCGTCTTCTTGTTCTTTTATAAATCCTGCTATTTGTACAATAGACAACCCCTTCTTATCTGGGCCTTCACACATATTAATCCCTTTACCACTAGGGCCCATAAAATGGAGTTTCACTTGGTAATATGAGCTATTATATTGTGCATTGCAAAAATTACACTTCCAACCAAACCCCCCACCTCCAAGAATTTGTGAAATTCTTGTGGTATGTCTCCATAAAGGAGATCCTTTATCAATTTTGAACTTTTGACTTCCTTCCCTACCCACTGAACTTTGACTATTGGCCATTCTTGCAATCTATAAAAAAAATGAAAAAAAAAAACATACTTGAAAAACTTCTTCACAAACTTGAAAAAATCCATCAAAAACTAAGAAACTTGAAAAAATTCATTAAAAGACTAAAAAAATAGGGTTTAAATGCATACCTTAAACACTTAAATCTCCTTTGTAGAAGCTATTTGTCACTCCACAATCAATCTCCTTCAAATACAATCACCTCCCTTCAAAATGCCAAGATGTGCCACAGGCATTAGTGTCTCCAAGGCTCCTCATGTAATCAACAATTTGATGTGCCACAGGCCTTCCAATTATCTAGTTAACCTTTCTAATTACTGGAGCCTCCTTCAAAAAGTAGAAGAGAAAGCACATATCCAATGTGCCATACTTAAACACATATTTCTTCTTCTTGATATCCTTTAGGTTTTCCATTAGTTTTTTCCTAAGCAACTCACATAGGTCATAATCAACACCCTTTTCTACCATGTCCTATCACCTATGCCACATGAATTATGGTGGCAGAAACTGAGTTGTATCGATTGGTGTAGTAAATTTTATAATCAATGGCCATGGCAACATACCTAACAATAAGGTTTATGATAGAATTTACAGTAAGGGCTCTCTGATCAAATATTGTACCTGTTTGAACTCCATTATGTATCTTTATTTTTGACAAATTTTAAAACTGGAACTGGTCTAATGGAGCATGCACCAATGATCTCACTTCTCACCTCCTTAGTGATCATGTGTGGAATATTAGTCCAAATGATTTGATCATGAATTCTACTCAAGGCCATTCTAATCCACTTGTTATCATAGAAAAAGTTAGGGAACCATTCCCACACATCCAGTTTCTTCTCAACTAGGGCTTTGTATTCCAGCTTTAGGGTGAATTTTTCATCAACTAATTCATGTCCACATACATCCCTTAACTTCCTAGGAGAATTCTTATCCATTTTTTTATGAATTTATTCCCTAATATCCTCGGTTCGTAGGACCCCATACAAAATGTGTGAAAAAGCTCCTAGAGGGTCATCTTCTATGGCTCTAGTAGGATATCTCTTGAACCAGGGTTGGGGATTTTCTAAAAATTCTATAACCTTCGGTATAGCCATTGCAAAACGTATTGAAACTGATTACAAACACAAATTTCTGAAAGCTAGGGCACACAAGATTCAATAAATAGCTTTTTTCTTTGTTTTTCGAATTAGCGTTTCAATGCTCTGCAACTTTGAATCGCTTTGAACTCTTCAAATTTTCTTTTTTTTGCTATATTATCCTTTGAATTCATTTGGTGAAATGAATTTTCCTTAGAAAATTTTCTTTTAACTCTTCAAATTGACCTAATTCTACAATAAATCCTTCAATTCATAAAGATGGCAACTCTAAAATTGTATGTACAACCAACTTCTAAAGCTCTGTAATCTTTAGCCTTGCAATATTTTCTTCTACAATTTTCATTAATAGATCAAGCATGTTGTTCTTCATCACATATCTTTGTGTTGTAGGTTCAACACCTCTTTTTTGGTAGGAGAAAAAAGATATGCATTAGTGCTCCCCCTGAGCCATAGCTCTTGGCTTAGTCTCCTGAGGAAACATTTGCACCAGAGGGTGGCAAAGATTCTCCCTTGTATTTTGTCTCTTCCTTCTTTCTCCAAATATTTTCCATCTCCTTTAATTCAATCAGACCAACCTTTTTGAAAGGTTCATTTCCCTTTATTGGATTATCCTTATGTTTTTGCTTCTACAAAACTTAGCAATTTGTCCAAGTCTATTATAAGTGTGACATAGAACATTATTTTGAACAAAATTCCTTCCATTCATCCTAGATTTGCATTAATTAGCCTTGTGTCCAAATCCATAGCATGAATAACAGTAACCATTGAAAGGTTGAATCATTCGACCATTGTTATACATGTGCATTCATCATTTAAATTTTGCACTCCCTTGCTCTATATCCAAATTTATTCATGTAAAGCATTGAATAGTAAAGGATGTAATATTTTGATCCATTTTGCTTCTACATTCCATTGCTCTATGTCCATATTTTTTCCAAGAATAACAAAAACCATTGAAAGGTGGGTACCTTTGAGTATTTGGTTGTCTAACTAGGGGTCTTCTAGCATTGTTTCTTTGACTCCAGATCTTACCACTATTCTTCTTTTCTTCATTCTTCTCTAGTTTATTGATCTTATTTTCTGCATTAGGTTTATGATATGCTTTTGAGCTTTCACCTTTTTCTAATCCTAAACCATCTTTATTTTTGGATGCTTTCTAACCTGCAATCAACTCATCAAGCATTGTAGAGCTTGTCTTGAATTTATCTTCATGAATTCTTACTTTCTCCATATTTGATCTTAGGTTTACCACTTCTTGTTCAAGCCTCATGCATTCATCATATTTGTTTTTCACTATTGCATTCAGACATTCCTCAATTCTTTTCATTTCTTCAACTTGCACTTTCAATCTAGTGATGTTTTCACTTTCGTGTTCAAAGTGTTCATTGAATTCCCTAAGCCTTTCTCTAAACTTCTTGATTTTCTCTCTCAATTTTATGATGCATTCATTTTCTTTCAAATCTTTATTTTCACCTTCAACTTTGTCAAGATCTTCACTTGAGCAACCTTGATTTCTCCATCTTTTTTAAGCATACAATATTCTTCTATGTATCCAATGGGAGGAATCTCTTTAGGAGGAATAAGAAGCTTTCTATCAGCCATGTGTTCTATCTCCAAGATCTTCCCAAAGAGGGAAAGCTCCTTCTAGGGAACCAATCTCTAATACCAATTTTTGAACACTCAAAATACTAAGAGGGGAGGTGGGTGAATCAGTATTCTATTAAACCATTCAAACATTATCCATCCAAATACCAAAGAATATTCAATAGTTATAAGGAAAGAAAGCATGAAAACATCCACAACATAATATAACACATGGACACCAATATTTTTACATGGAAAACCCAAAATGGAAAAAAACATGATGAGGGTTAGCTCACAATATATTATAACCATTATAGTATATTATAGAATTTCTCACTGCAAGTGGGCTCACTATCCAAGTGAAATTACTACCCATGGAGAAAAATATAGAATAAAGAAGGTGGCCCACAACCTATTTTGAACTATTACAAATTGCGTCTACAATATGCAGGGATACAATTCCAATGAAGCACAACAAAAAAATTTGCACTAATATGGACCAATTCTCTACTTTGCAATGCATTCACACACTTTACAAATCAACTTGCATTGCTTTGCTGAAAATCATATCACACACAATAAATGTCACATATCTATCTCTATTCTCATCCCAAAACACCAAAAACAATCTATCATATATATTGGTATCAAGTGTAACATCAATTAGATCAACCTAATTGGATGTAACACATAAAAGTATAAATTTTCAACTCTAAACATTATCATCCATAACACATGCCTTAATTCAAATATCAAAATACCTTAAGATAGGTTAGCATGGACTTAAAATAGATCCCACATAAAATCTCAACACATATTAATCCTTCGCATACTCATCAAACGTGTTAGGTTGGAACACCATAGGACCTAAACAAAAATTCTTCAACTGCTCATCCAATTCACAACACATGGATGTTAAATCATGATACCATCTGGAATTCACACTCATTTGAAGGTAAAAGCACAAAGTTGTGTCACACTTTCAACCAACTTATCAACACAGCTGCATTTAAGTATTTCTAACTAAAAAACAATTTTGGTCAAACATATGATCTTGTAAGATTCATTCTAGCTTAGTTAGATACTTATACAACTTTTTCAACTAAAATTGTTGGCTAAAAATATATGGAGCACCACTTTGAGTCCAATTTACCAAAAAAAAAAAATTATTTGAAAAATTTGAAGTTTCAATAACTCATACTAATGAAAATAACATTTTTAAAAAAATGCAAAAATACCCTTTCATAGATCCATAAGTGTAGTTTTCAAAAATATATTTATTTTAATAGTCGTTATTTATATTTTATATTTTATATTTATTAAAAGTAGGTTATCAACACGAAATATTAGGTTCATTACCATGCCAAGGAAAAATACTTAAACTTATTAAAAAAATTGAAAAAAAATATGATGCACTCTAGATAAAAGAATCTATTTCAAGATGGTATATTTTTTTTCCATTTTAGATAAATATTTAATATGGAAGTTGACGTCCCATGGAAATAACTATTTTTTGATTCACACAAATTTTAATATTTATTTAAAAATGTATACTTATCAAAATTGGGAAAAAATATATCCATGCACTAAAGTTTCAAGTTATAAATACACACAAAAAAATTAAAAGAAAAAAAAAATTACTATAAAAAGTTTGACGTCTCATGCAACTTCATTTTTCAACATTTTATCAACAACTAAATTATAGTGGTAATTTATTACAAACTAATTTAAAATAATTTTTTATTTTTTTAAAAAAAATACAAACAAAAAATATACTATAAAATACATATATTACTAGTTTACATCATTTCAAAATTCAAAACATATATGCCACTTTTTAGAGATTCAAGTTTAAAAGTTGGATCAGTGTTGGCCATTTCCTTTATAAGGTGTGACACAACTTTGTGCTTTTACCCTTGACATTTGGCAACCCGTCTTCAGCACTGCAACATCAGAGTCTCATCCATGGAGGAGTGCAAAATCTCCCACACCAACACATTATACAAAAAATGACTGTATTATGCCAATCAAAACTCTATCATTCATATATCTTAGAATACTTCACCAAATTAGATAAAATATTGGATTTAGATTCTTCTATCAACCACAAAAATTAGAAGACTTAGAGAGAAAAATATTCCTTTGTGGAGTGGTGCAGACCTAAAAACTAATACACTATTACACAAATGACTTCCACAACACCTCAAAACATGTTAGGATTAATCAAAATTATCCACAACAATGTTGACATCAATGAAAACATCGTGTTACACCATTATGAACTTTCTCCATGCTCATGTTACCAAATAACACCATCAATGGCAATCTCCTCAAACTTCCAACAAGAGCATCCCAACACCACTAGAATCATGAAAAATAGAGAAACAAGTCAAAATTTATGAGCTCAAGGATGAAAGCAACACTTCTGAATTCAATAGGTTGTAGAATGCACTAGTAACAAAAAATGGTGATTAAACTCACACCATTGCAAAGTTGACAAAACCACCTTTACAACAATATCTCATTCACTCAATTTTGATATTGTACACCCAAGTTATGGCCAAAAGAAAAAAAAACCTCCTTTAGGGCATAAAGAGGGTTTGAAGAGCCCCTGCCAGTAGGTCATACTACTAATGTCATGTTAATGTCAGCATGATGTTAGCAAAATATTCCCTATTCTTGAAAAAATTTAACCCTTGGCCAATATATTCCTTGTTACCAAAGAATCGGTAGGGAAAAAATTGTTCACCTACCAAAAAATGAAGTTGTTGATAATAAATCCTAGCCAGCAGCCTGTGCAAAGCTTACTAACAACACATAAAAGTTGTTAGTTGATGGGATTTTATAGTCACCATGATGACATTGGGAACACTACCCTGTAGGGTTACAGATTCGTAGGGGAAGGTACCTTGTGGGTATCTCCAAAATTTAATCCACCTCCATTTAAAACCTGCATTTTAATTTTTTAATTTTTAAAATGTTCAATCAAAGATGTTTTTTAAAAAATAAATAGAATTTTTTGTGTCTTTTCTTGATCTGCATGCTCGAGGTCGTATAGGGGTCGTACGGGTCCTTGTGCAAATTTTTTTGCCTCAACAGCTCTCGATGGGGAATATGGGAAAAATTATAGTCAAAATTTATCGAATTGATCTCCTAAATCCAATGATGAGGTCCTTTTTGTAAGAAAATGCTCTAAAATTGTTGCTACCCTCCAAATCTAGGAAAAAAGAAACTTCAAACCCTTGTAGATCTGACATTAGGAATCCAATTTAGGCCAAAAAAAGGTAAAAATAACCTTTTTGACAACTTTGAATCCAATGAAAGACTCTGTTTTGGTCCCAGATACACCAAAAAATTTTCCACCTCTAAAATTTGGAAAAATAGCAAGGGGATTTCAAATTTGAATCTTGCAACCCTTGTTGAAGAAAAACCTTATAAATCGAGAAGGGGTTCACCAAATTCACACTTTGATACCATGTTAGAATTGTAAAAAACATGAGTAGGATCAAACATTGAACAAAGACACCTTCAATGCAAGAGAGTCAAATAATAATATTCAATATTCCTCAACAAGAAAAAGCTACATAATTCAAGAGAGAAAGAGAAAATCTCAAGAGTTCAAGTATTACAAGGCATCAAAGGTATGATAGCTCAAGGGCAGAAGAGAGATAATACAATGAGGGTTGAGTGTTATGTAGGAGAAAACCTAATTGATAAAGGGATTAGATCATGACAAGTGTCAACATCTCATGCAATGAGACAAAATGATCTATCTTTAGTTAACATAGTAAATCACTCCTAAGTTTAGCTTAAGTGCATGAGATTAGATTAAACTAATAATTAATTACAAATTAATTAATTATTAGCTATTGCATGATTACTCTAACAAAACTTAGGATGAAAGATCAGTTTCCCTTGTCAAGGTTAGGATGATGATGACTAATGAATTCTTTTCGAGGATTAATGGTATAGATTGTGTTAATTGGTTGTTGATATTGAGGGTAATAGAGCTTATATTTTGTTGTAGTAAGTATATTGGAACATTGGGGGTTGTTTGTATGGATAATAGATGGATGAGTGACTAGGTATTGTGGGTTGTTGGTATTGTTAATAGATGAATGGGTGACTAGGGATTGTGGATTGTTCGAAGGAGGGTAGATGGATGACTAACTAGGGATTGCAGGTTTTTGGAACATGGATGGATGACAGTTTCTTAAGGTAATATACTCTAAGGTTTGTTCATTATAAGTCATACACTAGGCGATCCACAAGAATCTCATTATCATCATAAGGGTCATGCACTAGGCGATCCACAAGAATATCATTATCATAATCATTGTAGTTGGCTTGATTTGGAAAGAGGATTTGATCTAAAGGGCTCATTGTGTTTTCTTTTCCCTTTATTCTGATCTTTGGTCTTCCTTTGATTATAATTTTGGGCTTAGCTTGTGTGAGATATGAGTCCATTATTTTGGTCAGGTCCTTAATTTTTGAGCTTTTGGATGATGGTTAAATTCTACACCCTAGTGTAAGGTAAATATAAGAAATCATTTTTTTTTTTGGTTTCTGGTTTTTCAACTTTTTTTGGATTTCTAGTTTTCAAAATCTTACACTAAGAAAAATATAGAAGATTAAAAAATCTAAGGCTCAAAAAGGATAAGGTCACCATTTGGATTCAAGTGGGGAGGTTTTAATTTAACAATAATAGGCACAAAAAAGCACACCAACAATCCTACAATTAATCAAGTGGGAGCGAGTCTTAGCATGGGTCCACAACACAAAGGATAATACACTTTCCTGTGAATGGATAGATAAAGATCACCACCCCATAGAAAAGTGTAGGATCCCTTACTAAAGGTTGCTAAAATATTTACCTTGATTAGCTCTATCTCATCGCATAGATGTACAACATGAATAAATTTAGGGTAGAATCTACATCCCTTGCACCACACTAAAAGATGACTAAAGGACTCAAGCTATGCTATATAGTCTTTCTAGGGGAATCCTTTATAAGTCATAAGGACACATGGGGCTTAATCTATGAATTTGAAAGTGCAGTTCAATGTTAAACAATTAAGAGAAGAAGGTAACCCACCCTTCTCCTTCACTTCTCTAAGGCATAAATTTCTTGAGGGCTTAGCCTAAATGACAAAGATATAACTTCAAAGAGGCGTGTATTTTAATTAACCTCCATTATTTATACTCTACTTGAACACTAAAACTGAGTTTGTCCTCTAGGGTGATGAAATCTCTAGGAAAGCCTCCTAAAAATGAAAAGAAAGAAGTTTTTTTTTTAATTTTCAAGAGCACACAAGTGTACGAGAGAAGAGCATACACACACCCTTTGAGATTAAAATGTTGTGATTCATTAATTACCCAAATTGAAATGTGTAATGGTCATTTTAATCTCTCATAGCAACAATTTGAAAAGACACACAAAACAAGCAAGGAACATAGAAAATAAAATGTTCTATAAACTTGTCTTCTTAATGCCATCCTGCAAATCCAATTTTGTTAGAAGATTTATTTTTCTCTTTGGCTTGCAAAAATTATTGTTTGTGTTTTTCTCTTTGATGGTAAATTTTTTTTGCATTCAATGATTAGATAAAAGCATGTAAAAGATGATTTCAAACTGAAAAATTAACTGCACCATTAGGCTCCTTGTCAATTTTTGATTAAATTTTTTTAAATTGCCAAAAAGAGATATTGTATGCAAAAGATATGCTCATTTGAAGAATTAAAAGGAAGCACTTACTTTAAATGATTTCTTTTATTTCTATCAACTGATTTGAAGGAATGGCTTGATCCAAAACATCCATTTCAAAATAAGCTTTCCAATACCTAAAAAAAATGAAAATCCAATCTCATTACATTTGTCATAATCTTTTGTTTTCTAATTCAATCTTAAATTCAATATCTAAAATCATTCTCCCACTCTCAAATTTTGAAGTATGCATTTATTTTATTGTTCTATTTCTAATCCAATTCTAAATTTAACAACTACACATCTAATCTAAACTAAACTTCCTCATTACAAAATGCTTTGTGTGTCTCCTTGTCTTCAACTTTATATTACGTAAGTAGAAAACCCTAACCCAAACTATGGACAACTCACCATAAAATCAAATAATAGTGTACTATATCCAGGGCTTAAATTTGACGGTCGACCTTGCCTCTCAACAATTTTTTTAATGACGGTTATCTATTCAAAGGTGCCCTTAAAACATTATGATATACCTTAGTGTAAGTAAAATTATATATAAATCAATTATATATATCATTATAATTCTATATAAATTTTGACAGTCTATCCAAAATCTCTCCTTTCATCTGATACAATCTGCTTAAAATTTTGATTGTATTTTACAGCAAAAATCTCTAAATACGGTCATACGGCCATCAAATTTAAGCCCTGACTATATCACCACTACACTCTAATATAACCCCTTAAAATGGTTAATGGGCCGGAGGCAGGTGGCGGGAACCTCTAGTCAAATAGTTGTCTCTCACTCTTGGCGGTTTAGTGTTGTGTATGTTTTCTAGTGTACGTCAAACGTGTGGGCAAGGCACAAGCCGAAACCATATGTAAGGTAGGCGTTTATTTCAAAGATACAGTTGGGCCGGCGCTCCTCTGGGTATAATCAACAATCCTATATCCAGGAGCCTTCCCATGAATATGTGAGACTCAGTTTTGTGTGCACAGAAGAAGAGAGGAGAAGAAATGGGCCGTGATTGGGCACCAGAGATAGTCGGAACAATTTTATTCGTACTGCTATCGCCCGGGCTGCTTTTCCAAATTGCTGCAAAGGGCCGATTTATAGAGTTCGGCAACCTTCAGACCAATGGCCTATCCATTTTTGTACATACCCTTATATTTTTTGCTCTCATTACCATTTGGCTGATTGTAATTGGAATTTATATATTCATTGGCTGAAACCTGCTTTCAGCTCCTCTATGCCTATGTAATTTTAGATTTCTGAGAATTTTATATTTTTATATATTTAGTAATACATTTAGATATATGGAAGGGTTCAAATTCAATTGGCGAGAATGAAGATATGTTATTTGATTGAGTTATAATTTCGTTTAAATTTGTTGGAGATGTTATTGGGTCAAGTTGGATCTCTGAAGATGAGGTTAAAATTCAATTTGCCAGAATGAAGACATGTTATTTGATTGAGTTATAATTTAGTTTAAATTTGTTGGAGATGTTATTGGGTCAAGTTGGATCTTTGAAGATGAGTTTAAAATTCAATTGGCGAGAATGAAGACATGTTATTTGATTGGGTTATTATTCAGTTTAAATTTATTGGAGATGTTACTGGATCAAGTTGGATCTCTGAAGATGAGGTTAAAATTCAATTGGCGAGAATAAAGATATGTTATTTGATTGAGTTATTATTCAGTTTAAATTTGTTGGAGATGTTACTGGATCAAGTTGGATCTCTGAAGATGAGGTTAAAATTCAATTGGTGAGAATAAAGGTATGTTATTTCATTGAGTTATTATTCAGTTTAAATTTGTTGGAGATGTTACTGGATCAAGTTGGATCTCTGAAAATGAGGTTAAAATTCAATTCGTGAGAACAAAAATATGTTATTTGATTGAGTTATTATTCAATTTAAATTTTTTAGAGATGGTATTGAGTTAAGTTGGATCTCTGAAGATGACTTTAATAGATTGGATCTCTTTATTTTGTAACAGTTTAATTGAAAGATGGTTTCTCATTTAGATATATACTTTCTTACAACATGAATAAAAATACTATTGTATATATAATCTATATATATATATATTTCCAATATTGTAGATGTCATTTACAGATGTTTTCAGATCACTGTATAATTTTATCGACATTAAATCGTTTCAAATTTCAGCTCACTTTCTGCTTCTTGTTAAGTTGGCAATTTTAGGTCAAAATTGTCTCCAACTGCTGTCACTTCTATTAAAAATAAACCCACTGTGTGATATGTAGCCCCTGCAAGGAGATCACATTAAATGGCATTTTATTTCATTGGAACGGTATTTATCATTCAGATTCATTACTCAAGCTGTAATTTTTAGCAAAGTATCAACTTATATGATACATAAAATTTCCGTAAAGCAGCTGGTATGTTTATTATTTTGTGGTTAGATTCATTTGTAGACTTTATTTTGAGGTAATTTTTTAAAAGATATTTATATTATAAGCTTATGATTTATGATTGAAGAATTGGTTCTTTTTATTGGTTCTTTTTCAAAGATTGAGTAAAAAAATAACTTTATTTTGAGGTAATTTTTTAAAAGATATTTATATTATAAGTTTATGATTTATGATTGAAGATTTGGTTCTTTTTATTGGTTTTTTTCAAAGATTGAGTTAAAAAATATCATGCACATTAATATCTTTAGTATAGTGAGATGTGTAATTATAATAGTAATAAGGGATAATAAAAACTTCTTAATATAAATTTTGATATTTCAATTAAAAAAAATATAAATTTAATAAACTAGTACAAATGATCATCAAACATATGATAAGTAGGAGGTATTCTTTTTATAGCACGTCAAATTATGATATTGCTATTCAAATTCAACAGTGTAGTTTTTCGAATTAAACTCATTGATCTATGTTTCATGAGTTATTGTTCACAAGAATACATCTCTCATGACAATGAATGGTTCACTTAGCACTCATTGCATCTAGGTGATGCTCACAAGGTGAAGCATTGGGCCTTCCTGGGAGGTCACCCATCCCAATACTACTCCAACTCAAGCGGACATAACCATGTAGTTTTCTCCAAGGTTAAGCCCACTTAGCTTGCAACCCCATTTTCCATCAAACTTATGTTAAACAATTTCATTATCCACTTTCTCCATTATAGTCTTCCTTATTGCCATTGTAGTTACACCTCTCATAAATAAACCTAATTTTCATTCTAATCAATCACAATATTATTTAGTGGAATTTTGGTGTAGTAGAAGAACATGTGTGTATGGTTTATGGAAACCTATTGATAGGGCCTATTATCAGGCTTAAAAGACATATTCATATTTTATCAAAATTCTAATGATAAATCATGTATTAGGTGATAGATCCCAAAACATTATCTAGATGTAAACAACATACCTTGCATCTATAAATTCCTAAGTGTGCACGGATGACAGTGTTTAGTAAGCTATAGAAAACAAGAATTAATATTAGTAATTATTTTTAATAAAAGATAAATTGTATTTTTTAAGCAATAGAATAATAATAATGAATCAAAAAGAATTTGAGAGCAACATAACATTATAATAAGATGATGCAAGGATTTATCTTAAAGAGCTTGAATTCTAGGAGAAAAATCTAGTAATGTTGAGGCAAAATATTCAGTTTTATTATCTTCAAAGGGGAATGCAATCTTAGGTCTATTTGGCATACAACCAACTTGAAATTTTAACAATTTTTCAGTTTCTAAGATCAATACAACTACTCTCTATCATGCATTTTAGAACTATAGTTTTCCTATGATTGAGTATTAAACCTATGAACTCTAATAGGATTCAAAAAAATCAATTTCAATCCTTCCCTTGGATCTCTATAGGGTTTTACACATATTCAATAAAATTGTACCATCTCATTAAAGAACTCAAAAATTATCAAAAATTAAAATGAAGAATAATTTCAAGTGTTCTTGAGTGTTATTTTGCTTCAAAATATGTGATGAAACTATTGATTTGTTTAATGATAAAACCATCCCTTTTGAATGAAATTGCTCGAGAAATTTGAAAACTAATACTAGTGATTATAATATTTCTCAACCATTATGAAACTAGCAACAATATTACCTATATATTAACAAACCACCACTAACTTTCTCAACATAGATAGTTTCACACAAAATTATCAAAATATTCATTTTTCTCCAATTTTTTGAGTTTTGATTCCTACTCCTTGCTTCACATGTCTTTTGATTTATATTTCACTTCTCCAATCAATTCAAATAATAATTTTACTAAATGCACCTCTCAAAAACAAATGTATTTTAGTCCCCAAAAGCTATGAAGAGTCAAAACAAGAGGAACACTCCTTAACAAATAAAATGGAAACCACCTCAATTTGCACCATTCTAAATAAGATCAAGAAAAAAATTATCTCCAACTATATGAATGTGTTTGAAGATCAAAAGATCTTTAACTTGTTGAATGAATAATATCAATAAAACTATCTCACATGAGAGATGATTCAGGTAATTCCACTTAACAATAATGGCCTTACGTTTCTACTTCCACCATGGTTGAATATAATGTATTGAATTATCTACAAAAGGAAATATTCATGCACTCAATTATTATTTAGAAGTTTTCTTGGTATACATGGATTAAATTAAACTCAACGTTGGCATGAGGCTAAGAGATCCAAGTGAAAATAAACCATCTTGATGAGTAATGTGATGTCATGAAACATAATAAAAACCTTTATTATAGTCTAAATTGGTCCATATAAAATATGATAGAAAAATTTAAATCTTGTTGTGTGAAATAAAAGAAGGAACCTAACAAGAAAAGTAATATGCATGTGTGGTCACAAGAATTTTAGTAATCTAATATGCAAGATTTTTCTTTATTTTTTAAGTCACATACTACCACAACTTAGATTTACAAACTTGAAACACAAAGGAAATGCCAATAATTTTTTAAAATTTACCATGTGTTATGGGTCTCTAGCTAAATGAATTAATTTTTCCAAGAGGTTGGGAGAAACATTGTGTGTATTATTATTTCTTAGTCCATCAAACATTCGATCCTAAAGCTAAAAAAATGTGTCAAGACACATGAAAGCTTGTTTAATATTGTCTTCATCTTCAATTAGTGAGCAAAGAGTCACCCATAATATTCGTTAGCCAATTCCAAAGAATAATTTATTTCTAAAGGATATCCCTTTAACTATTTTTATGACATGACATTAGTAATAAGATAACTAAACCCTTCAACAACTAGTGTTGCCACAATAGTGGTTTACACTTTTTGGGACATCCTGATTTTTGCTGAAATCACATATTTTTAGAAAATATAATGATTTAAGCCTTGAAAAGTTCCATTTAAAGGATTCCAATTAAAGAGGGTTTTATCAAACCACCTTAGACTAATCCCCCTTGGATAGAACCCCACTAGTTTTAAACCATACCTATAACAGAGTCTCCTTTACACCTATCAAAATGCTGATAAAAAATCACTTTTGATTTACCTTTTGGGGGATCAAATGAATTCATTTAAAATTTATTTTTGTAAGTATGTATTAATTATTGTAAGCTTCCAAAAAATTATAATTTTAATTAAATTAAGGGTATGTGCAGGATCATCATGGAAAAAACAGGCCCTTAAGTGGCAAAAAATTCAAAAAAATCAGAGCTAAGCAACTTGATGTAAAAAATTGAATAAGTTATTTATATTATTTCAAAAATATGTAAGAATAGAATTTGTAGAAAATTGAATGTAGTTTCTAAAATACTAGGTTTGTTTAAAAAAAAAAATCTATTTGGTGAAAATTTAAAATTTTAATGCGATGGTACTTAAATTTAGGAAAAATAAGAAGTAGGTGTCTTTCGACCACCCTAACCACAATAAAATGATAATATTTTTTTATAATATTTTAGATATAAGTAGAGGGACTCATGCCCCAATGTGATGCATTTTTTAATAATTTTTTCCAAGTAAATAATTAATTATGAATTTTTATTACAACTTTTAAAAATATAAAAAACATGTATGTCGCCACCTTAACTTGGTCAAAACTTCATGAAATTCAATTTTTATTTTTTTAATCCTATAGTATGTGAAGCATAGAATGTGACACATATTTTGGATTCAAAAAATGTGATACCATTTGAAAGCTATATATATTTTTCAATCAACCTATCAATCAGGACTTTAGTCATAATTTGAATAGAAAATGAATAATAATTACTTATTAAATTCAAAGTAAAGCATAATTTAAATAAGTGGAAAGCTGAGAATCTCCTTTAAAAACCCTTTTCGTTTCATCAATTTTGGGTAAAAAGATAGTCATCAGCCACATACCCATTATATTGCCACTTTTTGGCCCATCATGATCCTACACATACCCTTAAATTTGATTATTATATTTATTTTTTATTTCTTGTGAATGTAGGTTTTCAGAAAATCAAACTCTCTAATGCACATGTGGAAAAATAGAATATTATCAAAAGCAAATTGAAAAATATGAATGCACGATATTGAAGTCCTTGATCTAACAAAATAAATAAATTAAATTTTGATACATACAAAAAAGTTGTGTTATACGGTCCGTCTATCTGAATTGTAATTGGTTTGACTTGAAACTTGATTAAGGAAAAATATTTAATAAAACACTATGAAACCAATTGGAAGCACTAGATATCATAGTTAAAAATCTAAATTTGAAAAATTAGAATTTTATCCTTCATGGAAAAAAAGTTGTGTTATATGGTGAGGGTCACTCCTTAAAAATGGTGATTATTGAAAAGAACTATTTTTTGAAGGAGATGGAAAAAGAAGTGCAATCTGATTCCAAAAGTTTTGAAAAAAATATATTTAGAATCTACAAAAAAAAAATCACAATTACTAGTTTGCATTGATCATCTACAAATTCCTAACAGTTTAGTTGCTATATAGGTGTTTGAAAGTGAAGATTTAGTTAGAAAAAATAAGTTTAGTGTCCAGTTTGGCCAAAAATTGTAAACTAGTATTAGGGAAACCCTACCTAATAGATCTAAAAAGGATGAAGTGCTCAAATTGTATATCATCGATACTAAGGCAAGATGAAGCATCTAAACAAATTATTTTGACCATTTAAATGAAGATGAGACCAAATTCAAGATCCCTAGGCATGACCAATGTGAAACATCACTCAATTCTATATTAATATTTTTACAAGTCAATTTTTACTAACAAAGCCCACCAATTTAATTTGTATACCTATTTTATACATTTTTATATTATACTAATATTTTAAAGGTTATATCTTCTTTGGATAAACCCCATTTAATTAAGTAAAACCACAAGAAATAGGAGATATCTACTTTGCACCACTTGAGTATTGGAAATGATTTTGTTGGATATATTCAATAGGAAAATGGGACTTTAATTGAACATCACCTCAATATCCCTAAATTTATATATATGAATTCAATATTTCCTTTGTTAATTATAGGACATAGAGATCTAGTATCATAATATTATAGGTATACTTCATACAAACCATGGATAATGTCATCCTAAATTATTTTGTATAATTTACTTGAGAAACCATCACAACTAAATGCTTTATCACTTACAAATTTAAATTTATTATGGATTCAAGAAAACTTTTATTGAATAATAACACTATCACCCTCAAGTCATTTTAAATGAAATGGTGAACACGATCATTGTTACTCTTCATAGAAGAGTTAATAAAAAGTTATAAAATATGAAACCATTTGACAAATACATAAATAAAATATAATTTTATTTTATTCTCCTTAATCATTTTTTGTTGAAAAACAAGGTGAAGGAAAGCTACAACATGAACTTATGCAAGTGAATTTATATCTGAAAATCAAATACCAAATCAAAAATATACATTTGATTGCAACATACATCACAATATAAAAATCAACAAACAAAATGTGACACCAGATTTACATGGAGAAAACCTTTCGGGAAAAAACTCCACTCGAGAAAAGAGGAAAAGTATATATTATTAATCTTCCAATGAGAGTACACAATAATACATATCACTACTAATCTCTGGTCAACTCAACAACACCTTGTTACCTGCAAGAACTCAATATATGGAACTACCATCCCATGGCTCCAATTTATATAAATTGTGGGAGGTAAAACCATAACTGTAAACCAAAACAAGAGGCACAAAACCACCTACAAAAGCTCACGCCCCTCTTCATGGAAAACCAAAAGATATAATGAAATATTAATTGGAAATTCAATACTCTCCCATGGGCACCTAACCCATAGCCTATCCAAATCCTTCCTTTCTAAATGGTTTGGTGATCTTTCCACTCCTCGATGGAACACCAACAAACACCTTTCTTCTCCAATCTTGGGTTCCCCATTCAAGACCCTTCATATTCCATTTTGGATTCCTAAGAAAGGTTCCTTATCCATATTTAACATGTGTAACCTCACCAAAATTAATTCATCTCTTTAACATATAATTACAACATACCATAATTTAATATTTTTCTCTCATGTCCCCTAGAACACATTCCAAGAAACATGTGGAGACATACAAATGACATAAGATTACAAAGTTAATGTTAACTTATACTAACATACTCCCACTTGAAATTATAAATTACAATTATATTCAATAGATACAAAAAATAAAATCACTTGTATAATGATCAAGGCCCATGGACTTCTTGCACTAAGAAAACTTAACCGTGGTTATTGGCTTCATAAGAGAATCTGCAACATTATCCAAAGTGTAAATATTTTCTATCAATATCTTACCATTCTCAACCATCTCTCACACAAAGTGATACTAAACATGTCAACATGCTTAGTACAAGCATGATACATAGGATTTTTAGTCAAACAAATAGCATTGTTATTGTCACAACCAATCCTCACTATCTTGCAATCAAAACCAATGCCATTACCAAGAATCTATAGCATTACTACCTATTTGGAGGCATGTGTAGCAGTCCTATACTCTGCTAAATAGTGGTGGACAAAGAAACTATGGGCTGCCTCTTACTTATCCAACTCAGTGCACATCCAAAAAAAGTAAATACATAGCAGCTGGTGGACCTTTGACTTTCCAAGTCACCTACCCAATCTACATCAACAAATCCCTAAATGTAAAAAGACTTGACGACATCATCAGTACCATGATAAACCAAATAGTAATAAGTACTTCACAAATATCTAAACACCCTCTTAACAAAAGTCCAATGCTCTCTATTAGGGTTAGACATAAACCTACTTAGAACTCCCATTGCGTGGGCTATATTGGCCTAGTGAAAACTATTGTATACATAAAACTACCAATGACACTAGCATATAAGGAACCATAGACATATCCTCAAAATCATCGTCAGAATTAGGACACATATCTAAGTTCAACTTAGTACCAACCAGAAATGAAATACTAACTTGCTTGCAATCATGCATATTAAACCTTTACAAAATGGTATCAACATACTTACTCTAACTTAATCAAAGCTTTCTATGAACCTGATCTCTTTTGATTTCCATCCCAAGAATATATTTTGTATCCCCCAAATCGTTCATATCAAATGTACTAGAAAGATGTGTCTTAAGCTCACTAATCATCACCTTGTTGTTACCAATAAACAACATATCATCAACATACAAGATAATAATTAGAATTTGATCATCAATAACCTTAACGTAAACACAATGATCCTCCTCACTCCTAAAAAAATCTAAATCCAATGCAAAAGCATCAAAATTTTGGTATCACATCCTAGGTGACTATTTCAAACCATACAAAGATCTCTTTAACTTGTAGACCAATTGTTCTTTTCCTTTCACAAAAAAAGAATTACCTGCCATCACATATAAATGTCCTCCTCAATATCCCCATGCAAGAAAGTAGTTTTAACATCCATTTTCTCTATCTCAAAATCACAAGAAGTAGCAATAGATAATAGGAATCTAATAGAAGTCAATTTAGCAACAAGAGAGAAAATTTCACCAAAATCAACTCCCTCTCTTTAGGAGTACCCCTTAGCCACTAATCTGGCCTTGTACCGCTCTAAGTGACCATTTTCTCCAAAAAAAAAAATTAAATACCCCCTTGCATCCAATGGGATTCCTTACTTTGGGAAAACTAACAAGATCCCAAGTGTCATGTAACTATCCAAATCCATTATATCCTCTTGCATGGTCTGCAACCAAGAATCACTTTCCTTTGAAGAGATAGCCTCCCTGTAGGATCTAGGTTCATCATCAGTACTCAACAAAGAAATGAATGCAAAGTTTTGGGCATTTAGGCCTCTTCCATGTTGACTCGATTTTTATTTTTATTTTGTATTCATGCACTCTTCTTCTCGTTCTAATCTATTTGGTGGGTGATGGAAATTAATGTACAAGTGTATTATATTATATTTATCTATGTATATATCTATGACTATATATGACCTTGAATAATCAAATCCCCCTGTGATGTTTATTTCTTCATCTCTACTTTTCTCTTTGATGATGTTGTGGATTCTATGTGTCTCCCTCATGTGAATATATTCCCTTTTTCTAGCCTTCATACTCATTCTTGACCTCAATACTTTCAATTGAGGGAATTTTGTCAAGGACACTTTTGTGATGTGCAAACATTTTCACATTGCGCTAATTTCTTGACAAGATTCTTGACCCTATGGTTAGTGGGACATTACAATTCTACCTTCCTATAGAGTGTAATGCCTCTATGGTCATAGATGCATCCGAAAATGACCCTCTTGCATGCATTTCTTTATTCAATCTCTCATTATTCCCTATCATTCATTCTAATTCAACCAATCTTTCATTTGTGCAACTCTATCTCTCATTCTTACAACTCATTCTCTTAATCTTTCAATCTTCTTCTTACATTATCATTATCTCAATCTCTCCTACACCATTTTTCTCAAGGTTCTTGTATGTTTGTGGCTCTCACATCTCCATCTTGACTCTCTCAAGTGTTGCAATCTCTTTCGGCTTCTCAAGGTCGTTGAAGGGAGGGTGATTTATTGGTATTATCATACTTGTTTAGTAGCATATTAGTATCTAATGTGTTTTCTTTCTTTATCATGTCAAATTATATACTGTCTATTTTTTATTTCTTTATCTCTTTGTCTTATTGGCTATTTGTGGAGGTGGAAACACCAAAATGGGAGTTCAACTAAGGAAAGCCCCAAAACAATCCCAACACTTTTTACTGTTTTTGTGTGTGCTTGTTATTCGTACGAAGCTTTGTGGGAGGCTTCATAGCATTGGAATTTTCATGAGTTTATTTATCTCATTTCTACTTCATCATTTTGATTCATCTAATTTGAGTATTTTCATTTTTAGTATTCTTCTTCTTGTACATTTTTTTTTAATTTCAAGCATCCTGTTAGTTTAGCAAACTTTTGGATTTCAGTCACTAACTTATCAATAGGCTTGGTGTGAGATGGGGTCATTGTAATCCTCGTCATTTAACTTATCAATCTAAGGTGGTGTCCATGGATATATGCAAAAGAGAATGGAGAAAACTTGCTTGACAGTCTATTCTACAATCAAACTTGTAGAAATCAAACCTATTTTGGAGCACATTTGCATAAAAGGAAAGTTGCATGAAAGAAAACTAGTATAAGGCACACTTGCATGAATTGAAAATGATAAACTACTTCACATTTTGTTGGAAATGAAAAGCTTGCTTGAATTCAAATTTACTGTAGAAAGTTGGAAATGCATTGTTCGAAATGAAACTTAAACTATCTTATTTCCTCAGGCCAAAACAATTCTTTTCTAATGATCCCCTTCCTTTTTGATTAAATTATTACATTGTATTTATAGAATTCATATTCCATATCTACCCAACCAATCCACTAAGAATGTGGATCCAATATCCTATTTTGGAGGGGTCATTCATTAAACTTGGAACATTTTAGAGCAATTGTCTTTAATCTCGCCAGGTGCTTTATCTTAGTCATTTTCTATCACATACTACTCCTTCCATAATGTAAATCACACCAAATTCTCAAAAACAAATTTGGCCCTTCCAATCTACTTTCCAGATCATTTTGAAATTTTGAATT